>CM057454.1:612035000-612422500 GCA_016271365.2 Neoceratodus forsteri | reverse complement strand
AGTGCCCCGTCCTCCCTGGAACCAGTGTGGCTGAAGACCAGGAGATAATAGTGATAAAGGCACAGGTCGGTCACAATGGCAAAACTCTCACACCTCATCCATCTACCCCAAGAAAGCCACAGCAAGCCTTCCCACAATTATGGACGTTGTCAGCACCCTTCCAAAGGGGATGGAGCTCGTCACTGCCAGGGACTTTAACATAAACTGGGATGGAAAGGAGGCTGCCCCCTTCAGCGATCTGATAGTCAAGTCCACCCTGACACAACCTGTCACCTGCCCCACCAGACAGAACTACAAGACAGGAAAAGTACAGTTACGCAAGAACTTACCGTAACAGTAGATCTTCGAGAACAGCTCTTGCAGCAGGTTAGACCATTAGGACTGAAGCCAGAAGGCACCAGGACCCCATGGAAAGTTTCTAGCTAGCAGTATTCAGTGGGGACCACCTCAGACGTCTGTCCCGCCCCCCGACGTCAGTCGTAGTACATAAGGCGGCGGTCTCCCAGAATCCCCAGTTCTCCCGACGGAGACTCCCGGCCGCTGGATGACATCAGAAGAGGAGACTGAAGATCTGCCATCAAATGGCAATCAGAAAGAGGCTGTAAACACCTTGTCCTAGGAGAAGGATGTTGGAACCAGAATCTACCTCCAGCGGGGATGGTGGGAGGAAAAGTACCTGATGCAAGAGCTGTTCTCGAAGATCTACTGTTACGGTAAGTTCTTACGTAACTGTACTATCTTACTTCGAGAAACAGCTCTTGCAGCAGGTTACACCATTAGGACAGATTCTCAAGCAATTCTGGAAGTCCCACACCACTGGGAGGAGGGAAGGTAGAAATCCTTGAATGACATCGAGCCTAGGACAGAAGTCCCTGAAGGACTGCTAGACCAAACCCTGCTCTTCGCCTCGATGCAATATCCAGGCTGTAATGCCTGATGAAAGTGTGTACGGAGCTCCAATAGCACAAATAGCTGAGGTGGATACGTTCTTTAAAGCCACAAAAGAGGTAGCCACCCCCCTTGTGGAATGACCCTTAACCGCGCTGGTAAGGGTTTGTTGCGCTTCTGGTAACAGAACGTAATACACTGAATGAGCCACCTGGACAGCAACTGTTTTTAAACAGGAGTTCCCATCATCCTGTGGGCAAAGGAGACAAAAAGTTGGTCCAATTTTCAGTGGTGTTTGGTTCTGGTCAGGTAGTATCCGAGACACCTATGCACATCTAAAGTGTACAGAAGGGCTTCTCCTCGATTAGAGTACTTAGAGAAATACACTGGTAGATCAATATCCTGATTAAGGGTGAGAGCTAAGACCACCTTAGGCAGAAATTTAGGATTAGTCCGTAGGGATACACTGTCTTGGTGGAAAACCAAATAAGGCTCTTTGAACATAAGTGCATGGAGTTCAGAAATTCTTCTGGCCGAGGTGACGGCAACTAAAAAACAGCGTCTTCCAAGAGAAAAGACGTAGCTCACAATCCGCAGCTGGTTCAAAGGGTGGCAGCATGAGCTGCTACAGGATGAAGGGTAGATCCCATGGTGGATTCGGATCCTTAACCGGGGGCCTAAGATGGAGGACACCCCTCAGGAAGGCACGTGTCGTATCCAATTGAGCTATAGTGCGTTGGCCTATAGGGACACGATAGGCTCAGAGGTGTACCTTAACTGAGGAGTAAGCCAAGCCTGACTGGAAAAGGGACAGTAAGTAGTCCAAAACCAACTTCTCTGGACAATTCAAAGGCGAAAAACCGCGCGCTTGAACCCATAAACAAACCCTGCGCCACTTCATGGCATAGGTCGCATGGGTAGCCGGTTTCCTAGTAGCAGCAAGGATGTCTGCTACCTCTTGCGAGACCCCGTGTCACATTATGGCTATGTCTCTAGGAGCCAAGCGTGCAGGTTCAGGGAACGTAGGTCCGGGTGGACCAAGGAACCCGCCTCCTGAGACAGCAAGTGGGAGCTGACTGGCAGCGGCACTGGAGGTTCCAGGGACAGCTGATGCAAGAGGGGGAACCAGATCTGCCTGGGCCAAAAACGGCGCGACAAGTATCAGCGTCACTTGCTCTCTGCGAAGTTTCAGAAGAACCCTCTGGATCAACGGAAAAGGAGAAAGGCATAGAGGAATCTACCCGCCCAGGAGAGGGACAATGCGTCTCGCCAGAAAACACCAGGCCCTGGATCTAGCGAGCAAAAATTGGGCAGCTTTTCGTTGGATGGGGACACGAAAGGTCCAATTCTGGAGTACCCCATCTGTGAAACAGATCCTCTGCTACCTCCTGAAGTAGTTTTCATTCATGGACTCTGGCCTGAGAGTGACTCGGGCCATCTGCAATGACATTGTCCACTCCTGGAACATGAACAGCAACAAGGTTTGCACCGTGCTGCAAGACCCAATCCCACACTCTCGTGGCCTCCCTGCAAAGCGGGTAGGAATGGGTGCCTCCTTGTTTGTTGAGGTAATACATGACCGCAGAGTTGTCTATTTGTAACAGAAGTGTACCCAGTGGGATCTCCGTCTGGAAGGCTGCAGGGCATAGAGAACTGCCCTCATTTCCAGGACATTTATGTGGAGATGAGTCTCTTGGTCTGTCCACAGGCCCTGAGACCGAACACCGTCAAGGTGAGCTCCCCAACCGAGCCCCGAGGCATTCCGTGGAGAGTGACACAGTCGGAGACGGCGCAATGAAGGGGACTCGCACCAAAGATTTCTCGAATCTAGCCATCATTGCCAATCTCCGACTACGGCCTCCGTGATCCAGACTGGATGCTGCAGATGGTCTTGCTTTTGATCCCATTGGACCCTTAACATCCATTGGGTTACCCGCATGTGAAGACAGGCTAGCAGGACTGTTGCAATGGCCGCAACCATGTGTCCGAGCAGGCGAAGGACCAGTCTGGCAGGAATGGTCTTCTTCGCCGAAATGTCCCTGATGGGGGATCTGATGTGTTCCGCTCTGTCCGGGGGGAGAAAAGCTTTCCCCTGGACGGTGTCCAGAACTGCACCTATGAATTGCAGAGTCTGGGATGGAACCAGGCGTGACTTCTCGTGACATGATGCCCAGCGTCTTGAACAGAGACCAAGTGCAGTGAATAGCGGACATCCGGGCTTCCCGAGAGGGCGTCATGAGAAGCCAGTCATCCAGGTAGGGGAACACGTAGTGGTTTTGTCTCCTCAGAGATGCTGCTATGACCGCCATGCACTTCGTAAACACCCAAGGTGCAGATGACAGTCTGAAGGGAAAGGCTCGGAACTGATAATGGCAACCCTGAAATTGGAAGCGCAGAAACTTTCTGTGCGCTTGGGCAATCGGTATATGCAGGTAGGCATCCTGCATGTCCAGGGATGCTAGGAAGGCGTCCTGCTTGAGCATGGGAATCAGACCAGGGAGTGTCACCACATGGAAGCGTTTGTACAGGACCGAGCCGTTGAGGTCTAGTATCGGACAAAGGTCCCCAGTTTTCTTTGGAACCAGAAAGAAGTGAGAATAATATCTTAGACCCCTCTGGTTCCGTGGTACGTACTCTATAGCTTCTTTTTTCTAGAAGCGCGAGCACCTCCTGCTGTATGAGCAGGGCATGCTGACCCAAGTAACGGGAGAGCAGGGGAGGTCTTGCCTGTGGGTGATCGAGAAACTCTATGAAATGGCCTTTCTTGACCAACTGAAGAACCCACCTGCCGGTGGTGATCGACTGCCACCCTGAAAAGTGGAGAGCGTTACGACCCCCAACCTTTTGTGCCCGTTGATCTCAAGGAGGGGCAGGGTCCAGGAAAGAGTCAAGCTGTGGCAGCACTGGTCCCTGCAGGCTGGGCCGGTTTAGTGTAACATCGGCCTCTGCCTGGGGAAAACTTGGCCTGGGTTTTACGCTGACAAAGTGACCCTTTGGTGCTGGCCGGAACGTGGCTGCTGCCTCTGCTGCCAGCTGCAAAAACGGCTCCGGTTCCTGCGAAAAGAACCAGGCTTGGATCTGTACATGGCCTGTACAGATCAGACTGCCTTCCCCGCGTCCTGCAGTTTGGTGATGACCTTCTCTGAGGTTTTACCAAAGAGTACTTCGCAGTTATATGGGATGTCAAGAATGTTCTTCTGTACGTCCAGGGTGAAGCCTGAGACACGAGCCAAGAGCGTCTTCAAAGACAAACGCCTGAAGCTGCAGCTCTGGCAGATGAGTCCACAGAATCGTATGAGGCTCAAAGCACTTGGGTACCCACATCTGACCCTGTGCGGAGAAGACAGAGGAGCTCCACCTTCTGATCACCATCCGGAAGCTTATCGACTAGGTTCTGGCCCTGTTCCCACAGTGCGTTCTGAAACTGTACCATGTGGGTGAGGTAGTTCAGAGACCTGATGGCGCATGTAGCAGCCGCATACCTGAGTCTCCCCAGGGCATCCAGTTGCCTGGATTCCTGGTCCAGTGGCTGTGTGCTCATATTTTGTGCTCTTTGAGACCGGTCATGCGAGGCCGTGATGACCAGGGAGTCTGCCAGAGGTTGTTGTGCCAGGTACTGGTTCTCTCTTGGGGCCTTGTACAGGCGGTCAGCTTTCTTCGGCACTGCGGGAGTGGGATGCGCACGCTTCCACGCAGCCTTGGTGACGTCCGCGAAAGTGTCTACCAAAGGTGGTACTACCACAGGCTTTGGGTCTTTCTGCCGAAGATAGCAGGCAAGGCCTTCAGCATCCCACCCCATGTTGTCATGGATGTGCCTCACGATCTCAGCGAAAGAGGGATCATCCGGAGGAGACCTGGGGAAGTCATGTGGGTCAGGAGAGGAGATGCTGAGTGGGGAAGGAGACCTAGAGTAGTCCGAGGTGTCCGATCTGGAGTCCTCCCCCGATGGGGTGTACCGACGCTGTCTGGGTCGCCTGGGGCTGGGAGACCCTGATGGAGATCTTGAGGGAGGTCTTCTCCTGTCTTTGGATCTGCCCCTAGGAGGTGGAGTCTGCTCCTTGGGGGTTGGTGGTCATCCTACTGGCCCCGTAGGTGGAGGAGGGGGTGTAGGAGGCGAAGGAGAAGGAGTAAGAGGAGGTTTTTACAGGGACCACATCCTTTCAGATGGTGTCCCACCAAAAAGTAAAGCGCTCCTTTACTTCTTCAATATTCATGCCCGGGCCTGGCACTGGTGGTCTGTCGCCAGGGTAGGGCTTCAGGTCCCCGGGTTTGGGGAAGATTCCCTCGGGAGCCCGGCATCCTCTGTGTTGCCCGCCTGGTCTTTGGGCAGTGTGGGGTCCTCAGACTATTCCCTGTGACCGGCGTCCGCCGGTGACGGGGGGAGGGGGTGGTCTTCCGCTCTGGAGAGTGCAATGCCGACGTCGGTCTCCTGGCGGCCTTGGAATCCAGCTAACACCCGCCGGCGACTGCGTCTGGTTGGTGTCATCGGTTCCTGTGGAGCACCTGGCCGACTGATGCTTAGCCGACGCTGCTTGGCAGACGCTAGTCTGACGACCGCTCAGAGACGTCAGGTCCTTGGTCTTTCTAGGAGCTGGATCAGGACCTCTGGGAGGTTGGGAGACCGACCTGGAGTCAGTGTTCCGAAGTTGGGTGGAAGATGATGATTTATGGGGTTCGGAAGACTTGGAAGAGGCCTTGGACGGAGTGGAGGAAGCCGAGGTCCTCAAAGTCTTAATAAGCTAGAGCGAAGAAGAGCTGCTTGAAGCCCGGACATTAACGGGGGACTGCAACCGAGCCCTGGAGGGAGAGCAGTCCGATCTAGTGGAGCCTGAGCTGCAGGAGTCTGAGGCACCGGTTCGGGGGATCTGGACCTTACTTTCTCCCGGTGCTTATGGGCCTTCGAGGACAATTCTCCCCTGGAGGAAGTTTCTTGGTCCATCCTGTTTAATTTTTCCTCAAGAAGGTACGCCTGGAGTGCCTTCTGACGGCAGATCCTGGTGCGGCTATTGAACCCTTGGCAAAAGGTGCAGGCCTTGGTATCGTGGTCCGGGCCTAGGCACCACACACAGGAGGAGCGAGGATCCTTGAAAGGGATCTGTTTGTCGCAGGCACACTTGGAAAGGTGACCCTCAACCGAAGAAGTTGGAGAGGACATCAGTTAGAAAAACGCAGAAGTTCTATAGTCGTCGTACGCTAGGTAGAGACTGAAAGGCCGATGCTGGCGAGTCGACGGCGGGAAAAAGAACTGGGGATTCTGCGGGACCGCCCACTTACGTACTATGCCTGACACTGGGGGCAGGACCGACGTCGGAGGCTGTCCCCGCTGAATACTGCTAGCTAGAAAATTTCCGTGGTGTCCTGGCGCCTGCCAGCTTCAGTCCTAATGATGTAACCTGGTGCAAGAGCAGTTTCTCAAAGTAAGATCGGTACCTTCCTTGACTAGGTCCTAGCAAGCTCACCATCCCGGATCTCTGAGATCATGGTTCTCTCAGACACGCTAAGTGACCACTCCCCAATCACCTTCCTGTGGTCTAATAAATTTAACAAAAGCCCACCCATCCTCACTGAAAGCAGGGTCTTGAGGAAGGGTAAACTTGAAGCCCTCAAATCAGCCCTTGCCCTACATGACTGAACCATCACCTGGCGCTCACCTCATCAGGGCCTCAAAGCTCAAGGGCTTTAGCTCCATCTGTGACATCTATGCCCCGCTCACGAAAAGAAACATTCAGGAGGCAGAAAAATGGCTGCATTGATGGGGAGCTCCTCTCACCTGAAAGAAAGGGACATACTCTGGGAGAAGGCCAGAAACACAGGTAACAAGCATGGCTACCAGTGTTACAGAACACTGGGAGTCAGTATAGCGCAGTGGTTTAAGGCTCTGAGCTGCAAATCTGGTGACATCCAGCAGACCAGACCTGGGTTTGAATCCCACAGCTTCCACTTACAGACTATGCGACCCTGAGCAAGTCACTTACCTTCCCTGTGCCCTGTGGTCGTGATTTCAGGAAAAAGTTTCAGCTTAGGAGTGCTAGTCCTGGTTAAACAACTAACAAAAAAGAAAAAGAATGGCCAGGAACCGCTGCACCAAGCTAATTCGGCTCCCCAAAGCTAACTATCCATAAGGCCCAGCTGTGCACTTCTTGGGGTGATGGGAAACTATTCTGGGAAAACATCACAGGCATCCTTTGAAAGGAGGACAAGAAGCACCCTCAGCTACTCAGTATCAGTAACACCCCACTACAGACTCTCTAGCTATTACGGAAGCCTTCAATAAGACCTTCACCGATCTTACCCTGGTGCTAGCACCTGCCTTTTCAACCTGGTTTGAACCATTCCAACAACGTATCTACCCAGTGTTCTCACCCGACCTTCTACTACTTTAAAAGGGTGACGGCGAAGGAGGCCCTAACTATGGTCAAGAAAGTACTAGGTAAGACCAGACTGGGCAGTGACAGGATACACATGAAACTTCTATCCCTCACCCTGGATGTCCTCATGGTGCCCATTACCACACTGTACAATAAGTCCCGGGCCCTTGCCCAATTCCCAACAGTTTGGAAGCAGGTCCTAGTTACGCCAGTGCATAAAGGAGGCGACAAGTCTCTGGTAGCCAACTACAGACCCATCTCGATCCTCTCCCCACTGTCCAATGCACTGGAAAAGACTGTGTCGGGTCAACTTATTGACTACCTCAAGAAGTATAATCTACTATGCCCCAACCAACATGGCTTCACACAAAACTCACAGTACCACCACTGCCCTGCTGGACTACACGGACTATGCACATAAGGCCCTGGATGAAGGCAAACTGGTGGGGGTCCGTCTTTACTGACCTCACCAAAGCCTTCGTTACAGTCAGCCACCCCCTGTTACTGACCCAACTGCAAAACATGGATGTGGCATCCAATGCCCTTTGCTGGTTCCAAGACTACCTGATAAGGAGAAATCAATGTGTCAACATTGGGCAAACAGTATCCAGTGCAAGAGAGGTATCATTAAGGGCACCCGAGGGATCAATACTGGGGTCCCTACTCTTCAGTCTCTTCTTAAATAACCAAACTCATGCTACAGTATATACAGACTATGCTGTGCTCCTGAGCAGCAGCACTTCTCAGGCTGCCCTACAATCTGAGCTGCAGAACTCCTTCTCCAACTCAAGGACTGGTTCTGTAGTCATAAGTTGCTACTAAACTACAAGAAGACCAAGGCCATGCTTACATCCAGCCCCCACAACAAAAATAAGCACCAACCCCTCATCATCTCCAACTCCTGCAGTGAGCCACTGGAACAAGTCCACTTGTTCAAGTTTCTAGGGGTCAAAATAGAGGATACCCTCACGTTTGCACACCATATTGACTTTCTGGTCAAAACAGTTAATACCAAGATTGGAGTCCTGTACAGTCAATACCTCTCTCCGGGGGCCCTCCGCCTCTCAGTTCACAGTTCCATTATATCTACTATTGATTATGGACTAGTGGTCTACCCGGCGGCAATGGATACAGCGCTCAAGAGGTTTCAGACTGCGCTCAACAAAGCCTGAAGACACCCTGGATGCCGAGCGTGGCACTCACACCTGTACTCTGTACAAATGCGCAAACTGGCTGTCATTAAGAAACAGGGTCAAATTCCAGACTTGCATCCTAGGGAAGAAGGCTCTACTGGGTAAAACACCACCTTGTGTAGGCAATTTGATAAAGGTGGCCAACTCGTTACAGGTCACCAGGGGGAGGACTGGTGGGGCCTTGGCTTCTCCTTCCATCACACCTCGCTTGAGCAACGTGCATTTGCCTACCAGGCCCCCCTGTGGATGGATGAATGAACTCCTCGGGCACCTCTTGGCCACCATTTGTCTGGCTCAATTCAAAACTGACCTTAAACAGCACCTAAGTGCACCTGCCATTAAGTCCACCACACCTGCTCTCTCTGCACCCCCAGCAAGCACTAGGCAGGCCTCGGGTACCCTCTCCCTCTGTCCCTTCTCATAACCTGCCTCAGCCATCAGTTCGCGTCATGCTCCTTCAGCACCCGCCACCCCACCTTCCCCCCCTCCTCTAACTCTCAGTCCCGTGAGTTTCCCCAACAGTCACTACTAATGAAAGCTGCCTGACCATGCCGACTCACACCCCATCATTTACTCTAGCATGTCTTCCCTGCTCAGCATCCCCTCACCCCATGTCTCCCTATACCTTATCGCCCTTCCCCCCACCCTTCAACTCCACCGCAGTACCTACCTCTCTCTCGTACCTCCTTTCTTCACCCCTTTGCCAGCTATCCCCGTCCCTCTGAACTACTGACGAGGCACTTTGTGGCTGCTTAACCTCCCCCCCCAATAAAGTGTTTTTCTTATTTTAACTTGTACCTATGTTTTGAGTTATCCTGCAAGTTCTGAATCCAAGCTGTATCGTTCACTGTGATGTACCTTTGCTTTCTCCTACTGAACTCTGTTTTGCAATCTATGAAGTGGAACTTTTGTAAAAGAGCTTGTGCTCAAAGGTCTTTTCCGAATCACTAAATAAACAGAAATCCCCTCTTGCTCCCTTCTCACTGTCCAAACCTCACACCGCTGTTTACACTCCTTCAGTATCCCTTCCTTGAAAATCTCCAGAGTAGCCATGAACATGGGCACTAGAGCCCTGTCTGTAGCAGTCCCCACCCTATGGAAGAAGCTGCCCACTGAACTGCGCACCATAAACACTCACTGCCAGTTCAAGACTAGCCTCAAAGACTGTCTCCTGTTGGCATCCACCTGCCACTGTTTTAAGGACTAGGCCCCCCCCAAACCACAGATTCCAGGGGTAGGGCCAAATAGGTTCTCTTATTTACTGAAACTGTACCACCATGAGGCTTACTTTGCTTTATTTGTTGTCCCTCAACTACTGCCACCATGTACTGCCAAATGCAACAACTGTAACCTTTCACTATGCATTACCTGCTCTTGTTATGTTCTTGTTATTCTGACATTTCTACTCTGTACCACCTTACGTGGCCCAGGTCATGCCTGAAAACAGTCTCTGGGATCAGTGCACCTACCCGGTTAACAAAGTTATAAATAAAATAAAATAAAATAAAATAAAAAATGACCGTTATCTAAATATTATGTTTTGTTAAAGTTCTCCTGAAGTTGTCCGCTGCTCTTTAAGATATACATCCTTACTAAGCACCTGCTCTTTAACGGCTTCATAAATAGGGATCCACCTAAAAAACAGCACCACAGGTTAGATGCTTACCTACATAATGCTGTGCTTCTTCTGCCTAGAAATCTTGTAAATTCATAGTCGCTAGCCCTGAAAGGTCCCCGTAACTTCTAAACAAATCCCCCAATCATATGTAAACCTGCTGCTCCTGTAGCTGCCTAAAATGGCCACTACATGCTTACAGGATGTCAGTGGAGAGACAGTGCTCCAGAGTGCTAATATTGTCTGTATGTGGACCTTATTAATTAAAAACATTAAAACATTAATAAAGCACTTTGCCTTCAAATTCTTTACTGCACAAGTGAGGAAAGGTTGCCCCACCTGCACAGTAAAGGCTATGAAGCACTGACACTCTACTGATGTCATCCCGTAAGCATGTAGCGGCCATTTTAGGCAGCTACAGGAGCGGCAGGTTTAAATACGAAGGGGGGGTTGTTTACAGGGACCTTTCAAGGCTAGCGACTACGGATTTACAAGATTTCTATACAAAAAGAGCACAGGATCATGTGGGTAAGCATCTAACCTACGGTGCTGTGTTTTTGTTAAGCAGATCCCATTACCCCCATTTATGAGTCCTTTAAGGAATGTCACCAGGATTAAACCCTTAATTCCACCTAGTGACCTGCCCTCACCGGTACATGCCTTTGTGATGTCACAGCTGGACTACTGTAACGCTCTATGCTTCGGTGTCAGTGGGGGGGGGGGGAATTCTCCATGGCTTGCAGCTGGTGCAGAACGCAGCGGCCAGGTTGCTGACAGGCCTTCCGAGGTCTCACCATGTAACCCTGGTCTTGCATGACCTTTACTAGCTGCCAGTGAGCTGGAGAATCATCTTCAAGGTGAGTTTGCTCATCTACAAGGCTCTATACGGGTTGTGCCCTGGTTATCCGAGTGACTTAACCCCTGTCCACCTTGTGTGCTCACTCTGCTCCTCCATCGAGGGCCTCCTAGTGGTTCAGAGGGCCCGGATGAAAATCTCGGGAGACAGTACATTTGAGGTGGCAGGCCCAGACATTTGGAACTCGCTCCCAAGACCTTTGAGGGATGCTCCTACAGTAGAGGTTTTTAAGCAGGGTCTGAAGGCACATCTATTTTGAGAAGCCTTTGGAAGCCAGTTATAGTTTGGGTATTACTGTAGTACCACTATTTTTTTTATTATGATTTATGGAATTTTACTGATTTATGAACGGTTTATTGTATATTGTTATTTTATGTTTGAATTATTTCTTTCACTACATCTTTGAGCTTCCAGGCTTGGGTGCTCAAGAAATAAAGTTTACTTACTAACTTACTTTGTACTAGGGGTTGACAAACTTTCACAGCTGCACCTTGTACTCCCTTACCAACTGGCTAGCCCTGAATGGCAGATTAAAATGGCCAAGCTGCCCGTCTGCTAAAAAGTCACTGCTGGGTCTCACCCCTCCCACCATACATAACTGCATTAACCCTAATCTACATGGTACCAGAAGCATGACAAGATCTGCCCTTGAACTGCCTCTCCAAAGAACTAACCTAGAAAAGCGCTCCTTAGCTATTAGGGTATTAGACTGGATGAATGGCTTGCTTGGCTCCCTATTAAACCTCCCTAGCATAGCCCAATTTAAAAAAAGCACTGCACATAGCCCTCGCCTCCAACTCCAACTGTACTTGCTTCCAATACTACTCGAATACGCACAACATGTACTGAAACTCCTCACCATTTTGATACTGTATGACAACCTAATTTTAAAGGCCAACACGTGTTATATTTGTCTTGACTATATCCACTGGTATTGATGAAGATGTTTTGCTGTTCTTTATATTGCAGTTCTGACATGGAATCTTTGTAAATGAGCATCTAGGGTCAAAAGTACACTTCCGAATGAATGAAATAATCTGAATGGAAAACTGTGCCACCAGCCATTTTACTTTCATATTCCCCAAACATGAAGAATGCAGAAACTCCACAATACAAAGTGTTTTTTTTCATCATTAAACAAGCAAAAAAAAAAAAAAAAACTGCCTCTCAAATGGGTGGGTTTTCAGCAGCATGGTTAGGGTGTTTTGTTTTTTAAATAAAAAATTGAAAGGATTTTCCAAGAAATCCCCTTTACTCACATATTAAGGCACCTGATGTGAAACATTGTCTTTCCAACTACTTTTAATGATGATATTCTAAAGTACAGGTACGCAAGAACTTACAACAGCAGATCTTCAAGAGGACCTCTTGTAGGAGACAACACTGTTAGGACTAAGCTGCCAGGCACCACGACCACACAGGAATATATTCTAGTTAGCAGTACCAAAGCGGGGACGCCCTCCCACCCCACCATCAGCTGGTGGGACATCCGTTCAGGTATAGAGGGGGCAGCCCCCCACACCCAACTCAGATCCCCCCGCCAAAGACCTTAGAGTAAAGTCCGACAGGACAAAAGGACTCCAGAGGCCTGAACTGGCCAAGATAGAGAGAAAAAAGTGTCTACTGCAAGAGCTCCTCTTGAAGATCTACTGTGACGGTTAAGTTCTTATGTAACTGTACTATCTTACTTCGAGGGGGCTCTTGCAGTAGGCAACACCGTTAGGACACGGTCCCAAGCAGTATCAAAAGGGAAATATCCGGATGGAGGGGAGGTAGGAAGACAACATCAGACAGCTGACCTCCGACAAGAAGCAGACATCAGAAGAACACAGGCTGAATATCTGGAGAGAACTCGAAAGAGTGCCTCCAACAGGGTAGACAAAAAAAATAAAGTACAGTTACCCAAGAACTTACCATAAACAGCAGATCTTCGAGAGGTGTTCCTGCAGTAGGTCATAACATGTAGGACTGTGCCATCTGGCGTCAGGACTGCACGGCAAAATTTTCCAGCAATGTCTGGTGGGGGACCGCCCACCTGACATCATATGACGGACGTCAGCATGACCCTATATAGTGGGCAGTCCCCGCGCCCGCCTTCCAGTTCTCCCACTGGAGATCCAAGGAAGATGTGATGGGAGAAAAGATTAAATCCTGGAGCCCAGTTCAGAATGCCTGAAAGAAATGTACAAACTGGGGGAAGAAGGGAAGGAAAAGGTGACCTACTGCAGGAACCTCTCTCGAAGCTCTACTGCTACGGTAACTTCTTATGTAACTGTACTATCTTACTTCAAGAGGGTTCCTGCAGTAGGTCATAACATGTAGGACAGAATCCCAAGCAGTCACTCTCAGAGGGACCAAGAGAGTCACGGGAGGAGGAGGAGCAACAACTGAAAACAAATCAGGACCAGCCTAAGATAGTAGGCCCTGCAGAACAGCAAGGCCAAACCCAACCCTACGCCTAGAGGCAATGTATAGACTGTAATGCTTCATGAAAGCAAGGACCGAACTCCAGGTCGCTGCCGCACAAATCTCTGCTGCAGAACCACTCCACAGTAACGCTGTAGAGGTAGCCATGCCTCTAGTACAGTGACCGCTGACCTCCCCCGGAAGAGGTTCGTCATACTTCTGATAACAGAAGCGGATGCAGTTAGCAACCCACTTAGATAGGCACTGCTTAGAGACTGCTAACCCCAAGGATTTGGGGGCAAAGGAGACAAAAAGCTGATCAGACTTTCTGGATTCTTTGGTTCGGTGAACATAACATCTGAGGATTCTATGAACATCCAAAGTGTGAAGGAGATCCTCCCCTCATTCGAACGAACAGGATAATAAACCAGTTCAACAGCCTGGCTTAAGGTGAACTCAGAAACCACTTTGGGAAGAAATTTAGGATTAGTGCCCAGGACTGCCTGGTCCGGCGAAAAATCAAATAAGACTTCTTATGCATCAGGGCCTGAAGCTAAGAAATCCTGCAAGCAGAAATAAAGGAAACCAAAACAGCACCTTCCAGGAAGAGTAGCACAAGTCACAGCTCATCGGTGGTTCAAATGGAGAAGTGTAAGCTTCTCTAAACACACAATTTAAATCCCAAGGTGGGGGGTGGGATTATGGATAGGGGTTTAAGATAAAGGATCCATTTCAAAAAGGTCTTAGAGATCTCCAACTACGCCACGGGTTTTCCCTCCAACACCACATGGTAGGCCGAATTGGCCAACAGGTGGACAGCCCAGAATCAGACAGGTGCAGGAGGTACTCCATAACCTGGGGAGCTGAGCAAGTAAAGGGATCCCACCCTTTAGATGCCGCCCAGATGGAAAAACACTTCCATTTCATAGCATAGGTGGAGCTGGTGGAGGGTTTCCTCATCTCTACCAGGACCTAAGCGACCTTTTGGGAGACCCAAAACGAGACCCAATTATGTCTGAAGGAGCCACACATGAAGATGCAGGGTCCCAAGTCCTGGGTGTACCAACCTACCTTGATCCCAAGTCAACAGATCATGCCCGAGAAGTAAAGGAACTCGGGGTTCCAGTATGAGCTGCTGCATTAGCGGAACCAGATTTGCCTCGACCAGAGTGAAGCTATCAGGATCATCCGTGCTCCCTCTGTCTGAAGTCTGAGAAGTACCCTCTGCAGAATGGGAAAGGGAGGAAGGCATATAAGAACTTCCCTGTCCAACATAGTGACAATGTGTTGTGCCAGAAAGCTCCAGGCTCTGGAACGAGCAAGCAGAAGTTAGGAAGCTTTGCGCTGAATGGGGAGGTGAACAGATTGATGTCTGGGTGATCCCACCTCAGAAAGAGAGTCTGCTACTTCCCGACTTAGTTCACATTTGTGCACGAGAGACTACGTCCGACTGCTGCTGTCTGCCAGGACGTTATGAACACATGGGACATGCACAGCTGTGAGAAACAGGTCGTGCTGGACTGACCAATTCCACACCCACATTGCTTCTCTGTGTAAGGGGGTACTACCAGGTGCCTCCCTGCTTGTTGATGTACCAAACCACCAACATGTCTGTCTGGATGACAAATCAGCAGTGTTCCTCTCAGTAGGATGGTCTGAAAAGCCTGAAGGGCGTAAAGAACTGTCCTCATCTCCAGAATGTTGATGTGCAAAAACATCTTCAGCTGGGACCATGAACCCTGCATTTGATGGTACCCTAGGAGCACCCCCCAACCTAGACAGGAAGCATCTGTGGTGAGGGGCCAAAGAGGTGGGAAACTTCGAAAGGGAAGTCCCCTTGACAGATTCAGAGGATCTAGCCACCATAGGAGATCCCTCTTGACTGCGCCAAAGACCAGATCCGGAAGGTCCTGTCGTCCAAGAGCTGGTCCCACTGGACGCATAATGTACACTGGGAGATCTGCATATGCAACCTGGTACCATGGAGATGGAGGCTGCCACTAGGCCCAACAAGCGTAGCAACGCCCTGGCCGGAAGAAATCTAGAAGAGACCACTAAGGTGACTTGCTCCCGAAGGAGTCTCTGCCCTGTCTGAAGGTAGAAAGACTCTGCACTGGACTGTACCCAAGACCACCCCAATAAACTGAAAGTTCTAGGAGGGGGTGAGAGATGACTTGGGGAGACTGACAGTGATCCCCAGTAGGGAGAAAAGGTCCAAAGTGACAGACTGGGAGTCCAGAAGGCTGTCCCTGGATAGGGCTGTCAATAGCCAGTCGTCCAGGTAGGGGAACAGCACTATACCCAGACAGTGCAAGGCTGCTGCCACCACCAGTAGGCACTTGGTGAAGACCCTGGGTGCTCAGGAAAGGCCAAAGGGGAGGGCTGTAAACTGGAAGTGCTCCCCCTGGAAGCAGAATCACAGGAAACTGCTGTGGCCCAGGAAAACAGGAATATGCAGGTAGGCATCCTGCACATCCAGAGCACAGAGCCAGCGGTCCTTCTGCAGAAGGGACAGGAGGCCCTGCACTGTCAGCATGCGGAACCTTTTGTACTCGATAAAAAGGTTCAGACTGTTGAGGTCCAGGTTGGGTCCGAGGTCGCCAGTCTTTTTCTGGACCAGGAAAAAAATAGGAGTAAAATCCGTTTCCTCTCTGGGTCGGAGGCACAGGTTCTACTGCTGCCTTCAGCCTCAGTGCCCCGATTTCTTCCTTGATCAGCGGAGCCTGGTGCAGGGAGCAGTGCGAGCGACCAGGAGGAGTGTCTGGAGGAAACTCCAGGATGTGCCCTCTGGAGATGAGCTACAGGACCCATGTGTCCGAGATGATGCTCTCCCACTCCTGGGCGAAGAGCAACTCTTCCCCACTGGTTCCCGTTTTGAAGTGGAGGAGGAAAATGGGGAGAGTCAGGATGCAGAGGGACGAGGGGACAAAGACCCTCCCGCTGATCTCTGGGACTTGGCAGCCAGTGGAGATCAAAGAGAGGAGCCCGTAGCTTGTCTCCTGGTCTGTTTCTTTGCAGCAGATTGCTTCCCTTGGTGCTTAAATTGGTGCGGAAAGGGCTGCTTTTTCTGGGGGCTTGCCCTATATATGGAATGGACCGATCAGAGGGCCCGACCACTATCCTGGAAGCCCGTGATCAAATCCTTAGTATCCCCTCTGTATAGGACCGATCCCCAAAAGGGAGCATCCTGAATGGCTGCTTGCACATCCGTTAAAAGCCTGGAAATCCAAAGCCAAGCGTGCCTCCTGAGGCCAACCACAGTAGCAGAGGAGTGGGTCACCACGTCCTCAGAATCACAGGTGGCCCGAAGAGCATGTTGGCACGAGATTTTGGACAGATGAAGCTCTTTAGCAATCTCCACCTTGAGATCAGAGTCCTCCATGGATGACATCTTGGCCTCGAGCTTAGCAATGGTGGCCTTCTGAAAAGACACCATGTGTGCCACATAGTTTAGAGTGCACAAGGCACACATGGTGGAAGAATAAATCTTCTTCCCAAACTGGTCCAACTACCTGGACAGGGGTGGGGGAGAAGAGAACATGCTCATGTGCTTTGGGTTTCTGGGTTAGCTGAGCAGTCATGAGCGGCAGTAATGACTATCGAGTCTGCCTTATGATGACAGTCCAGTAAGGGGACACCCTCGAGAGAGTGTTAAATCCTTTCTGCCTTCTTAGAGACAGCAAGAATAGAATGTAGCAACTGCCAAATAGTGGTAGTAAGGTCCTCATGTGCAGCTGCCCAAGGAGGAACTGGTATGGGGAGGCAGCTTCTAGATCCAAATGCTCGGCTAAACGCTTCCTCTTGGGGTCCAGATCCTCAGTGTTGCAACTGTTTGCGTGCTGGATTATGTGGAGGAGTTCGCTAAAGGAGGGGTCCTCCGGAGGCTACTTGGGTGACTCCTTGCCCTTTGGGGAAGAGGATACCTCATCTGAGGAAGACTGACTTGTCGTGATCAGAGTCAGGGGGCTCTTGCCCCTCTGGACATTTAAAGTCTGGGAGGGTGACCTCCTGTGAGGTGGTGCCTGAAACATGTATTGTGAACTGGCAGGTGACGAAGAGGGAGGGGGCACTGCCACCAGACTAGGTAGCCTATATTCTAGGTCTGAAACTAGTTTGGATCTAGCTTCCTTCCACCACGACTGGACAAGAGACTGAAGTCTAGCTGAGGAGGTGGGTTGGCTAGGGGTGCATAATAGTGTGCTCCCCAAACCCAGATACTGTGGAGGGGGGGACCCTTGATAATAAGGGTATCCCAGCAAACAGCCAAGAAAATAACCCTGGTAATAATGGGCGTCAGACCTGATGGCAGAAAAATGGGGGCCTGGTGTCTGGTGAAATGAGGGGAACCGGACGTCAGGCCTTGGCCGATAGCCTGGAAGGGGCAGGAAAAAATATCAGACATAAAAAGAGTCGACATCGGGATAGCAGTCGTCAGGGTGGCCCACGAAATGGGAGTGAACGTTGAGACATATGGCGTAGGATAAGCCGCAAGACAAAATTACTTACTTTAGTAATTATGTTTCTTCTACTGGAGTCTGCTGTATTCTGACAATTGCAGTTAGCTCCAGCCTTTCAACTGCCCTGGAGAACATAGGGTCAACTTTTCTATGCATGGCATAGAATGTTCATCTCGAGCTCGGCTGAAGCCTCTGCCTGTTATTCGAACTGCAACAGTAAGATATTTACGAGCAAAAACTCACTAGGTGTTCTGTGCGGAAACTAAAATTTTAACTAGCCAACTGGCAGAAATATAATGTTTTTGGTTCTCAAAGGAAGACAAGTCAGGAAACCCAAAAACAAAAACCAAATCAAATGAAACAGCATTCCACCCAAAGAAAAAAAAGAGGGTGTAAAATGGGGGGCACCTCTAGGGTGCCAACACTGCACCTGCCCAGCCACATCCCAAAAATCTAGGTTCTGAAAGGGGGTCAGAATACAGCAAGACTCCACAGAAAAAACATAATTACTAAGGTGAGTAATTTTTTTCTTCAAGCAACATGAAGTCTTGCTGTATTCTGACAATTGCAGACTACCAAGCAGCACCTCCATGGAGGAGTGACAGAACCTACTTTGGAAACAAGCTCTGAAGTACTGCTGTGCCAAACCGAGTATCACTCCTAGCATGGATATCCAGAGAGTAATGCTTGGTAAAAGTATGGACTGTTTTCCACGTGGCTGCTTGACAAATTTCTAAGAGAGGGATATCCCTGGCAGCAGCCAGGGAAGCAGCTGTACCTCTTGTGGAATGAGCCCTCAGGCCTGAGGGTGGAGTTCTACCCAGGTTTTTCATAGCAGAATTGTATACAAGAAACAATCCACCTGGCAATAGATCTCTTGGTGGCAGGTTTGCCCTTCCCAACTTCTCCATAAGTGAGAAACAACTGGAGGGATTCAAACCTGTGACCCCTGGTACGCTTTATGTAGTAGCCAAGGGATCTTTTAACATCCAAACTGTGTAGCCTCCTCTCTCCGAGGAAGAATCATCAGTGAAGAAAACAGGGAGAGATATAGACCGACTGAGGTGGAAATCTGAAACCACTTTAGGCAAGAACTTTCTGTTAGGTCTAAGGACCACCTTATCTCTGTGAAAAGAGACGAAATCAGATTCCACTGACAAGGCTTGCAATTCACTGATATGTCTGGCAGAAGTAATGGCAACCAAAAACACAGTTTTCCAAGTCAGGTACTTGAGCTCTGCTGAGGACAAAGGCTCAAAAGAGGGTTGCATAAGCTGAGCAATGCAAACATTAAGATCCCAAGCAGGAGCAGGATCCTTGAAGGGGGGACTGGTGTGAAGCAATCCCTTGAAAAAAAACTTACAGAATACAGGATGGGATGACAGAGAGGAAGACTTGCCTACAGACAGGAAAGCAGAAACAGCTGCCAAGTGTACCTTGAGAGTAGCTGGTCTGAGACCTAAGCCATTAAGATGGACCATATAATCCAGAACCGTAGGCAATTCAGCAAAGTCTGGAGAAATATTCTTCTTAGAACACCAAATGCTGAATCTTTTCCATTTGGAGTTGTATGTCTTTCTGGTGGAATGCTTTCGAGAAGCCTTAAGGATATCCAGAACCCCTTGGGAAAGATGCAGATCTGCAAACTCTCACTCTTCAAGAGCCAAGCCCTGAGATTGAGAGACTGAAGATTGGGGTATCAAATCCTCCCCTGAGAGGATGTTAACAGGTTGAAATTCCTGGGAAGAAACAGGGGAAGATGGACTGCTAGGGAGAGCAACAAGGGATACCATAGCTGCCTGGCCCAGTCTGGAGCAATCAGAATCACTTTGCATGGTTGTGACCTTATCTTGACAAGCACTTTGAACAGGAGAGGGAAGGAGGGGGGGAAAGCATACAGAAATGTCCCTTCCCAGTTCAGGATCAGAGCATCCAGGGAGACTGAGCCCAAGACTGGGGTCTGCAACAAAAAAGACTGATGATTGTCTGGGGCTGCAAAAAGATCCATCTCTGGAGCGCCCCATCTTGAGAAAATCACTTTCAACACCAGAGGATCTAGGGCCCATTTGTGATGGCCCTGGAATATTCTGCTCAGTGCATCTGCTAGGACATTGTCCTTCCCTGGAAGGTGAACTGCTATCAGAGAGGTCTGCAGGGAATAGGCCAGGGACCACAACTTCATTGCTTCTGTGCACAAGGCCATAGACCGAGTGCCTCCTTGCTTGTTCATGTACCACCTTGGTGGTGGTGGTGTCTGTTCTGACCTGAACCACCTTGTTCTGTACAGATTTGGAAAAAGCTTGCAGTGCCAGAAACACTGCTCTGAGTTCCAAGAGAATGATGTTAAGCAGAGATTCCTGAGGCGACCACAGTCCCTGGGTGGTAAGTTCCCCCAAATAGGCTCCCCAGCCCAGCAGGGAAGCATCTGTGGTGAGGACCACTGAATGAGACTGAGTGACAAATGGAACCCCTTGCCTCAAATTGTCCTGATCCTGCCACCACTGCAGGGCTTGGATCAGAGTTCGAGTCACTGGAATTAGTTTGGTAAGGGAATCCTTTCTTTGGGACCAAAAAGCTCTTAAGTGGAACTGAATGTCCCTCATTTGGAATCTTGCACCTTGGACCACTGCTTTAGAAGCTGCCATGTGGCCCAGTAGCTGAAGGAAATGCCTTGCTGGTCGAGACACCTGAAGGCTGAATGAAGAGGCCAGTTCCATGAGGGTCCTTGCCCTTTCCAGGGGCAGGAAGGCTCTTGCTTTTACCGTATCCAGCTCTGCCCAATGAAGGTGAGGAGCTGAACTGGTTCGAGAACTGACTTTGGTAGGTTGAGAAGAAATCCTAAAGAAGTGAGCACTTGCAGGTGTGACTTGACTTGGTCTGGAGACTGGCCCACTATGAGCCAGTCGTCCAGATATGAAAACATGGAAATCTTTTGTTTTCTTAGGAAGGCAACAACTATTGCCAGGCACTTTGTGAAGACCCTTGGGGCTGATGTTAGGCCAAAGGGCATTGCTCTGAACTGATAGTGGCCTGAGGGCAACTTGAACCTGAGGTACTTTCTGTGGGAGCACCTGATGGGAATGTGAAAGTAGGCATCTTTGAGGTCCAGGGAGGCTAGCCAGTCCCCTGGCCTTAGACAGGGAAGGATAATTCCCAGAGTTATCATCTTGAACTTTGGCTTTAAAAGATGTTTGTTCAGGTATCTTAGGCCCAGGATGGGTCGCCATTCTCCTGTCTTTTTGGGGGTTAGGAAGTACCTGGAGTACAATCCTTTGCCCCAGTGTAGAGTAGGTACTCTCTCTATAGCTCTGCGAGCTAGGAGAGAAGAAACCTCAGCCTCTAGGGCAAGGGTTTCTGAGAGATTTGCAGGTGGAAAAGATCTGGCTCTCAACTTGGGAAATTTTTTGAAGCAGACAACCAGACCCTGTCTCCCTGTCTTACAACTTCCAGGACCCACTTGTCTGATGTAAGAGACATCCAGTACTGGACAAAGTAAGCTAGCCTGCCCCTTACTGGGATAGGAGAATTGACCCGGGCAGACCCATCAGGGAGTCTGCTTGGCAGGGGCTTTAGGCTGAGGGGTGGATGTAGGCCTGCTCAACCCTTCTGCCTCTCCCTCAGAAGAACCCGATCTGTGAAAAAGAAGAAGAGGCCTGTGCTTGGTAAAAAGACCGTTGGAAAGGCCTGCCCCTGCCCCTGGACTGCTGCCTTTTAAGGAGCTGCTTGTCTTTCCTTGGCCTGAGCACTCCTGTAAGTGGTCCTGTATTCATCCATTTTCTTCATGTAATTCTCTGTCTGCTCCCCAAACACAGAATTACCCACTACAGGAAAATCCATGGCCTTAGCCTGGGTATCCTGTGAGTGGCTAGTACATCCGAGTCAAGCCATTCTCCGAAGAGCCACAGATGTAGCCATGACTCTTGATGATACATCATTGGAGTCTACAGCAGCATGAAACTGAACTTTCGATGCCTCAATCCCATCCACAGCCACCTCCTCCAGCTCCTTGGCAAGCTGGGGGGAAGCCTGTTTAGCCAGTGCTAGTACAGTGTCCCACCTGGACTTCTGGTACCTGGCTGCACAGGCCATATAATTAGCCTGCCCGAGTCCTAAGGATGATGCCATGTACTGCTTCTTTGCCATGGCATCAATCTTCCTGGAGTCCTTGTCTGGGAGGTGTGATGCCAAGGGAATGCCTGCCTTATCACAGGCAGCAGCCTGTACAACCCCAACATGGCTGCATTGCTGATAAAGGAACTCCGTATCTGAGCCTGAAAGAGTATACCTCTTGTCCATTCTTCTGTCCACAGGAGGTATGGAATTGGGAGACTTAAGAATTTTTTGTGGCCGTTTCCCAAAAGATTTGTGGAGGGGAACAGACAGTCTCCTGGACTCTGGGATGTCCATCATCATCTCTACAGTCAGGCTCTTCCTGATCCTCCACAGGAAGCTGGAGGTATCAGCCACCTTTCTGTAAAGCATGTAGTGTGAAGGGGACTCAGAAAGCCTAGGAGGAGAAACACCTGAAGGTCTGTCTGGGGAGATGTCCGTATAGGCACATCCAGAATTTTATCATCACCATAATCATTTTCCAACTCTCCTTCCTCCTCAAACTCCGGCTCATAAAATTCTTCCAGGGTATAATCCGGAACCGGGAACTGACCGAACCGAGCCCCTGCCAAAAGGTGCCGGTTCAGTCGGAACCGATCGAAGCGATTCCACAATATGAATCGCTTTGGCCATTTCATCGGCGGTCGGAGTATGGGATTCTGGATCCAAGCCGGTCGACTTGTCTTTTCTTTTTTTGTCAGAACAGATTCCTCTGAATCTGCTCTCCTTTTGCCCAAAGAAGTATCGCCCTGGTCAGAGGGCACTCCTTCTGGTTCAGTCGGAACCGAACCAGGCTGGCCATCCGGGTCAGCGGACTTCTCGGCCTCCCTTTCCCTCAGTCTACCTAATCTCTTTTCCAGGGTAGATTTGGGAAAATTTTTGCAAATTTGGCAGTCTGAATCGAGGTGGTCAAACCCCAGACAATAAACACAGGTGGTGTGGGGATCAGCCTTATCAAAGACCTCCCCACTCACACTGCAGTGTTGAAACCCAGTGGGCCCATTTTTTTTCTTGGGTTTCTCAGACATGGCCAACCTAACCAAACTTACCCTTTTTTCGGCAATCCGCCAGGCAAGACTCCCTTATCGGTTCCTGACTGTGTCACAGGTCTTGGAAAAAAACATACTAAAACCCGTTTTTTTTTTTTGAACCGATACGGACCGGTAACCACACACTGAAGTAAAGTACAAATTTTACCTCAAAATGATCGGTGCAGCTGAACCGATCCACAGCTTTACAAGTTCCACACAGAAAACAGAACAAAACACATTTAGCACTCACGGTACCACAGACAGAGACTTGAACTGACTATACGGAAACAACAATTTCGGGAGAAAAAAAAAGACACTTAAAACGACTTTGAACCGAGCTGCAGGAGAAATCTCCGGAGCGACTGTTCAGTGAGGCGGAGTAAAGAATCTGACGGTTGCAGTTCGAACAACAACAGGCAGAGGCTTCAACCAAGCTCGAGATGAACATTCTATGCCATGCATAGAAAAGTTAACCCTATGTTCTCCAGGGCAGTTGAAAGGCTGGAGCTAACTGCAATTGTCAGAATATAGCAAGACTTCATGTTGTTTGAAGCTCCACTGTCGTTAGAACCTGCATGAGGGGCTGAGAAGAGGGCCCTGATGGAGGAAGCTGGCGTGAAAAATCATACAGTGCTCCTGACATCAGAGGAGGAGCAGCAGGCGGAAGGTGACCCAATACCAGGGTAACTAAAGGGTCTGGCAATGGGACAGTATCCCGGGGAGGGATTTGGGAAACCACCAGAGGAGTGGGAGAAGAAAGGACCACTTCTAGGTGCCCCTCTTCCTCCTCTGCCCCAGACATAGGCTGCGGGGCAGGAGAAACCACCAGGGGAGGTGGAGAGGAAGGCTCCCGCCCAAGCAGATCCCAGGGTGAGAGCCAACTGAGGAAGCCAGCGCGGACATCAGGAAAGACGGCATTAGCCCCTGACGGGCGAGCGACACCCGAGCAGTCATCCGAAGTTTGAGTCAGACTTATCGGCTGCCGGGCAGGTCCCAGAGGAGCCAGGGTCCAACTTGCCAGCAAGAACCGGTGGGAGGAGGAAGGCGGAAGCACTGGAGGTCCTCCTCCTCCCCATCCTCCTCCTCCGTTTAGACTCCAAAGAAGGGGAAGAAGCTGTGTTCCAAAGTTTCTGCATCTCCTTTTCAAGGGTAGCCATCCTGGTTTTAAGGAGATGGGCCTCCAGAGTCTGCTGTCGTCATTTGCGAGTGGCCTAGTTGAAGGGCTGGCAGTTGGGATGGGCTGCAGTGTTGTGGTTTGGGCCAAGGCAGAAGAAACAAAGACAATGGCCGTCCTTGTGGGGAATTTGCACCCCACACTTGTCCTACTTCTTTGCCGGAGGGGAAGAAGACATAAAATGCGAAAAAAGGGACTAGGTCAGAGAAACAAATATGAAAAAATGGTGATCGACAAAGCTGAAATTTACTACAAGGTACTAGCACAGGTCAACAGCGGGAAAGAACTGGAAGGCAGGCACGAGGACCACCCACTATATAGGGTTATGCTGACGTCAGTCGCATGATGTCGGGTGGGTGGCCCCCCACAAGACATTGCTGGAAAACTTTGCCGTGTGGTCTTGAGGCCAGAGGGTGCAGTCCTACATGTTATGACCTACTGCAAGAACCCTCTCGAAGTAAGATCAGGTGACAACACCTGATTGACACGGAGTCAAATAAGATTCTCCAATAAGCCAGAGCATTTAAAATGAGGGGTGGAGGGGAAGGTCTTTGCTCCCCTTAAATAGGGAAACTCACAATGCATCCTGGGGACCAAAGGGACCCGAGAAGCGGCTTTTGGGGTCTTCTGTGCCGAACCCCGGGGGGGGGGGTAACAGACACCGGCCCTGGTTTGCTATAAGGAGGATAGGAGAGGACAGGATTTCTCCATCCCACAAGCCCGGGGATAAAGGATCTCAGTTCCTTGACCCACCAACCCAATGATGGTGGTCAGGGGTAAGAAGCTGACACTGAGCCCCCTAAAGAAAAAAGGGCCCCAGGTGCAAAAGAGCAGGCCAAAGGCAACTAACGTGTCGAGAGGCCCTAGGAGACAGCCCAGAAGTCTGCCAATAAAGTGGAACCAGAAGAAGTCTGTCAGACCCTGGCACCCACCTAGGGGAGCTCCAGAAAGGGAGGAACCCTGTAAAAAAAATTCTGAACAAAAGGGGCAGAAAAGTCAGAGAGAGAGTGTGTGTGTGTGTGTGTGTGTGTGTGTGTGTGTGTGTGTGTGTGTGTGTGTGTGTGTGTGTATAAGAGATCCTTACCCGTCAAGGACACCACCCTCTAGGTGGAGAGGAAGGAAAAGCCGCTGAGATTACGGCAATGGGTCTGATGTCGCTCTGTGGGTCTTCACAGCTGACACATCCCCTGAAGTTGCAGCCAACAACGTGGTCTTACACTAGCCCCTCAGATCCAGACGTTGGGAGTGATGTCCGGGAAGGCTGTCTGTCTGTACGTGCGAGCCACATTGATGCCGCTTAGAGACGGGTCGAAGTGGGTCTCCACAGTCCTGAAGGAGGCGATGACAGCCTGAACATCTTTCCCCCTTCTCCTAACAACCCAGGGTCTCAGAAAGGGGCATTCAAAATGGAGGCCTGAGTCACAGCATTAAGGTTCGTCAGACAAAGCCACGCATGCCATCTGAGATCAACAGCACTCCGGGCTGCCACATCCACTGTATCATATGTGGCCCGTAAGGCATAGAACCCACATATTAGATGCAGAGGTAAGGAGATGTTTCAATTGAGACTGGGTATGAGAATCCCTGGCAAAACTTCGCAAATCTCCAATTTAACCCAAAATGGACTGCTGGTGTACCAGCTTGTGGGCCAAATAATTCTGATCTCTCAAGGCTAAGGTAGAGGAGGTAAAGGCCTTATGACCAAAGGAGCCCAGAACCTTGGACTCTTGGTCCAATGGGTAGTCACGAAACCCCAGGCCTTCTCCCGTGGATGGAAGCCCCTAAAAGTACAGAGGGGTCTGCTTGGGCTGGGAGGCGAAGTGTTCCTCACCATCTGGGGCGCGATTAAGGTGATCGACCTTGCATGATGTGGCCAGAATAGATGCTGGTTGTAACCACACTGTGGAGGATAGTCATCATGCGGGTTTACCAGGGGTGGGATCACAAATGTATCTACTTCAGGAAAGTGCAAATGCTGCACAAGGTACCGCTGCTGGGGAGTCTTGACCCTCTGTGTGCCACCCCTGAAGGGCTTGCATCACCCTCATCATCTCAAGAAAGGAATGATCTTCCAGAGGTGATTTAGGCATATCCCAAATCCAAACTTCCTTTGGGGGCAAAAGTGGAGTAGGAGAGCCCGGGGAATCAGAGACCACGTGAAGGGATTGCTCCGAATCAACTGCCGAACCCAGTGAAGGGAAGACCCCAGGGGTTACTTCCTGACCTGCTGCCAGATGTGAACCCCGATCCAGAGGTGAGTCTTCTAGACCTTAAGGCTGGACGTCCCTTTCGGGGGGCGGGGGGGCACCATGGATTAAGAGGCCAAAGTAGGCCTTGGAGCCAACGCCCACCAAACGTTCAAGGCTCCATTGTCCATCGATACTCAGCAGAGGAGCGCCGGCTGAAAGGCATAAGTTAATGCCAGACAGTGCACGGGAAAGTCAAATGTCTGGCCCGACGACTTACTGGCTATACTCAGATCCCGTCCAGAAGACGGCATGTGAAGGGCCAAGTCTGCGACGGCACCTAAATCTGTGTCAGATGTTGACACTGGCTGTTCAGCCTCTAGAAGAGCAGCTGATGGGCCAAGCACTCATGAAGCTCTGCAGGCTCCGAAGAGGACCGAGTTAAGCCTGACTGGTCTGAAGACTGCAGACACTGTGGCTTGGAACTATCGGGCATCCAGTCCCTGGCGGGAGGCTCGGGAGACAAGGGCCTCATTGGGAGACGGGGGTGGGGGGAGCCTGGGAGGCCACCCCCAGTGAGCCCAGAACCTTGGGAGCCCAAAGGGTGGCTGCTCCACAGAAGAAGTTGTAATCAAATTACACTTCTGGCAGGCTTTGGTGTCATGGTCCAGGCCAAAGAAGATGACAAATGCAGAGTGCCCATCCTTTTCGGGGAGCTGCTTCCTGCAGGTGCACTTGGACTTATGGGTATCAGTTGAAGAGTGCAGCGATGACATAAGGTCGAAAAGATAATTGGCAGTACTAATAACCCCCCCCCAAAAAAAAAATGGCAGTCGACTGCAGTGCCGTTGATCCGAGAAGTCCGAAGAGTGCAGGTCAATGGCAAAAAAAACTTAGGGTGGGTGTGGGGGACCGCCCCCTTTATACCTGAATGGACATCGACGTGCCGACGTCAGTGGGCAGTCCCCATTTGGTACTGTTAGCTAGAATTTTTCCGTGTGGTCCTGGAGCCTGGCAGCTTAGTCCTAATGGTGTTGCCTACTGCAAAGGCCCCCTCGAAGTAAGATCTCTCTTTACTTGTGGAAGGGATCATAATTTTTCTAGCAGCCGGTAGCTGGCTGATCCCTTCCACTTCCCGATACCGTTGACACGCCCCTGTAATCAGTCACATAATGACATGTGACCAGGGAGAGAGTGGGGGCGCACCCCACTGAAGTGAATAGGGCTCAAGTTTCACGCCACTGTTGTGCATAACAATGACCAGTTGGCGAATAATGAAGGCCACCGCTTGACTACCAAGGACCTTGTTAGTCAAGCAGTGACCTTCATTAATCTCCAACTGGCCACTGTTATGCATAACAATGGCATAATAAAAAAAAAGAGCCCCATTCACTTCAGTGGGGCATGTCAGCGGTATCAGGAATCAGCTGGTGACCAGCTGCTGGAAAAAAAATTAGGATCCCTTCCACAAGTAAAAGGAGTTAGAATACCATCATTAAAAGCAGCTAGAGACACAATCCCCGACATCGGCTACAAAAGACAAGTGGTAGCTGATGTTAAAAACACTGGACAATCACTTTAAACCAAAGATTTTTCTGGAACGGGAGAAAAAAAAAAAAAAGAACAGCATATGTTTCAAATGATACGCTTTAAAAAAATAGCATGGGCAAGCATGCAAACTCTGCTGTGTTTCCACCTCTGAGTTCTGAGGACATCAGGGTCCTCAGAGGTCCCAATAATGTCATCATATCCCCTCAATTGAAACACACAGCCTTGCTATGCATGTGTTATTCTCCATGTTCAACAAAGAAAGCGGTCTTAGAAGCAGACCTCTGCATTCAACCCCTCGCCACGTCACATACAGTACTTACACCAGAGCTCATAGTAGTAAGTGCAGCACCCGGTCTCTCCACAGCAGTGCCCAGTCTCGCATACATAAGGCTGGTTATTGACCCCAGTGCAGTGTTCCCGAGTCTGGAAGCAAAGCAAAAGAAAAGCCACTTCATCAGGTAGTGTACTCACTCAGCAGTGATGATCCCCCACCTACCAACCACCATAACCAGAAAGGATCCTCTAAAACTCCTTTAAGAAATCCCTCAGGCAAAAAAAAAAAAAACTAAACATTTGCTGAAGACGTATTGTTGCCTAATGGGAAAAACTCTTGAGCATCTAGAAGTTTATTTTAAAATGTATTTGCTCAAGATAACTTGGTTGCAATGCAACACTTCATTGTCAATGGGCGATGGGGGTTATATAAATATTACAGCCAACTGGATGTTGGGTACAGAGAGGTCAAGATACCTGCTCGTGGTCACACAACTCAGAAGTGGCCGTTGTGGGCTTTAAATCTGGAACTCCTGGTTAACATTTCTGCCTTATAATCACCAGGTGGCACAGTATCAGACTCACACAGAGGCGGAGACAGTGCCGCGGATCAATCAGAGAGCCATGTTCACCTGCGCAGTTTGCTCACATGATGAAAACAGATGAATCCACTCATACTGCAACTCCAGACTTTGAAGAAGGCATCACACACTGAAAGGAAAGCTGCACACAATTTATTGAAGTCTCAGATTACCACCTTTGAGCTAAAGCTCATTTACAAAGGTTCGTCAAAAACTGTTTTAGTACAATAACAGGCGTTAATTACAGATAACATATGAAGTAAGTAGACAATTAAATGAACACAAAGCTGGCACTGTTGATATTCATAAAAATAGGAGTGGGTTCAACA
The DNA here is from genome assembly GCA_016271365.2 of Neoceratodus forsteri. NCBI lineage: Eukaryota > Metazoa > Chordata > Ceratodontiformes > Ceratodontidae > Neoceratodus > Neoceratodus forsteri. Next base: position 612,393,482 of record CM057454.1, on the reverse strand, counting down.
TAGAGGAAAAGAAGCTCAACAGGAATATAGATAAGAGGTCGAAATAGCAGGGAACCAGCAAAGCTGGACACCATTGTCAGGGGTGGAGGAATGATGGGAGAGGAGACAGAATAGAGGAGAATGAGCTCAACAGAAGATTTGTCTATTGCAGGAAACCAGCAAGCCAGAAGCCATTGCCCCGGGGGGGGGAGAGTGGAGGGATAGGGAAGGAGGGAGGAGGAGATAAGGAGAAGTGGGAGGGAGAGGGTAAGACTGGAGACGAGGGAGGGAAGGAGGGAGGCAGGTGAAGGGGCTAGAGTAAGGCAACTTGACGGGGGTGGGATTAGAGTTCAGAGTTTTGGCTCACACTTAATGGCCAATGATGGGTCATGGGAAACAGGAACAATTCATCCGATTGGATAGGTAAGTGCAGAGTTTTGATTTAAATTGACCAATTTTGGGTTCACTGAATAGGTCCATGGGAAGCAAATTTAGCCAGAGTGGAGCCCGGTAACAGAAAGATCTCTGACCTTGTGAGGTACGGCAGAATGGGACCTTAAAGGAATTGCTTGTAGTGGCTCTAGTTGTTCTTGCTGAAACAGCAGGGCAGAGCATGATCTGAACGCTATGCGGTACCAGGCAGAGAATGGCCTTTTTTGGCAAGGAGACATGTGTGGTAGTATATCCTGGTTTCTAGATCTAGGCAGCCCGTTTCAGAATAGAGAGTACAAGCATGGCACACCAAGGAGTAATCTGCAGGCTTTGTTCAATATGATGACAATCCTTTTGAGGGTTGTTTCAGAGGCAGAACTGTAAATGACAAGGCCACAGTCTACTACTTAAAGGACAGCTGTCACAAATACCCTACACCCCAAAAAAGCCATTCATGATTCGGCTGTTCATAGCTCAAACTTTTTTTTTTTTTATTTTTACCTTTTTAGCTTAATTTCTCTTTGTAAAGTCCAGCATGACAGAACATGGCAGATGCAGCGGTGCCATTTCGTGTGAAACTGCAACACCTGGCAGCTGCGCCTGTACTGAAAAGGTACTCCAGGCGGTGGTGTGGTGCCGCTGCATATGAAATGGCACCATGTGGCTCAACCATGTTTCATGCCAGACTTTACAAAACAGAAGCTCGTTAAAAGTGATATAAAAAAAATGTTTGGGCTTGCAAAAGCTGAATCGTAGGGAAAGGCTTGTGGGGGGTGTATTCAGTTTGTGACAGCATTCCTTTAAAGATCACTGGTAATAAAAATACAGGTTTACCGTCCAGAGCTAGACAAGCAACAAAATACTGCTCTTAAAGACAAAAACATTTTATAACACTTACTATTAGATTAAGTCAATATCTTTTTTATTGCTATTCCTTTCTTGTTCTTTTCTTCAAATTTATTATTAAAATCTGTGAAGTGGGCCAAGAATCATTCAGTCCAGAACCCAACATATCAACCTGGACTCCAACTGCACCAGGTGAACGGTGCCAGAATTTCTGAGTCGAATGAGGTTTGCCAATCTGTCAGGTCTTTGACTAATGTGTACTGTCTTAGTCCCAACAACCACCTTATCAACAAACTGACTATCTGGCTACACGAAGGAAGTTTCACCAAAATGGAAAGGCACAAGACAACTCACAAAAAGGGAACAGATTACTAACCAACTGGACCACAAAAATTAGAACATAAAAATGGGTGCAAACCACAAACTTCTATTATTGTATTTTCTCCACCTTCCGCAGAGCTGCCAGGCAGCTCCAGCCCTCAGAGCCCGGCCACTCTGCCCTAGTCCTACTGCAGCAGTTCCCCCAAGGATTAACCCCCACCCATGGCAGGGCTGGAGTGAGGAGCATTGACTCCCAGTACAATCCAGAATCTGGGGAGGCTGGTGCGAGGCGTCAGGAGCCATCACAGAGCCCTGCCAGCTCCAATTTTCACATTTCTCCCTCCCCCCTTTGTTGCCAGGAGGCAAGTGCACACTTGCCACCTGCAGCAACTCCCTGCTGTGTCCCGTCCCACACTGCTCCTCAGGCCCCACCTCGGGAAGTCATTCAGCGAGGGCGGCCTTCCCCACCCAGGTGAGGAAAGCAGTCCCTGGACGCTCAATCCATCACCCTGCCCCCAGTTGCCCCCAGCAACCCACGTTCACTCCTGAACACAGGTCGTCAGCGTGGAGCAAGGTGAGGCATCCAGCACCTCAGCGCCACCAGGCCGGCTAACCAACAAACTTGTTCACTTTCAAACCACAACGCTAATATTACTTTATCTCTTCAAATCACTATTTACTTGTTTATGTATTTACTGCGTTCTGAAAAAGGACTCCAGCTCAAAAGGTACTCCAAAGGTGTCCAAGTCAATCAAGTTACTTATAACAAAAAGAACAAGTTACATTGGACAGCAAACTAATACAACACATTACACAACAGGTATAACAACAATTATATTACAAGGAGCAGGAGTTAACAGACTTCCACAATTGCAGGAGGTATCAACAAGGGTGCAGGCTAATGCAACTAGCAGATGCAGTTTACGTACACATGAAGTGCAGTTTCTGGAAAAGGTGGGCGGTGACTTGGGCCTTAAAGGGGGAGAAGTGGGGGAGAGCTATGCTGGTAGTGGGCAGGGAGTTCAAGGCTTTGATTGCTCTAGCTGCAAAGGAGTGTTCCTGAACAGAAGCAGGAGTTTTAGATCCCCCACTGATAAGAGTTCCATAATATATACTTGTTCATGATCAGGAGAAAAGTTTCGACACTAGGTGACATATGACCAAAAGTGCTTTCATAGAAGGGCTTCACGGAGGTGGAAAGGAAGCCAGCTGGTGGCAAGGTACAGGGAACAGTGGTGGGAGACTGGTTTCATGCAGAGTACAAATCTGCAGGCTTGGCTGAATGCGAACGAGATTCTTTCGAGTATGGTGTTACCAGCTGCAGAGTAGATGACCGCATCAGTGTCAATGCCTGAAATGAGAGACTACTAGGAGTCCCCCCCCCCTTCTTTTTTACTACTTCAGGGGTGATGTTGTGCTTGCTTCTATACAGCATGCCACGGCACTAGTATGTCTGACCAGGAAGTCGGCATAAGATGTGAAGGATAGGGTAGCATCAAGCAGCATGTCCGGGTACTTGAAGACCTGGAATTGTGTTCAATGGGGTTCCCCAGCTGGTGGTGTGATGTGCAGCTTAGGGCCACCCTTCAGGGCATGGGTGCTCCCAAACATAAGGGATCTGGTTTTCTTGGCATTAATAACCAACCTGCTAGATGTGAATCAGTTGCAGACCTCACTGAAGTCAGACTGTAGATAGCATTTCAGTGTCTCCAGGTTGTGGAGCAAGGTGATGACTGTCATACAGTAATTCTTTGGAATTGACAGGAGAAGATGGAAGGTTTGCTATCTTTTACTGGACCAACAAGTGTCTTGTACAAAGATGGAATTATACACAAACGTTCGGGGCCACACAGGTCCCTTCTTCAGGTGGCGTTGACACAAACTTCTGGGAACTTGTTCATGAACAGGCTGAACAGCAAAGGGCCGAGGACTGCGAGCTGGAGAACACCTCTCCACATCTAGTCTTTGGTGATCTGTGGGATAAGTAATCAGATAACCACACCGTGGCCTCAGACAATCAACTCTTGGAGATCTGTGATTAGGAGGTCATGGTTAACTCAGAGAAAGGTCTTGGAGAGATCAGGAAGGGTTGTGCCGACATGTTCACCTTTCTCTAGGGTCTTGTGGAGTTCTTCAGACAGATCAATTAGTGCGGCTTTCTAAAGCCGTGTTGTTCACCAGTGAAGAGGTTGCGATTCGTGATGGCGGACACCAACTGGTTGTTGAAAATCTTTTCTAAGGCCTTAGAAAGCGGGGAGAGGCTAGAGATAGGCCTATAGTTAGAAAAAGCCATGCTGTCACCAGATTTAAAGACTGGGACTATGAGGGGGGATAGGCAAGGCCACTTCCTCAATGTCCATTTTTAGTATCTTCATGTCCAAGCAATCTGGTTCAATTCTTGTTTGGGTTGCCGAGCTTAGCACATACTTTTTAAACTTTATTGGTGCCTACCCGTTTAGAATGTGGGTCTATTTGTGCTGAAGGAGTTTGGGGGACAGTGGAGGACTGGTAGGCTGGGTGCCAGTGGGAATGTCTTTGCCCACGTTCATGAAGAAAGAGTTAAACGCCTTGGCAATGGCTTGAGGGTTGGTGGTGTGTTCTCCACTGGCATTAAGAATACTGGGGCTGAAGCAGCTTTTCTGTCCTAGGACTTCATTTATAGAATCCCAAAGATTCCTGGGATTGTCACCTTATTCAAGGATTTCAGTTTTGCAGAATTCACTTCTGGATTTATGAATGGCAGATTTACTTCTTTGACTGTAACTATGCTAAACATCACTACATCACTGTACTGTGTGCTATAACGTTACAATTTGTACAATGCCACACTAGAGAGTCTCTATGGTTATGCTGGGTGCAACAGATGACATGGTGGAGTAGAATGCAAACAGAAGAACCTCAGAGCACATGCTTTCATTTGGCCAGCATGAAGAACTGACTATTACCAAGGAACAAAGGATTTGAAATCACTAGGCAATGACAGAACCTGGGGTGAGAACCACACAAACTTGTATTCCACAGGAGAGCCTCAGGGCCATCAAACTGACTTCAGAGGAGGTGCAGAACACTTGTATTTTCAAGGAATTAAGAGCTTCTGGGCCGTTACTGCTGACCCCCCGGGAACAAGTCTGAAGAACTTAAGTAATGGATGAAAACCAGAAGAATCTCCAGGCCATTACCATGGACCCCGGGAAAGAGTGTTAAGACTAGACTTGGACAAAGCAAAGATTTGGAACACCTCTGAGCTGTCAACCTCAGAAGAATCTCTGAAGTGCATGAAATAAAAACCCCAACCCCACTGCAGTTCCCTGCACTGCCTAACTCACCGTCAGGGATGGGATGAGCTGAAGAATCTGAAGAAAGCAGGTGACAAGGAGTTCCTTAATTGACTACCAGATTCCTACTCTGACAACCGGCCCCAAACTGTCAGAATGCAGCTGGACTAAACTGTCTCTGGATCTTGCAGAAGAAAACAGTACGATGCAGCTGGGCAGAAATAAAGCTTAGTCTCCAAATAGTACTGTCTGTTTACTTGGGGTTTGCCGGTTGCGGCAGTCTTTGGATCAAGCAACCATTACCGATCAATTAGAAAACATACAGGCAACCAATAATTTCTGGACAAAACCCTGACTGGGCTACTAATTTCCAATGTGGGCTACTAGCCCACTGCTGCCTATTACCACTGGGGCCTGCCTGCCCATCCCATGTTCCACCCACCTGGCATGTACTTTCTTTAGCTGGACCTTCTCTTTAAATCCACAGAACCCTGCCCTGCCTCTTCACTCTGTCTCGGCCCCTCCTAGGCTTTCCCTTTACTGGGCTTTGCTCTGCCCTTCTTTCTTGCCCTTCAAACTACTGCTGCCTCCCTGCCACTAGTTCCGCCCACCTGGTGTTTATTTTCCTTTAACTGGGCCTTCTTGCCCTTAAGCCCACACTCTGTGTGGTTTACTGCACTTAACTGGGGCTTGTCTTTTCCCTGCCCCTCCTGGAGCTGCCCCCATTTTAAAAAATGGGGCTTTGCTTTGCCCCTCTGTTCCTGGCTGGTGCTTACAGTACTAAAATGGCCTCTTGCCCACCTATTCCACCTGGACGCTCCTTATTTAAACTGGGCCTCTTGCCCACTTAGCTCACCACTCCTGGCTGTCTTTTACTATACGGGACCGCCCTGCCCCTCATTCCACCCTCTGGGATCTTGCAATTAGCACTTCTTGACTTCTTACTCCCCCTCCAGCTGTCCCTTTATCTGGGGCTTTGCTCAACCCACGCGACCTCGGCTGCCTCTGTTGCACGAGAATATATAAGATATATGATATACATATACACATAACACACACACACACACACACATAGATATACATGTGTGCGTAATAGATATACCACTCTGATATCGCATGTCTTGGTGTGCATTATGCGTGCGAGGGCCAGGGCAGAGTGCATCAACCGCCCAAGGCATGCAAATATCAGGCATGACCACTTACACCTCAAGTGATTTATCTATCTTATAAAATGTCAAAATTGTATTGGAAGGGGTAAAAGTGCAGGTGTGGTCGGCTTGATATATTGCAGTCATGTGATGCTCATCATCCAATAAAACAACAATTTTCCTACCCATTTTATAAATTATATATATATATAGAAAGAGAGAGATTATATATATATGCGCGCGCTCACACACACACACACACACACACACACACACACACACACACACACACACACACTCTCAATCTTTATCTGGCAGTCAGCACAGGAAAATTACGTACCTACCGTAATTCTTGATCTTCTCTTGTATCTTCACCATTCATTACTTCCTGGGTGTAAGCAGGAGGCGGCGCGCCGATCAAGGAACTTTTTTTAAAGCCCTAACGGCCCGCCGCGAGAGCTTGCTACAAGTCATGCGCGAGGGGGCCGTTAAAGGCGATCACTCCTCCTCCAACTCAGTTCTGTGAGCCGAGAGGCAAAAGAGAAAGCAGAAAATATAGATAGCGAGGCAAGATAGCGAGGGATAGCCAAGCAAGGAAGAATGAACTGAAAAGGAATAAGCCGATGGAGGAAGGACAGAGGAGATAAGAACATCCCTAGTCTAGGGACTGCAGGGCCTCCTTACCTGGGCGACTCTAGGAGGAGAGATGAGTAAGGAAATGAGAAAATAGAAGAAGAAGAAGAAGAAGAGAGAGGTGGATGTTGAAGGGACCAGAATGCCCCGTGCATAGTTGGCTTGTAGCTAGAGGCTCGACTAAAGGGAAGCAAGTCCCGTAGATAGAGCTGAAGAAGGTTCACGAACCCGCTAGACAGACTCGGAAGGCATAGTCCTCATCTTCAACATGCCATTGTTCATGACACCCGCCCGGCTCCTGGCCCGGAAGGCCTTTAACTGGAGGACACCGAGGAGGAAGAATAAAACCCCAGCAGCATGAGAGTGCTGCTCAGGGATTTGAAATGGAAAATGCAAGCCTTTCAGGCGTTCAAGACAGAAATGGGACTCAGACTGACTGGCTAAGGCAGGCCAAGGCTGGTTAGGATTGGATATGGTCAGCAGAGCTCTATTGTAAAAATTGCCCAGGAGGACACTTAAAGGGAGAAACCAATAGCAAAACAGCGAGAAGGAAAGCCTACCTTCTCATTTGCCTTCTTGTTTGATTTCTCCTTTTTGACTAGATGCATGACCCAGATACCAAGATGCCTATAGCAGTCGGAGAGAGTTCCCTCAGCATTTTTTTTTTTTTTTAAAAGAAGAAAGGAACAGACGTACTCGTTCCTCTGCTCTGCAAGGCAAGAATAGAGGGGGGGAAAGATTTCAGGGCAACTATCTGAACACGGGATTGCAGGATCAAAACTGAATAGCCTGAGCCAGACCAAAAAACCCCAGAGGTATCTTGCCAGAAGAATAGCAAGAGAAGTAGTGCAGTCTGATCGTAATGCAATCCACGAGATAGCCCATGAATCTTAGAGTAAGTAATTTTCTGGGTGAAGCCCTCCCCTTAAGAACTTTTTTTTTTTTTTTGGAAAAATTAAGAATTTTCCCTATATTTTATAAACAAAGAGAAATGCAGAGAAAGGAAGGAGGCGGAGGTGGAGAAGCCAGCGGCGCGGGATCGAGCAGCGGCTGGCGGCGTCGAGGGTCCACCCGAGCGGGCCCAGCCAAGGGCCTCGACACAGGGAGCCTGCACCTCGAAGGGTGACTGCCGAGGCGGTGTCGGCGCTGCGGCCCGGAGGGACTCTGACGCTCCCCAACACCGCGGAAGGGCCTCCCACCGGCAGAAGGAAGGAGAGACCCCCTCCTCCTCGGACCGTATAGGCCCGGAGGGACCCGGGAAAGGCCTAAGGATCTCGCCCCGAGATTCCTGCGAGCGACGCTGGCCCCTCAAAGTCGGCGGGGCCTTGCCGAGCCACGCTGCGATCTCGAGGACGCGACGGTCCATCGAGAAACAAGCGTCGCACGAATCCATATTATGGTTGGGTCCCAGGCAACGAAGACAGACGTCATGCCGGTCCGAGACGGAGAAATGCCGGCCGCAGGAGCACCGACGCATAGGGGCACGGCCCGTCTTAGAAGAACGTTTCGCTCCAGAACCGGACATAACGCGAAATAAACAAGATTAAACACAGTCGGAAATACACCCGGCGCCGTACAAAGGAAAGAAAAAGGAACAGTCTTACCGTAGGCGTCGAGTGTAGAAAAAGGAGTCGGATACGCACTTTTCGGTTAGCTACCGCGAACAGGTGCTGCCTCGACGGCGGGAGAAACAGAACTGAGTTGGAGGAGGAGTCGGTCGCAACTAACGGCCGCCCCTCGCGCATGACGTCGCTCTCGAGGGCGGGGCCGTTAGGCTTTTAAAAAAAAAAAAAAAGGCTCCCGTGACGGGTGCGCGCCTCCGGCTTACACCCAGGAAGTAATGAATGTTGAAGATTGACAAGGGAAGATCTGCCCTGTGGTGCTGCCACTGACTCACCACACTGACCCAGGGTGAAGCACTACACCAGCTGGGAAGGGTTGGCTGCTCTTGCTGCTGGCTCCAGTACTGGAAGCAGCACTGTGGGGGTGAGGCATCGTGGGTGGTCCTCTCAAGGAACTGCTCTTGGCTGGGCCAGACTGCCTTCATCTCCTACTCATTTCAGCTGGGTCTGTGATGCTTGGCTTCACCTCTCACCGCCGCAGCCCTCCACATCTCTACCACTGACAAAGACTATATTTATTTTAAATAAAAGAACAGCTAAAATGAACTCTCACCGGACCACAGCTTCACTTTCGGCACAACTGCGCTTCACTCCATTACCACCACTCCTTTCCTCGATTGGGCTTCTCTTCTGCCAAAGGGATAGCTGCCTCATAATCCTGTTACAGCTCCTCTGACCAGCTGTGGCCACATCATTGACTAGCAGACTATTATCAACACAAGAGGCTGCTCTAACTCACAGGATTGGCCAGGACAAAGCAAGAGAACACACAAGCATGCAGTAACTCCATCCTGCTGTCACTGGGCTCCTGTGTCTACACTGCTGGGCAAATGACTACTGCTTTTCCCACCACTGCACCTCTAAATAGCCCCCCAAACGTTCAGGATGCTGAGTCCCTGGCAACGAAGGGGGCAATCAACTGTCCAGCATAAGCTGGCACACTCAAAACTGGCACATGGCTCGTACCATACTAGGGGGGGAAGAGAAAACTGGCAAAGGGAGATGGGGTGGAAAAGAAAATGTTTAAAGGCACACAGCTTTTGTCTTTCTGTGGGGCCCCATGTCACTAACTGTGAAATCCCCCTTCTTGCCCCTGTAGTCTGCTGGAGTCTACCAGGGGCACCTCACTAGACACCATGCTGGGGGGGCACTGGGACACCTGGACTGTACTGGACTTTGAAGTATTACATATTTGACCCCACTAAAAAGATACATGTCCCCGTGTATCCTTCTAAACCATTTGTGAGGACATTACTTTTAACCTTTAAAAACACTCAACTTCCACATTTAGCATTCTTATCAGTAATTCAACTGATGTTCATTCTAACCTTGTTCTGTGCTTTCTTGTTCACATGCTACATTTAACCCTACTTCTGGACTTTTTTTTTTTTGTTGTTTTCCCTGTTTTACAATGCTTTGTTGAGAGGTCTCTGTAGTCCTCGTTTTCCCTTTGATCCTGCCTCTGACAGTTTCTTTCCTTCCCCCTCTAGATCTTCCTGCTGTGGCCATGCTGTTTGCCCTCAGGGTTCCATCTACGTTGGGCGGCTTTCTGCTTTGGGCTGCAACTAAATATCCCACCCACTACGCCAGGTGAAGTGACCCGAGAGATCAGAGAGTCCAAACCCAAACAATATGCCTGAACTCCAACACAACAGGTGAAGAGTGCAAACACTATTGAGACAAATGAGATTTGCCAACCTGTCAGGTCTTTCATAAGGTGTGCCGTCTTGGGTTCTTCATTTCGTAGGTATGGTGGTTCTTTGACTATCTAACAACATGACAGAAGTTTCACCAAAATGGAGAGGTAAGAGACAACTCACAAAATGGGTCCAGTTTACTGAGCAACTGAACCAAAGAAATTAGAACAAGCAAAATGGAGTGCATCGACTCTGCCAATCCCCCCCAAAAATAAATAAATAAATAAATAAATAAATAAATAAATTAAAAAAAAAACTCCTTGAGGTCAACTTCCGGCCAGTACCCAAAGGTGATGAATGGTGAAGATACACAGAAAGATCAGAATTACGGTAGGTATGTAATTTTCATTTACGTAAGACCTTACCGTAACAGTAGATCTTTGAGGGTATCTCTTGCAGCAGTCATGACCCGAAACGCCTTTTGAGGATGGGCAGAATCATGCACTATCGCTTTCACCACAGGGGCTGACTCACTGAATGGCGCTCATGGGTTGGCCGTTGCATGCTGTCGACTCGACCTCCCGCCAATTCTGAGTTGCTGTAGAGTAAGAAAGGATTGGGAAGGAGGGACAAGGAAGTCCAAGGTATAGACAAAGGAAAAGATATAAACTCAAAGGAGACAGAGGACAGAATAAGTTTGAAAAACTAAGGGGATTGTTTAGGGGCCCCAATCTCTGGAAGTAGAAAAAGGCATAGGGAGGGAAGGGTTAGGAAATTTAGAGATGAGGATGTTGGAAACACACACTGGAACCTTGACCTGTTTCGGATTGTATAGGAACTGCGAAGGAGTAGCCAAAAGCTAACTGCCAGAATTCAAGGCACATAATCACTGGCAATAACTCCAAGAAGCAGAATCGACTATTCAAGGAAAAAAAAAAAAGATACAGGGATTAACCGCACACCCCAAAAGAGAGACATTTTTGGTGTAAGAAACCTAGTTTCTTAAATTAAAATCGAGGTTGTGTCCAAAGGATAAGGAAATTAAAGCGGGGAGAAGGGGAGAGGGAACAGAAAAGAGGGCAACTACCAACCCCCACCCCACAGGGGTGGAGCAGAGGCACTGAAGGAGTGCCCCCATCCTGACCACTCTACCCCCAGAGAGAATTATCCCATGTGCCCCAAGTCATCCCACTCCTGACTAACAGAAAGGAGGGGGCGAGGGAGAGGGCACAGAGAGGGAGGGGGGCCCGGAGACTGAGGCCCTAGGGGGATGGAGGGTGGGATTGTGATGAATGGTGAAGATGCACAGAAAGATCAGAATTATGGTAGGTACATAATTTTCATCTTTTATCTGTGTCAATCTTCACCATTCATCACCTAGTGATGCGAGCCCCCAAAGGGGCTTCAACCGAAAGGACCGAGTCCCTTAGCTTTCAGAGGGTGATGCACTAAGAGGAGAACCTTCACAGATCTAGAGAGGCCAGAGAGTGAGACGGGGACCCCACCACAGAGGGGTAGGAAGTTGCCCCAGACGCTGTCTCACCCTATGAGAGAAAAGATAGGTTCTCTGGTGAGCGGAGTTAATCACCCTACCCCGGGACAAGGGTGACAACCAGGACAACCAGGAGAGATGCAGCCATGCCGTCCGCCTAGTGCAGATCGCTGTCCCTACGACCCTGGTAGCTACCTCACTGGCGTCATACGATACACTTGCCTGGTGCCTTGCTAGCTCCAGGCCACGTGCAGAGAGTGCAATGGCTTGTCTGGTTTCCTCAGAGTCAGGCATCAAGGCTAGGAGTTGACCTAGCATGGACCACAGGAACCTATCATAGGCAGCACAGTGGGCCTGATGAGCAGATATCGAGAGAAGCAACTGTGCCGAGTAAAAGGTCCTCCTACCCCAGAAGTCAAAATCCAAGGAATCTTGATCTGGGGGTCAGTCACGGTGCAGGGCACAAAGCCCACTGGGAGTATCCAATTGCATCAATCCTGAGCTAGGATGAGGCAGGTTACCTGGAGACTCCAGGGGGGCACAATACCTCTGGCGGAGGTCACTAGGGGCTGGGACTCCGGAAAACAGTCTCTGCCAGAAGCGCATAGACACCTCCCTAAAGGGAGCAGGCCGGGGGTACTACAAGAGTGTCCGCACTGAAATTGCCCAAAAAGGCGTGCACCAAATGGGAGGGGTGGCATGCAGGTCCTCCAACATCCTCACGAGAAATCGCTGCTACTCAGTGAGATCAGCAGCTGGGGAGATGTGGACAAACTGTTCCTCACCTCCTGAAGGAGGATGATGAGGAGTCAGAGGACCTCAGAGGTTGGCTGCTCAGGGAGGTTGAAAAACCCGTCTGTCCATGGCCCTAACATAAGAGGGAAATTGAGCAGCCACAGCTCTGAACTGCTCCCAGGAGAGAGGACCACTAGGACCAAGGATACCTGGGAGAGCAGGAGAATGTGGCAGAGGAGAGAGGGCAGAGCCGACAACAGGAATCTGCTGTCCACTGCCTGGGCTAAAGAGTGCACCTGGAGCCACAAGAGAAGAGGTAGCTCCGGAAAACTCCACAGCAGACAGTTGGTCAACCATACTGGAACTGCCTAGGCTGCGCCCTGAAGAATCCCCCCTGTGAGGTGACTGGGGCCATGAAAGTCCAGAAGAACAGTCCCCTGCCTCAAAAGAACGGGGCCCTCTTGCAGAAACCGAAAGGGAAAAGCGAGGGTCCGCACTACGGCTTCTCCCAGAGCCTGGGTGGACTCCAGAAAAAGGTTGCCACATGGAGCCCATAGCCCTCGACCCCTCAAAATCTGAAAAGTGCCCTCCTCCTCGTGAGAGCCAGCCAGCCTAGGCAGGTTGCAACCCTGGTTAGCCCCCGAAAGAGCTATCCAGGGAGCAGCACCCTCCCCTCCTGTGGGTGCTCCGATCAGCCCCAAAGTTGGGCGATTCAGCCACACCACTTGAGGGAGTACCACCACTGAGGGGTCAGAAAACCCTCCGAGTCCATGCTGCAGAGCAATGGTGACCTGCACCACTGCCTGCTGGTCAGCACCCCTGACCCTGGTCCCGGGAGCCACTGTCCGCTCCTCGGGGGGGGGGGGCTGGTTCCAGCCTGTCAAGGACACTACCAAGGTGTCCACGTGAGCAGCCAACTCCAAAGAGTCAGACTGCCTATCTGACTCAGTCAGATTCCTCCTCCGAAGAGGTGGAGATCGAAGTTCTGTGCCAAACAGTGCATGGACGCCCGCTGCCATCCTGACTGAAAAGGGCCCCAGATCCAGAGACTACATCAGAGTCTGCGCCGACATCCCCAGCTGCACCACGAATGGCGCGGGAAGAAGACACAGCTCGAACAACGGCAGCAGCTTTGGAGCCGGAGCCTGTCACGGAGCCATCCCGGCCCACAGCACCGAGGCCAGAGATGTGGCTGACGATGGCTCCAACCACGCTCTCAGTGCTGTGAACCCCCACGGCACCATATCCTTGCTCAGAGCCACAAGCTGTCTGCATTAATTTAGAAAAAACACAAAGTCCAGTATGAACTGGCTGTCAGCACCGGCCCTGTGGGACTGCCACCCACCAACCACCCCAACCAGGTAGATCCCTCCTACTGATGGGAAGCTGGAAGAGTCCAACTGGCCCTAGTCGCTGTGGCCAGCAGTGTGGGTGGTCTGCTATGGGGCCTTGCTCCTCCACCCAATGCAGACACTCTCTCTGCCTGACCTCTAACAGCTGCGGACAGCCACTCCCACTCTCACCCCCATGGCCTGACACTGCCAGACTGCAAAACTTTTAAACTGAACAAACACAATAAAAAGAAGCTTAACAGAGCTCATATCATGTGGCTGTCTACTTCTGGAACTTCCGATCAACAACCTGCTCCCACACATCCTCTCCTGCTTGCCGACTCTAAAACAGACTCTCCTCAGCCACTGCCACAGCTTGAGGGAGCCACCGAACTCACACGGGCTGCATACTTCACCACATGGATAGCTTTGAGGGTGTGCTCCATGCTCTGAGCACATCTGCTTACATTAGAAACACATGTTTAAATTTTTTTTTAGTGTCACTGTGATTTTGTAATGTACATTTAGCATTATCGTACATTGTGCTGGGGCTGTACTACATGTCCCAGAATGACTTGCCCCTTCTTTGTTTCGTTTCAAGATCTTCAGCCCATCCATACTGATGATTAGCACATCTTTCCCCCTCCCCCTCCCCCTCCTCCTCCTCCCACCTCTTCTTCAGCCAAGTCCCTTAAAAGAGCAAGATTTTGCTGTGCTGAAGACAGAAGTATAGGTCCTGCTGGAGTAAAAGGTCTGCAGATGTGGGTAGCGTGAGGGTTGACTCTCTGAGGCAGGCAATGCACACCAGGTACCAGAAGCTGAGATTGTTGGTGATAGTCAAGAAGAGCGGGAGGGGTCATTCGGTGGAGGTGTAATGCAAGGGAGCTACCCTGGCATGGGCCTCTCTTCAGACTTGTGGGGTTATGGCACTGGGGATAAGGAAAATGGATTTGGTGGGCCACTGCCAGGTGCAACAGAGGTGCACTGAGTTTCAGCAGTTAGCCATCAGAAAAACAACTGATGTCACAGGCCTGAGATGTGTCCGTGCATGCCACATCTCTCGGACAAGGGCTTTAAACCTGAAGACCAACTACTTCTGACCCCTGTATCTGTGCTGGTGGCCGTTTGGCTGGTTGGGATTGGAAACTCTGACAGGAGCACAGGAGGTGGTGACTGAACTACAGTGGCCAGACCAGGCCCAAACCTGTAAGCCATCCGCACTGGGAGACCAAAAGTCAGGGTCTGAAATCAGCACTGACCCACTATTTTTTTTTTTTTTTTTTTTTTTTTTTTTTTTTAATTATATATAATTTTTTATTTTTTTTATTTTACTCTTTGTTAACCAGGTACGGTTCACTAGGCAAGAGTGCCTGTTTTCAGGGGTGACCTGGGAGCATTGAGGTGGCTAAGTGACTTGCTCAAAGGTCACATAGTAGGCAAGTGGAGGTTGTGGGACTCAAACCCAGGAGGCAGTATAGTGCAGTGGTCTAAGTCTCTGAGCTGCAAATCTGGTGACATCCAGCAGACCAGACCTGGGTTTGAATCCCACAGCTTCCACTTGCATACTGTGTGACCCTGAGCAAGCAAGTCACTCTCACTGTGCTCAGAGTGGCCTCTAAATAAAAAAAAACACACGTCTCCGTGATGTACCAAACTCATTCACAGCTCATTATTCTAATGCCTAGGTTATACTGCCAGCTTACACACTAGCCAGATGCAGACAGGTTTTGTATTGAGCTAGGTAACTTTCCTTTAGACAGCTCTATTGACATGGTCTGGAGCACAGAACATTTCAGTAAGTACAGAAGTTGGCCAGTGGGAAAGATAATACACCCAGTGGATTTTCAGTCACTAGCCTGGCTGGCTAGTAACTGCAAAAAACTTAATTTCAATACCCGATGTGCACAGCTGTAGAAGAGTTGGTCTGCCCTATCACAGGGAACAATTTATCCATACTTCGCTGTGGCAGGTAGCACAGAAAATCTGTCCAGGTGCAGGTGGTATTATGTGCAGGGGCTTCCAAGTAGTTTTGTGAACTTCAAGAGCACTTGCAGCAGCAACAAATGAAGAGCCTTAAAATTGCATCACTCGCCCACTGACTCACTATTCCTCTCAACGGTAAAAAATTAAAACAGGTAACTAGTATTTTTGTCTTTTTGTATCAGGTTAAGCAATTAATGGTTCGGACTGTATAGAGTTGTTGGAAGTAACGGGTTAAGGTACCAGAACCGCTCCCCTTCAGTGTGTGGTTCTCATACTTTATATAAAATGTGCTCGCTACCACTCTTAAGTCTCCTAGACTCAGACTGCTCCTCCTCAGTCTGCTGGTAGAAAATGCTAGGTAAAGAAACTAATTCAACCAACTTTAAAATGCTATCTAATATGAATCACTGTTAGGTACCTCAGAACCTGTAATACCATCAAAAAACTGATAGGACACAAATTACTAAATATATAAATAAAATGGTGAGCACGCCCATGGTGTAATGGAGCAAACATTTCATGGTACAAGTTTAATAATAATATGTGTTCCTCCATTTCAAAGGAACACACCAGGCCAAGTCCTTACTGCCACTGCTTCACTGAACCATCCAGGACACAAGTGACCCATGAGGCTGAGGTAAAGTCCTTCCTGCTGTCACCGGCCAGCCAGTCACTTGTGCTCTCTCACACGGCTCCTTTGCTGATGCGGGGTGAACAACCTACTCTTTCCAGCCACTGTGCTCCTTATGTAGCCCCCCAATGTTTGGGATGCCGAGACCCTGGCAGTGTCAGAGGCAAGCAAGGGGTCAGCAGGAGCTGCCATTCAAACCTGGCACTGGCTCATGCCACTCTCGGGGGGCGGGGCAGGAAAACTGCTGAGGGAAAGGGCTAGAAAGATAAGGGGAAAAAAAAAAAAATCATGTTTAAAAGCAGGCAGCTTGTGTTTCTAAGAGGCCCATTTCCTTTTACAATTCTCCCCATCCCTGCCAACTTATTCCTGACAATGAGCTAGGGGCATCTTTACTTTGTTGGGGATTGGAGCAGTTGGACTTTTTGGGATATTACATCACTACCACCAGTTGTTCTATTTCCTTGTCAGCTGTTCTCCTGCAAGTTGCTGACACAAGGAAACAGCAGCCTATGCCTCCCAGCTGCCATTCCAGACAGTCTCCCTCCGGCCAGGGTATTCGGGAGGTGTCTTGGGGCTGAGTGAATTGAGGGTGGCCATCACAGGGAACTGGCAACCAGGGTGCTTTTCTCCCCCCCCCCCCAAAAAAAAAAATACAGGTTACTCACCTGTAACAGGAGTTCTAGAAATGGTATATGTTGTTCATCCACACTTACTGGCAGGTTCCTTGCCACTTTAAATCTTGCCGGAAGGTCTTCAAGCTGGCTCCTCCCACCAACCCAGGTGGTAAAACGTTCGGCTGCGCCCCATGACGCCAGATCTAGCCCGCTGGAAGCCAGGTTGTGCGACGAAGCTGGGAAGGTCAGGTGGGTTGTGTGGATGAACAACATATACCATTCCTAGAACTCCTGTTACAGGTGAGTAACCTGTACCTCTAGGGACATGGATATGTTCTATCCACACTTATTGGCAGACTCCTAGCAGTTCTCCGGGAGGAGGGAAGCAAGACGTACACCCCCTACTTGGGAAATAAGGACTGGAGAACAGAGGTCCCAAAACCGGCATCCCAGAGTGACTCTAGGTCAATGTGGTAGTGGGTAATGAAGGTGTGTGCTGACTTCCAGGTAGCAGCCCTGCAGATTTCCTGGATAGGGACATTCCTGTAAACAGCCACCGATGCAGCAGTATGGCGGGTAGAATGAGCTCTTATCCCTTTGGAAGGCTCCATGCCCGCCAACTTATAGCAGAGATCTATGCAGGAGGTGACCCACCTGCTTATCGTCCGCTTGGCTGCAGGTCTGCCAGGTGCAGCTTCAGCGTAGGTGACAAACAGCTGGCGAACCTCTCCCCAAACTTCAGTCGTCCACTCCTTGTAATAAGAGAGTGCTCTTCTAGGGTCCAAAGTATGGAGCCTATATTCGGCCTCCGAGGTGTGATTGAGGTAGAACACCGGCAGTGTCAACACCTGGTTAAGGTGAAACTCCGATACCACCTTCGGAAGGTATTTCAGGTGGGGGCGCAGGACAACCTTGTACCTTTGGAAGACCAGATAAGGAGACTCGATGGAAAGCGCCTGGAGCTCTCCCATCCTTCAGGATGACGTGATGGCCACAAAGAAGGTGGTTTTCCATGATAGGTGAGAGATGTCACACCTGTGCATCGGTTCGAAAGGCTTGCCCATGAGCTTAGCCAATACCAGAAGTAGATCCCACAGAGGTGGAGGTTCTCGCACTGGAGGGATATGATCAAGGCCCTTTGAAAAAAAAAAAAGCACCGTCCACCTCTCCTGCACCATCTCCTGCTTTCCGGCCCGCACCCAGTAAGCAGAGATGGCTGCCAGGTGCACCTTAAGGGTCGTCAACCGAAGCCCTAGCTGAGAAAGGGACCACAGGTAGTCCAGAATGCTGGCCAAGGAACAGGAAGGGTCCAGCTCCTTATCCTGACACCAAATGGAGAATCTCTTCCATCTGAAGGCATAGCATTTTCTGGTCGACTCCTTACAGGATGCCTCAACAACGGTGAGGACCTCGTCGGAAAGACCCAAGGCCTGGAACTCTAGCCGCTCAGGAACCAGGCCGTCAGGTGCAGGGATTGAAGGTCCGGGTGGAGTAACTTCCCCTGGTTGACTGAGATCAGGTCCGGGCGGCTGGAGGCCGCCTCAGGAGCCTGGAGCTGAGGCTGAGGAGATCTGGATACCAGAACTGGCAGGGCCAGTCTGGGGCTACCAGAATCACCTGCGCCTTGTCCCTCCTCGCCTTGAGAAGTACCTTGTGGATCAAGGGAAATGGGGGAAAGGCGTAGAAAGGCCAGGGTCCACAGCCTCGAGAAGGCATCCCCTGCAGAGAGCCCTGCTGAGGGGGGCGGGCATGAAACAGCCTCAGCTTCGCATTCTCCCTGGAGGCAAACGGGTCCACCTGAGGTGTGCCCCAGTGGGAGAACAGATCGTGTACTACCTCCGGCAGGAGAGACCACTCGTGAGATGCAGCACCTATCTGGCTTAGGGCATCGGCCAGAGTGCTGGAGGCTCCCGCCACATGGATGGCTAGGAGATCCGCCTCCAGTCTGCTCACGAGGGACCAAGTGCGGAGAGCTTCCTTGCACAGGGGCAAGGAGCACGTCCCACCCTGGCGGTTTAGGTAGTACATGATCGTGGTGTTGTCTGTCTGGACCTGGACCACTTGACCCCGTACAAATGGAGCGAAGGCAGTGAGGGCTAGTCTGACCGCTAGAAGCTCCAGCAGGTTGATGTGGCATCAAGACTCCTGAGGGGACCAGAGGCCATGCGCTCTGTGCTCCCCCAGATGGGAACCCCAACCCATCAGAGAGGCGGTCGTTAGAGTGACCGTCGGCTCAGGGTGGATAAAACAGGATGCCCTCCTGCAGATGAGCTGGAACGATCCACCACTGGACAGTGTTCCACATTTCCTGGGTCATCGCCACTGGCTGGTCCAGGGGACCAGAGCGCTGTGACCATTGGCAGGCCAGTCCCCATTGTAGGGGACGCATGTGCCATCGGGCCCAACAGACCACGCTGGTGCAGGCCGCCATGAGGCCCAGGAAGTCCCGGGCAGGGCACAATTGCCCAACCAGAAATGATTGGGCAAAGGAGGAAAGAACCTCTGCCCTGTCTGCCGGGAGACATGTTCTGGCTGGAAGAGAGTCGAGCTCTGCCCCGATTAACTGAATCACCTGCGTTGGCAAGAGTTCCAACTTGGCCTCGTTGAGGAGGCCAATCTGAGAGCAGACCTGGAGGGCCAGATCCCTGGACCGCTCCACCTCCGGTATGGAGGGGGCTGCCATCAGCCAGTCGTCCAAGTAAGGGTACACCCGGACCCTTCAGCGCTGAAGGAATGCTGTCACCACTGCCATGCATTTGGTGAAGACCCTAGGAGCTGGAGAGAGGCTGAAGGGCATGGCCCGGAACTCGTGAAGGGACCCTCCGCTCTAAAGCGGAGGAATCGCTGGTGGGACGGACGGATTGGGACGTGAAAGAATGCGTCCTGGAGGTCCAGAGAACAGAACCACATGCCTCGTTCCAAGGATGGAATGATCTGTGCCAGAGTGACCATCCTGAAAGTTCAAGACCGAAGGAATTTGCTCAGGTCGTGTAGGTCGAGAATGGGGCGCCAGCCCCCCATCCGTTTTGGGTCCAGAAAATACCTGGACACAAACCCTGGGTCTGGTGGAGGATCCGCCACCTCCCTGATCACCTCCTTTTGGAGGAGCAGAGCAATGTCGGCTCAATGAGCCAACAGAGAGGCTGCAGACCCCACAGCCCCGCTGTGGGGCGACAGCTCGATAGGATGGGCCTGCTCGAATTCCAGAGGCAGACCCTTCCTACCCTTCCAACACCCAGCAGTCTGCGGTGATAGCGGACTTAGGCGGAAAGGAAGTGGGTGGAGCCGCCCCCACGGGAGGGGACCCGGGGAGGACGAGGCTGAGGTCAGGCTGGGGGCAACACCCCTCAACCAGTCACTGGGCAGGCTTGGAGGAAGGACCTGCCAAATGACCTCCTGGGCCTTTCCCTCCCGGCTTCCTGCTGGAGGAAGCTACAGGCTTGGCTTTGGGGTGCCAAGTGTGAGCCTGCTGGCCCTGATGCTGGTGCTGCTGGGCTGGACGTGCTGCAGGGGCAGAAGGCCGAAAGGGCTTACGCTGCTGCCAGCGTGCCTTTGTCCTTCTGGGCAGACGTGACCGAGTCCAAGGTGGCATTGGACTTCTCGATCCTCTGCAAATGACCCTCCACCCCGGGACCGAACAAGTCAGTACCCAGGAAGGGAACGTTTGCCAGCTTGTGCTGGGTATCCGCCGTGAAGGTAGAGATCCGCAGCCAAGCTCTGCGGCGCATGGCCACCGCGGCAGCTACTGACCGAGCACAAGAGTCTCCAATGTCAAGAGCAGTTTGGAACTGTTGCTTTGCCACCGCCCTTCCCTGATCCTGCAGCTGCTTGACCGTAGTCTGGAGGTCAGCCGAGAGATGAGGAATCACCTCATCCAGGGAGCCCAAAAGGGTGTGGGAAAAGTGTGCTAGCAGTACGGCTGAACTTGCCTGACGAATGCCTAAGGAGGACACAGCGTAGACTTTACGCCCGGAGTAGTCCAATTTCTTGGACTCTTTATCGGGTGGTTTGTCCACGTCCAGCGCTTGCTGGGCGCCAGAAAACACTATCGTCACCAACCCTCTGCAGAGGGTGCTCCAAGAACTGGAGAGTCAGCCGGTGGAACGGCATATTTTTGGCCATCCTGGCCGAGGGAGCTAGACAAGAAGCCAGCCACTGCCATAGCTCCAGGGCCGGGCCAACAATGGTTCGGCCACAGGAAAGGCCTCCGTAGGAGAATCCCCTCGGTCCAGTATCTCCATGAGGGGATACTTGGCCCGCTTTGACAGGGTTCGAGGTTCATCCCAGTAGATTCTGAGATGAGCCAAAGCAATCCCATGAACGAGGATGAGCTCTCGTCCACCAACTGTCCCCAAGGGGACTCCAGGTCGAGAGGCCTGAAGAACAGGGAAGAGACACCATCAGACTCCGAGGAGTCTGCAAACAGCTGCCGAGGGCCTGAGCCACCCTCCACCTGCAGAGGACAATTGGGAGTGAGGGTGACCGACAAACGATGGGGCAACCCCTGACCCGACCGAGAATACTTGGTCGGACCCCCAGTTTTTGGTTGTGGAGGCGGGGGTTCCACCATAATGGGTGGTGAAGCTGGTTTCAGTCGAACAGTAACCGGCTCTCCTCGATGACAACGAGGTTGTTTGGCCACTCGGGTGACAGACACTTAATGGCGGGGAAAGGCGTGGTCGGCTTGTTCCCAGTCAAGAGAAAGCTGCTGCCATCAGATCCTCGTGGCGCTGATGCAACTTGCGCTGAGCCTATCCTCTGAGGGGGACAATGACAAGGATGAGACCTCGGTACTGAGACGCCCGATGGCGAGATCGGCTGGACTGAGAAGAGGTCCGAGACCTTCAATGTTTCGAGGGTGGGTCTGGGAGGAGGCGGAAACCTGTTCCTCCTGGGCCTGGAACCTTAACTGGGACTCCAGCACAGGAGGCACAGGCAAGTCCTCTGTTCCGCACTGGGAAACGGTGAAGGGTTGTCGGCCTCTCCAGTCGACAGCCAGTCCAACGAGGGGTTCGGCCTTAGCCGCAACCTCGACCAAAGTAGAGTGTCGACTATCCGGGGAAGTGAACCTCTCCCTCGAACGTCGACAGTGGGACTTACCCTTCGAATCCTTTTTCTTGGACCAAGAAGAATGTCCCGATGGCCCCTCTCCCTTGGTAGAGAGGGACTGACAAAGCTCCTTGAATGAAACTGAGTAGGAGGAGCCCAAGGAAAGCAGGATAAATGCTGTGACCGAGAAAGAAGATGCAGCCTGGGCCGCCGCCTCCTCCTCAAGGGCGATCATTTGCTTAAGTTGCTCAGCCGAGCCCACCACCGGACACTGCCCAACGGGCCTCCTTCGACTTTACCGGAGGAATACGTCTCTCGGAGCGCCCAAGTTGAAGTCTGGCAGCACGGTCTTCAAGAACGCTGACCAAGAAGGACTTGCACAATTCGCAGGCCTGCAGATCGTGATCGAGCTCAAGGCAGTAAACGCACGTGGAGTGCAGATCGGTCCAAGACATCTTCTGCCCACAAGGGCACCGCTGAAATCCAGGAGTCGATTTGTCCATCGCAGCCGCGAAGGAAGAAAAAGACCGAAGTCTAGTAAATTTAAGGATGAGTTTCGGTTTAACCAACGACTTAGGATCCAGGCCTAAAACACAGAGTTCAAAGGAGGGAACCTGAGCTTCTAAGCGGTAAGGAAGATCTGGCATCATGGTGTGGAGCCGAGAGTTTTACCACCCGGGTGGGTGGGAGGAGCCAGCTTGAAGACCTTCTGGCAAGATTTAAAGCGGCAAGGAACCTGCCAGTAAGTGTGGATACAACAACATATCCATGTGCCTAGAATAAAAGGTTTTTATCCTCCTTTCTTTAACCAGCCCCTTCATCCCTAGGGCTTACCTCTTCTTCGGAACCCCCCCATTACGAGGGAGAATTCTTGTGGGTAACTGGAGCTGGCCAGGACTCTCTGGAACATGCTCCACAATGCCCTTTCTCCACCTGACTGCTCCCAGTGTAAGAACATTGGCACGCGTGTGTGCGAAGGCACATATGCATCGAACGTTTGATGATGGCGTCCCTTTGTGATGTTCCCACTGCACTACCACCAAGTCTCGCCTTGATGGCAGTAAATGAGCAGTGCGGCCAGACCCCCCCCCCCCTTCCTGGCAACGAAGAGCAGTCATCAGATATGCAATCCTCTCCTGAAGGCCAAAACTTGTGCAGAGTCCACTCCTGAACTCTGAACCCGGGTTGCCATCATGGCAGGCAATGGTGCTATCACCAAGCCACAGGGTTGGCTCTTTCAGCATGCTTTTCTCCACTCCAAGTCTCAACCCAGATGCATGTGCATTTCCCCAGCCTGTGTGGAGGTAATGCCACAAAGTTGTGTGGTCAACTATGACATCAGGGGCTCCTATTCCCAGAAACTGAACATGCCGTCTCTGCTCGGTGCACTAGGCTTCAGCAATGTGCAATGCTATTAAATTACCTTTATCATATCATACTGACTTGGCAGTTCAGCAGCTGGTGATTAGAGTTGTGAACCAAAGACCCTGGACTAAACTCCACCACTGTCACCGACTTACTGTGTGACCCCCGAACAAGTGATCTCTCTCTCTCTCTCTCTCTCTCTCAACCTCTCTCTCAACCTCTCTCTCAACCTAACCTCTTCTCTGAATGTACCTTTCTCTATATCAAGCCTAGGACTGCAGCAACTATTTGTCATTATAAATTGCTATGGGATGTTGTGAGTATGAAAGGTTATATAAGTAAGCAATAACACATGACAGAGTATGGGGTTACTGGGAATTAATCAACACTTCAGGTGCATTGTGAGGCTCAGGGCCACAGGCAGAGTGCCCGCACAGCACCTAGGCTGTCTATTAATCTCAAATAACCGCATACCCTGAAATGTTATTAAACTTACAACATGGGGTTACTATACTGTTACAACAACAAAGGAAAGGGATATAAAATGATGAAAAACTAAGATTTTCTGAAGTATCCTTCCCCCACACAAAAGTAGTCCCACTGCTGCAACTGTGTGCCAGTGTGTACACACGCCACAGGGACATTCTCTGGACAACAAAACAGTAACATATATTGTTACAACGTTGACATTTCCTCTCTATAGTGTACTCATAAAACAGATGCTGCACTGCTTGCAGCGGTCAGCGCAACTGTATGTAGCATAAACAGCTCTTCTCAACAGCTCCCACTGCCACGTATCTGCCTTCACTGCTCCTCTTCTCCCTCACCGTGAGTATGCTGAGGACAATGTCTGAGAGGGAGACGAGTCTCGCTTGGGGGGTGTACGACAGTGCTCATATAGAAAGGGTGTGCACTGAAATATTAAGGAATATTCAAATAATATTAATGCAACCTGTTGGACAACTTGGTGACGCTGTGTACTGCAGTGGAGAGTGGCAGCCGCTGGAAGTTTTATATCTGATGCAACGGAACATCCAGCAGCTGCACTGGCTCGGAGCATTGCACTAATAAAATACAGACAGCAGGGGCTGGAGGTTGAGAAACTCTAGTTCGGGAGGCAGTGCGGGACCCGGAAGTCTATCATGTATGCATGCAGTACTATGACAACATAGCAAGGAGTCATATTTATGCAATAGGCTTAGACCCAAAAGCCATGTAATAAATCCATTTATTATTGCATATGTATGATAAATTCTGGAACCCAGAATTTATCACACATATGTGAAACACAACCAATCAACTCCCGACCCAACTGGTATTTCTGCTTTTACACACGCAGCAGTACTAACCATATTCAAATGTGAATACCTTTGAAATGAAAAATTATAGAACAGTACCCAGAAGTACAAAGGTTGTTTAGCACAAGAATTTCAAATATATACATATATACATCTACATATATATACACACACACACACACACACACATATAAATATACAGATATATAGATATATAGATATACACACACACACACACACATACATACATACATATATATACACACACACAATATACATATACATACACACACACACACACATTATATTATATATATATATATATATATATATATATATATATATATATATATATATATATATATATATATATATATATATATATATATATATATATATATATATATATATATATATATAATATATAAAAAATCAACAAAAATGGCAGAATACGAAATTTAAATACCTATAAATTTTCTTTCTTCGACGGCTGGTCTCCGGGCTTGCAAACAGATGGGCTGTACATCCTGATGCACACATGCAGGCAGGAATTCAGAACTCTACAGCCTGGATATCCAGCCCTCCACTTCCTCCTAAAGCAGTCAAAAACGTGGCAATACTACATGAACTTGGGGGGAGAAAAAAAAAAAAAAAAAATTATGCAACATTCAGCCAAATGGCCAACTTTGCACATTCTGAGAGGGAAGAAGCCCAGAGACCAGCCGTCTGAGAAAGACAATTTACAGGTATTTAAAATTTCAATTTCTCTTTCTCTCTCCCCCCCCCCCCCAAGCTGGTCTCCGGGCTTCCATACAGATGGGATATACAAAAGCAGTACATTCCCAGATATCCTGGGTTGGAAGAATGTTAATACCCTCAAGGGCCCACCACCGCCTGAAGAACTCTGCAGTCAAAGGATGCCTCCGCCGAGGCTGTCACATCCAGTTTGTAAACATGTGAATGGATGACCAGGAGGCCGCCATGCATAGGTCTGTTGGAGATGCCTCTCTGAAGTCCGTCCACGAAGTGACTATAGCCCAGGCCGGATGGGCTTTCACTGGGCCAGGCAAAAGGTACTCCAGCCTGATCATAGGCAGTGGCGATGACAGAACAGATCCATCTGGCTATTGAGTCTTTGGAAGCTTTTTTACCCATATTTTGACCTGTAGTTAGTATGAACAAACTGGAAGAAGTTTTTCGTATAGAATCCATTCTTTTAATGTACATTTTCACCGCTCTTCTGGGACCCAGCATGCGAAATTCCTTCTCCTTGCCATTTCTTGGGTGCGGGCAGAAAGAAGGTAGAATCAACTCCTGGTTGCAATGGAATGGAGACATTACTTTTGGTAAAAAAACCTGGATCTGTTCTCAGAACTACAGAGTCCTGATGAAAAAACAGTATAAAAGCTTTTAGGCGAGTAAGACTCCTAGCTCGTCGATTCTCCTGACTGAAGTAACAGCTATGTGAAAAGCGACCTTCATTGTGAGATGCGTAAGGGATGCCTCCTTAAGGGGTTCAAAAGGTGCCTTGGTCAAAGCTTTGAGAACCATATTAAGTCTCCAGGGTGGTACCATTGGTTTGACTGGAGGACATTTTAACATTGCTGCCCGTAAAAACCTCCTGACATAGGGATGTGAACCCAGAGACTCCCCTGAATCCAACAACAAGAGCACCCCTAGAGCGCAAACCTAAAACGCGTAAGGTGGCCAGTTGCAATCCTTTGTCAAACCCGTCTTGAAGAAACTGTAGTAGGACAGACAATGATTTTGGTTGGTTCTGTGTGTGTTTGGATTGAAGCCAGAACAAGAATTTTTTCCAAAATCCTGTAATACACTATAGAGGAAGTGAGACGATGCGAGTGAATCATCATTTCAATAACAGAAACTGTGTAGCCGAGCTCTTTGAGAGTTTCCCACTCAATCGCCAGGCTGAGAGGGACAGGTTGCATAGGAGTGGGATGTAGTACCAGACCCTGATGGTGGTCCGAACTGATCTGAAAAGACAGAGGTGGTTGCCTTGACAAACTAATCAGAAGCGGGAACCATGGGCGACGCGGCCATTGGGGACAGACTAGAATTAGCTCTGCCCGGTCCAGCGCCACTTTGTGGACAACACTAGATAGGAGCGATATTGGTGGGGGAGGCATACAGGAGACCAAACTGACCCCAGTCTAGGGAAAAGGCATACTGAGCCACCGTTAGTTCGTCCTTGGCCAGGGAGCAGAACTGTTTTACCTTGGAGTTTCGCCGGCAGGCGAAAAGATCTGAGGATTGCCCCAATGTTCCGTTAAGATGTGGAAGGCTCTGTCCTTCACCTTCCATTCCCCTGGAAGAACATCCTTGCGACTGCGCCAGTCTGCTGTGACATTTTCCTGACCTGGAATGTACACTGCCCTTATGCTTGCCAGGTGGTGCTCATCCCGATGAAATCAGAAGGGACTCCCAGAGCATCCTTAAGCTTCTTGTGCAGCCCTGATGGTTGATGTACGCCATCATTGTCAGACTGTGTTAAAATCAGCACATCCTGATTGAGGGCTTGCTGTTTGAAGTGCAGCAGGGCTAGGCGTACTGCTCTCATTTTGAGGACATTGATGCTGCACCTTGTTACTACCAGTGACCCTTGCCTTGAGCTGATGTCTGATCCAAGTGAAACCCCCAGCCGTTTATCAAATGGCTTTTTGAGGAGGCATCTGCTTGCCAGGCTCGAAGCCAGAGGTTACAGTAAGCCGAAGTTTGATCAAACATGGTCCGAGCAGCGCACCTGACTGCCTCCTCTGACACGTCTGCTGGATAAAGCTGATGCCAAACCCATTCATTGCAGCTGTTGAACAGTAGCCTTGTTCTTCTCTGGGTACTCAGCAAATTGGAAGGCTACATCCGATGCCCAAGATACAGCTGCCCTGGCAGAAAAAAGATTGGCAGTTGCCGCCTTCAGAGAAGTTGCTGATGCTTAGAAGGCCTTCTTAAGTGAGGTATCTACTTCCTTGTCCACTGGGTCCTTGAGAGATGCTCCCCCTTCTGCTGCAATGACCATTTTTTTGGTGAGGTTCGAAATCAAAGGTTCGATTTTGGGGCAGTGTAGCCACTTTTCAGATGGTTTCTTGTCAAACTTGATGAGCTTAGTTATCCACCGAGGCACTGGATAGGTGCGCTCTGGACCTTGCCATTGTTCCTTTGGCAAGTCCTCTATGGCTGGAGGAACAGGAAAAGCTGTAGCCAGTTTGGCAGCAGATGCCAGGCGAAAAGCCTGTTTCGGCTGTGTTGGAGCCACTGGGGAAGATCCGAGGTTAATCTCAGCTATGACTTTTTTTTTTTTTTAATGAAAAAAAATCTAGGTCCTCCATGTCAAAGTTTCTGGAAGACAAGTCGTCAAGAGTCCAAGGATGAGTCCACTAGCTCCCCCTCTTCTGGAGAAGAGGAACTGGAGCCTGAGTAGGCTGGGGAATTCTCCCTGTGACACTTCCCTTTCTGGGTGCCCCTGCTCAGAGAAAGAGATCTTTTCTTTCTCTTGTGGCATGAGAATGCTGATGCTTCTTGTCAGAGGATCTGCTCCTGTATCTGGATTTTTTCTTTTTATTGTACTGATGTGAGGACAACTGCCCCTCTTCGGATGAGGACGGGGATGGTTTCTCATCTGTTTTGCCTTTTTGTGAGGTCTCACATCTGGTGAACCCGGAGGTTGCCAGTCGAAGCATTAAGAGTCATGAGCAAAGGCCCTAATCAGCTTATCTATGAGGTCTGGGGCCAATGAGGGGGTTGCAGACTTCCGGGTCTCCCTTTTGGCTGCTACTCTCTCAGACCTGTCTGTCTGTCTGTTGGCCATCAGCCTGAGCTGAGGAATGGGAAGCCTCTGTCAGGTCCTCCCCGTTCACAGACGCTGCCTTCTCACATTTTAGGCAAAGCAAACAAGCAAAAATAATTAAGAGGGGACTTGCAGCGCTGGCATTTTCTGCCCCTGGAGGGCTTGTTTGAGGTCATGACTCAAAATGGCACTAATCTCCCTGAAAACAGCATACCCCCCCGGAAGCTTCCTGCTAAAATGCTGGGAAGCTGCTGAGAGAATGCTGAAGCACAAATGAAATGCTGTTGCTTAAGAGTTGCTTAACTTGATGACTTGGCTCTTAAGCTGCCAGAACTGATGCTTGCTCGTTTTCCGTCCCTGAATTCACTAATGCTGCTTGGAAGGGTGGGGGTGAACAGCTTTCCAGGTGGCTTGGCTGGGTCTGAGCAGCACTGTTTGAACTGAAGTGCTCATTGATGAGCGGCTGTGAGGTGCTGCAGGCCCACTGTGACAGCTAAACAGCTTTCCAACCAGCGTCAACGGAAGAAAATCTGTGCCATTTAGCATTCCAAAGGGATTCCTTGTGCCTCCGATCACCAAGAAACTGCTTAAGAGGAAAAAAAAAAAAAAAATCCCAGGGGTAAACTGAAACTCCTATAGATGAGCACAAAATCGTGGGAAATTTCCACGGTGAACATGGGGCCAGTCTGTGCATCTTGCGAGGCTGAGACTGGAACCCACATAGGAGCGCTGAATAAACACTGCGTTTCCTCAGAAATCCCAAAAGAAATAGAAACTATAGACTTGCAGTCTGCTGTCTTCAGCCCTGCCACGTGGTGATAGAGCTCTGCTGCAGAGTACCTGCCGTTTGAAAGGCAGGATGTAAACTGGTGGGAACAGGAAGTGGAGGGGGTAGATATCCAGGCTGCAGAGTTCTGAATTCCTGCCTGCATGTGTGCATCAGAAGGTACAGCCCATTTGTATGGAAGCCCGGAGACCAGCTTAGGACAGAGACAGTTCTATTTTTATTCACTTTTTTGATGAACAAATGTGCCCCCCCCCCCAAAAAAAAAGCAAAAACAAAAGAATTGCGCATCAAACTTTTTCATTATATATTGGCCAGAATGTAAAGTCGGAGTTTCCAAAGCAACTGCTTAGCAACCACCATGCCAAGTGGCGCTACAATGGGAAAACCACAAAATGCCCATGTAAGTTTACATTAAACATTAAACAATTTGAAATAAACTACCTGCACTGTCCTACTGTATCCCTAGTGCATAAATGGAATACGTAACAGGGACCTTGTGGAATACATGATTTATCTTCATTCGAGCTGTTCGACCTTGGGCACAGCACTAGTGGCTTACGCCAC
Source organism: Neoceratodus forsteri (assembly GCA_016271365.2). Classification (NCBI taxonomy): domain Eukaryota; kingdom Metazoa; phylum Chordata; order Ceratodontiformes; family Ceratodontidae; genus Neoceratodus; species Neoceratodus forsteri. The sequence continues at coordinate 612,363,938 of CM057454.1, read as the reverse complement.
TCATGAGGTTACCCAAGGTCAAACAGCTCTTGTGAAAATAAATCATGCATTCCACAGGTCCCTGTTACATATCCCTTATACATCACGCAAGTCATTACCGTGTCTGCTCACCTTAAGGTGTCATATATGAAGTAAGAAAACGTCAAGAAGTCTGTTGTGTGTGACATCTGGGGAAATGAGGTACTTTTTCGTGTAACCTCCTAAGCGAATATTTCAAAGGGGGATTGGGGGGGTTATATTGCTAGTAGTACTATAAATTGACCGTTTGCTTTTGGCACTATTAGTATGTATTTCTCTCCCTCCGTGACTATGCAGAAGACAACATCATGGGCACAGCATGTCACCAGGGACTGACCGTGGCTCAGATCAGTCTCTCTCTCCCTCTCCCTCATATGCCTCATATAGCTACCTGCAGAACTCCGAGCCGCTGTCACTACATGCTGACAGGAGGGGATACTGTGGCTCGTGGTGGGGGGAAGCATCCCACACAACTGCTGTCAGCCAGAACGCCACAGCAAGTGCAAACTGCATTGTATCTCTCCAGGCTACAGGATGGGAACGGGAAAAGCCCTATAACAGGGGGTACTAAAACCTCAGTCACCTCAGTGATAAACCAGCATCAGGTTCGACCTGTGGGGGGAAATAATGACGGTCTTGACAGTGCCAGTTTACAGTCCAATGTGTAATAAAAAATCCCATGGGTAAACAAACTCCAATAGATGAGCACAAAATCACGGGAAATTTCTACGGTTCGGCACTCTGGTGGCGGTAACCGAGGAAAATCCAGTGTTGATTGGCCAAACCATCAACAATTTATTAATAGACAATAACACGTACCAGGACCATTTCATAATCAGATGGTGCGACATAAGTAGTAACAAACGAGTACATCTTATACTACAGCAGAGTTTTGTGCTTAACACATTCTTTTGTGTTTTTAGTGGACAGCAGAAAAGGTCACATCAAAATTTTGATGTCCCATCTAGATTTTCACTTGACCATGGCTAAAATGAAGGTTTGGGAGGGCATCACATATAGTACTTGTTTAGGCTTCAGCTGTTACACTGTTATGTCCCAGACCCTCTGCTCTTCTAGCACTCACAGACTGTGCAATCAGCAGTCTCTCCCATGCTGCACTTTATCAAGCTGACACCCAACACATGTATGTAAGCAATAGGAGTTATTTACCCCAGCCAATCGCAAGTTTCATTCTGTTGACAGACTTCACCATGGAGCTGTCTATGTGCTCCTACATCCATCACCACCACCACAAATCAATTTCAGTCATTTGGAAACCCTTCAGGAAAATGTTTTAAGCAAATACACATTTTTGGGACACCAACTGCAGCCAGGCCAAATACCCACTGCACTTTCCATCTAGACAGCAACTTCCAATCCCAACACAGCCTTAAAAACAAACTGTCCAAAATGGGAAAGTGAGGGGTAGCACACAGATTACCACCCACACACAATAATGTTAACATAAGCCCAGGGACATGGGGTCCCGCTATCCTTCATCTCCCAAAGGGGGCCAGCCTGGGTTATCACAGTTGCAAGATTGGGTACAGATAATGCCATGGTGCCTCCAACTGGGGTAGCAATATAAGATACCCAAAGGATATGCTTAGGAATATTGCCCACCCAGGAAATAATATAGATAGTCCTCCCACACAGGAGCTGTGACTAGAAAGGTCACATGCCCCAAGTTAAAATGCCAATAGCACTTTTATCAAAAAGGGAGGGCAAAGAACATACAAGGGACAGCACGGAAAAGTAGGAGTAAGTGACTCCTACTCCATGCACTTGTGATAACGCCATTACTTTATCGAGCTCACGATCTGCCTCATCAGTCCTGTAATACTGTACAAGAGGGTGCACCTGCCCCCCCCAAAAAAGTTAAAAAAAAAAAAAGGACTTATAAGACAGCTCTCCGCTGGTTGCAACAGATAAACTTGCTGTGAAAATGATGACTAGCGTGAAGCTGGTGCCCACTGGCACATGTAGCAATAATCATTGGGATCCTCATCTGTAATGAGATCGATGGCCTCAACAGGTCTTCTGCTTAGGCCCATCAAGTACAGCGGTGCAGTCCTACCCAGGACATAAACCTAAGTCCCTAGCCACCCAACTATCTGTGGTGTTGCAGAGCCAAAACACTAAGGCTATTCATGGTTCTGAAGACCTCTGAGGGATGGTCTGCCTTCGAACAATTCAGTTGCAAAGCACTGAAAAATGCGGTACCTCTTTGCTGGGCTGTATCACAGCCTCTGTCACTAGTATGGCTCACCTCCCACCACAGGGCTGAAATGAATTAAGTGGGCCATTTGGGCCTCATTGCTGGGCTGCGTCTCACTGGTCTGTAGTGAGCTTCGCATCGAAGGTATTTTGTTGCTTGGATTGCATTTCTGTGGTTGATGTAACTATACTGAAGAGGCTGTGGCCACCAACCCCACTACACAGCAAAGCCTCACTCCAGGGAGGTCATGACAACAGTCGCCTAACCATGAGTATGGGGTGGATCATCACAGTGACCATGAACATAGGTAAGGACACAACGACACACACACACACACACACACACACACACACACACACACACACACACACACTTCTACCTGTCAGACTAATCTGAACAGAGAGCCCAGGCAGATTCCTCTTCAGTAGCATCTCAGTCTAAAAAAACTGACGCCTGATTGTGACTTGGTAAAAACTGGACCAGTGGAACAAGACAGATCAAATCAGCAAAAGTCAGACTTGCTGGTCCAGCCAGATGGGTGCAAGCTATGCAAATTTAAAGACTGGTGACACCCTTAACTCTGAGCCTTTTGCTGTTGCCGACTCTTAATTCATATTTTACTACCTGGGCTCTTTTTCTTGTTCCTTCCTCTACCACCCCCCCTCCCCATTCCCTCTCCCAGTCTTCTCTCCTATCACTCCTGCCGTTTCCCTAAAGACCCTGCTTTCCCAAAATCCACTAAAGGGAGGTAGTCCTGATGGTCGCTACCACCCTAAGTTTCTCCTTCACTCTGCACCTGGCATTGCTCTTCCCATTACCTTACTACTAAATCTCTCTTCCTCCTCTGCTACTGTTCCTGATGTCTGGAAACAGACTATTGTCATACCATTCACAAAGGTGGTGATTCCACTTCTTCTGATAACTTCCATCCAATTTCTCGCCTTCCTACCTTGGCTAAGTTACAGAATCTCAGTTTACTTCCTTTCTCAATAATTCCTCCTTTTTTACCCCCATACAGAATGGTTTTAGGAAATCCCACTCCACTTCTACCCAGGGTGGGACAAATCAGTTTGGAGGTGGTGGTAAGTCTGGCCACTAGCTTTCTAAATCTGGTAGCCAAATCAATATTTTTTGTGGCTGTCCATTTTAAGGGCTCAAAAATCACAGTGAGCAGGTAGCCAGTCAGCTAGTAACTTTCAAAACTTGAGTAGTCAAACCAATCTTTTTAATGGCCATTGGCCACCTGGCTCCCAGTTTGTCCCACCCTGCTTCCACCTCCCTCCTTCGGCTCACCGATTCCATACTTACACAGGTATGGATAAAGGGCTGATAATTTCTGCTATTTTTGTTGATCTTGCTAAAGTTTTTGACACTGTGCATCCCCTCCTACTGGACAAAGTTAAAGAAGCAGGCTTTTCTGACTTCAGTCAGTTGGTTTTGTTCCTACCTTAAAGGCAGGTCTCAAGCTGTCCAGACAGGTAAAGCCATTTCATCTTCCCTTCCCATCAGCTCAGGCATCCCTCAAGGGTCTGTCCTGGGTCTATTCTCTTTTCAATATTCCTAAAAGAACTACCTTCTGTCTGTTCCCCTGTGTCCATTCATGTGTACGCTGATCACAGTTCTTTTTGCTTCTGGCACCTCTCCCCGTGACCTTACCGCCCAACTACATCTGGATTTTGACAACATTCAGTGCTGGTTTAAGGTTAACCAACTGTCTCCTAATGCCCCCCAAAAAAAAAAAACAAAACAAAAACAAAAGCGTCTCAATGACTTTTGGTACCCGTCAGAGGCCTGACAAACTTATTTCTCCTCTGCTATTTAATACCCTTGATGGTGCTAAAATTGAAGCAGTCTCCTCCTTTAAGTACCCTGAGGTCTGCCATGACCAGCATCTTGATTTCTCAGTGCACATTCACTCTAAGGTTGGTGCTTTGTACAGGAAGAAAGCATGCCTACCACTCACTGCCTGCCGAGAAACTGTACTAAAAATGATTCTTCCAATCTTTGACTACAGTGACCATCTACAGCAGCGTCCCCAAAACCTCCCTTGCCAGACTGGAACCCCTTTTTCATTCTGCTGCTTTTCTTTAGATTGCCCCTCTCGTACTCACCATTGCTCTCTTTACTCAGCTCTTTCTCTCCCCTCTCTTGATGCAAAGCACCTTTCCCAGTTTGTCTTTTTTTGTCCAGATTCTGGTTTGGCACCCTTCCCTCTCATCTCAAAAACCTTTCTCTCCCCTCCTCTTTCTTCCTCCTACCCTCTTCGCAACAATACTTTCCATTCTCTTAATATCCCTCCTAGAAAATCTATTGTTGGCCAATCTGCTTTTTCTTACTGCTTTCCTAATCTTTGGTCCTCCCTTCCCCTTTCTATTCATTTTGACTACTCTCTTTCCTCCCTAAAGTCTCTTCTTTCTGACTTTTGTCATCCCTACCTGCAACTGCCTTAGACCCTTGCTCTTTTCTCTATTCTCTAGCCTTGCCCTCTTCCTGCTGTTCCGTTATTTTCTTTCTGTATACTGTCCACATTGAGTGTTATTTTCTAGTTGCCTTCATTTACTATTTTGCCTTTAATATTTATGATTCTGCTTGTAATTACTACAAGGGACAAAATTAACTTTTGCAGCCACTAGCCAGCAGGGCTAGCGAGTGTGAAAATCCACCAGCCCCACAGACGTTTCCACTGGCCCACATGGTACACACACTGAAGTGTTTCCTTCTCCAGTACAAGCCTGCAGAGCTAGTTAAATAAAAACCTTACTAGCCTGATACAAAATCTACCAGCATTTGGGTAGCGGGCTGGTGCCACTTTCAACCCCTGTTACTATATTATTGTATTACATTGTTAGCTAGCTCCTTCTCCCCTCTCCCCCAGGGCTCATCTAGATACAAGCTGTTCTCAGCTCAATATGTACCTACTAGTTACACTTTTAAATAAACAATTCTTATGGCTCAGCCGCTGTCGCCAGATGGGCTATCCAGCTTTTATCTGTCTAGTCCATTTTGGTTCTGGCAGCCTATTTTTTTTTTTTGTTTATTAAAAAAAAAAAAAAAAAAAAAGTCCTGTCCATAGGTGAAAACTGGATCCCTGAAAACCAGAAATGGACCACCCGGTAAAAGTCACACTGGCTGAAACAGCAAAATGTGCATAAACTGGGCCCATTCAGACTGGTCTAGCCAGATCAGCCTGTTTTTTTTTTCCAGTCTTGTCTGGTCTGGTCGTCACCGGTATCTACCATGCATCTGGTTTGCATGGCACATTCCTGAAAAATCTGAGCTTCTCATTCATGGAATTTCAAAGGCAGAAACAAAGTGCAACCTTGGACCTCTTCCCAGCAGTCCTTATGGAGGTCAGAGGATTTCTGGCTGCATGGTGGAAGCTGCATTTGTATACATTTTGGTGTGCTGCATTGTGCTTTCTGTGCAGCCTCCTATTTTGCTTATTTATTTTATGCCCCAGGGCTTTATTTTCACATGTTCCAAACCAGATACCTGAACTGCAGCCCAGACTAGTACTATGGGGGCAGCCACACCATCCAATACATTGCTTGAGCTTTGGCTCCATTTTTCGTGCAGCTGCACACACACAGACAATGCAGCAAAGGTACTCTAGCACTGATGGTTTCTCCTTCACTCTCTCGACTCTGCAGCCTGCCCAAAGGTCGGGGGAGCAGTTTAACCTGGGTCCAATGGCACTTGCCTCTCAGGTCCCAGCTGCAGCACAGTCCTTGGGCCAGTGACTCAGGCGGCAGCAACGAAGATGCTGACAAAGAAGCCAGACACGACTCTTGCCTCCACAGCTGCAGTTCCATGGGGACAAGGGTTGAAGAATCCTGCTAAAGGCTGCTGAAGACATATGATGGAGCCCTAGAGGCCAAACAGGTAAGCCCCCCAATATTAAGGTGGGTGGCTTACATTAAGATCACACCTTGCTACAGAGATTTGCTTTATACAGTGCACACCTATCCCATATACTTCGATACAGTGCCTTCCATGGAAGGGTCATACAAAACAGACAGCCATGCCCACTGATTGACACAAAAACTGCAGAACTGATCATTTGAATGACAACGTGGTACCAGTTTGGCTTTTTTTGGGGGGGCCAACCAGTTTGATGTCATGCTATGTAAATGTGAAAGCCCCTACAGAATTGTAATAATTGAAAATTATTGGTAGCACCTCCAGCATACCAAGAGAACTGCAGGCACTGAAGTAAAGGCATCTCAGGCTCACACTTCCATTCATACCAATGTAGATCAGGGAGCAACTATGGTTTCCGACTCCTGAATATGAAGGACATTTTGTGATAAAATCTCATCCATGCAATCTCACCTGTTATATTGCTGGCTCTCAGTGCTTATAAATGGAAGAGTTAGACGGCTTGCGGTTCACTTCATTTTTTTTGGGGAGCACAATGAACCCCCCCTTGCCATCCATACACCACCCTATTTTACTACTAAACCCCAAAAGTAAAATCCCATTGTAACATGGCTCTGGACACAGTCGTGAAATGGAGCTCACCGACTGGCGCAAACGCGCCATCTGACCGATCGGCAGCAGTGATTAACCCAGCAGTACCGCCCGCTAGGTCAGTACCTCAAGTGTCCACGGGGAAATTGCTCATTAATGCCCGCTGGGTTAGTACCTAAACTGTCCATCAGGCAGAGGGTGCAGCACTGGGACGGCAATGAGGACTGGGGAGAGTGAAGCAAGCGCAGTACCGGGAGCGCGTGAGCCTCAGTATACTCTGCTACCTTGCATACGGTGAAAAGCCAGGACCGTGTTCTTCAGTGAAGGTTTTCTTCTTCCTGTTCTATATGTAGCCAAGATATGTTCTTTATATGTATCCTATAGTATCGCTGGAATCTCTAGACTGAACAGTCATGTTGTAAGACCCTTGGCTTACCATCCTGTCTTTGATTCCCCTCAACTTCCCTCTGGTTCTGTGCAGTCGGAGAAATAATGTTTTAAATCTGTGGAACACAGTTTTACATCTGTGCACACTTGTGGTAAGGATGAGCACTAATCCATTTGTCCTCTCACTCTAGTACCTAGCTGTATGCCGCACCCTCGGATACATGTTCGGCGACTGGACATCACAACCCCGTAGCATCAGCTGTGCAGCGCGAATAATGATCGCATCAGTTTCCATGGTGTTCGGAGTTAGACTGATGCGGACAAAACAGTCCTTAGCGCTGCCATGTTACAAGCGCATTAATCACCTCCAGCATCAGGCTCCACCGATTAATGCTCACTGGTGTTAGCCGGGCTTCGCCTCGTGCACCAAACACACCCCCCCCCCCAAGCAAGGCATTAATCCACCGGTAGGGCACTCCTCTGTCAGTGATTAATGCTTATTTATTACATGGTGTGTTCAGACATATTAGTCTGCTTCATGGTAACATAGCAACCCCAAGTCAGAATCTACAGTACCCTTGGTCAGGTTAGGATAGTTCAGACTTCTCTTGTTAAATATATCCGATTTTTTTTTTTTGGGGGTGGGGGCAGAGTAAGCAAGAGTTCCCAGATCCTGAGCCTGAGGGCCTGTGATTCTACATTTATGCATCATGTTCTCATATTTACCTTTTGTTTTACCAGGAGAGAGACACTAAGCTGAAAGCTTGTTTACAAGTGAAACCTGGGAGCACAAGGAAGTTAAGTGACTTGCTCAGGGTCACACAGTATACAAGTGGGGGCTGTGGGATTCAAACCTCGGTCTCCAGGTTTGCAGCTCAGAGCCTTAAACCACTGCACTATACTGACTGCCATCATATTTACGGGTAGTGCAGATCACGTCTCTCCTGCAATGGTAGATAAAACTTCATCCCAAGGCCAATATAAACCATTTGTTTTGCGGTGGATTGGGCACAGTAGTGCTGACTGCAGGTGTCCGTGGGGGTGCAAATATCTCTACTTCATGAGCAGTTGGTAGGAGGCAATTCTCTATTTATTTGATCAGTGAAATGAGATTTGTTGATGAAATCTCGTCCACCATGGTAGAAGAGGTGTATTCTGCACTACTGCCAAAACGATGCTCACGGCGGAGAAACGGGGTAGTGGGGACTTAATAGAATCCAGACCACGACTGGACGAAAAATGGTAAAAACCAGAATCGGCGCAACTTGCATAATTCAGCTGTTACAGCTGGACGAGATGGTCTGGTTTTCACTGTTTAGGTCCATCCAGACTAAACCGGTAAAGGGTCCAGCGGTCCAGATTTCACTTATAACCTCACACAGATGAAATCCGGACCAGCCAGGACAGATCAAAATAGTAAAAGTCAGACTGCGCAAGATGCATGCAATCTGGTTGGTCTGACCAGACCAGCCAGTCCATTTTGTTACAGTTTTCATTCAGTCTGGTGGTCAAGATTTTACCCATACCTGGGACTGTGGAATGGGAATGTATGAGGAACCAAAATTTATTTGTTTATTCGACACAAAACCCTTTAGGCAGGGCCTATTTACAAAGGGTTCAGCGTCATCATCAACAGGAAAAGAAACAGATGAATACATTACAATTCGATGCTATACTGAGACAGGGCAATACTTAAAGAAACTTCAGACAATGACATGCTATGCCAAATGAAAAGGAAGCACCTGGGGAGAGATGCAACAAGGTGGAAGCAGTACAGCGTAGGGCAACCAAGATGGTCCGTGGACTAGGGGGCAAGACATATGACGGCTGCAGGACTTGAAGAGTGGTGGACAAGTGCAACAGAGCAAAATCAGTGAATAGTTTGAACAGCGATGGGAAAGGCATATGGGGTTAGTGGTGATTATGTAGATGAACAACCGCTTTTAGCACAGCATAGCGCTACAGAGAATTTGCGTGCATGCTGCATTATACTTTAGCTGCGCCAAGCTATTTTTGTTGTGTGCCTGCTGTTGATTTAGTTGTCAGTTTATAGTTTGGGGGGCTCTGCCCCACACACCCCCTTTGTTTTTTTAACATGGGGTGTGAGAGGGCAAAGCCTTCCAACTCAAATAAACTATTAAAAAATAACAGACAGTCCGACATAGCATAGAGCATGCTGTGAGGTTGTGTCAGATCTGAGTGGGGCTCCCACCACCCCCATACCCCTTTTTTTTTTTTTTTTTTTAAACTCTGGGGGGTGGCGAGGGCAAGGCCCTCAAACAAACTAATAAAAAACAGCCAACAGGCCAACCTGGCATGGAGCATGCTACAGAGAAAGTGGTACGACTGGAGCACTATGCTAATAGTGAAGACCCAAAGGTGGTCCGATAGGATATTCTACACAATCACCAGGTTAATAGAAAAAGCTGGCTGAAACAAAAGGGACGGCCACTAGGGCCAGTGCTGAGCACTTATGTAGGGTGGGCAGATTGAATAAGGCATACCAGCTTTTTCTGCAGTCATTGTCTATGTCTCCATGAAAGACTGGCAACAACAAACTGGCTCAAACAGTGAATTCTGGGAGCCGTACTTCATAAGACACAGCAGTTCAGGTTTAAAGTCAGGACTATTAGGGCCCTTATAATCGAGGAAAAACTCATACCTACCGTAACAAGACTATACGCAACTCTGTAACAACAAATTATGACATATAATACCAAGAACATTTATCGTAACTTAGTTTCATAGTATGTGTTTTTGAACAGACGTCAACACCATACCTCTCAACCCTCTGTCACTGAAATGAGGGACATGGACATTTTTGGACACTCAAAATGAGGGGCAATGAAGGACACAGACCCTCAGAATGAGGGACACATCCGCAAACATGGAGATACAAGCTCAGAACACTGTGAAAACAATATTGTTTACTTATAAAAAGTTTATTTTGGATTTAGTATTTTAGATATTAAGAGTCTCTGCTTTAAAGTCTGAATGTACAGCACATTCTTTGTGTGGGCAGAACCTTTTCCATGAGGGAGGGGTGAGGGACAGAGTAATTTTAAAGGGCAAAATGAGGGATGTCCCTCACTTAAGAGGTATGGTCAACACTGCTGATTTCGGGACAAAGGCAAGGACAGCCGAGCTTGTTTTGTTGACCATCAGCCCGGAACAAAGTTACGGGTGTGTGTCAGCTGGAAGCAGATTGCACTTCATATTTGACATTTGGACCGTGTGGGGTACTGTCTGCGGTGGTCCCAATGCCCCTCCCCTGCAGCATTGGCTTTCGCAGGCTCCGATGGCTACTTCTTACCTGCAGCTGGGAATAAAGAGCGCCCCACGTCCCCGGTCCGCCGCTACTGTTCACCAGCTCACCACTCCAGCCCCCCGCGCTGCTGACACCCTCGTTCAGCGCTGCTGCCGCCGCCGACAGCGCCCCAGCATCCATGGCTCATTGCCGGCTGTCTACAGCCCATTCGCCATCACAGCCGTAACGACATCCGCCATCGCGTCCATCTCCTCGTTCACCAACCGGCTCGTCCGCCATTACTGGCTGAGCAGCCACCTCCGCCCACTTTAGCTTCCAGACCAACCCCGCACGCTTTTGCAAGCAAAACTTAGTGCGCACCAGACCAATCAAATCCACCACTTCGAGCTCCCACCTGGCTCCGCCCACAGAGAGTAGTCCTAGACGATCCTTTACCCTATTGGAGAGGCCTTCTGAGGATGCCTGTGTGATTGGTGAAATTCCCCATAGCAACAGCATCTTTTAAGAGACGGAGGCTTGCTGAGGGCCAATCACGAAGAACCTCGTGTGTCCGTGCCTCTATAAATTATGCAGAAAGTACTGGCTTCATTCCTGAGATGTTTTTACCCTTTGTTTTGTGTTCGAGCAGTAGCATTTGTTATTCATGTTTACTTTTTTCCGAAATAATGATTTTGCAGGCAAAAACATCACTATATCAAGTTTTTCGTTTTGCTGTCCATAATTTCTGGACTAAGATACAGGATTCTGTTTTTTTTCTTTTGCCATAAACGTTTTTATTGTTTTTTTTTCCTTTCTTTTTTTGTTTTGTTACACCTAACTAAAGACCAAAATCAAGCAATAAGGCATGACGGGGGTGCCTTACCGTGGGATAACGGCCAGCTTCGGGTGGGTTAAAGCAGGAGGCAAAGTGAGTGCTTCCACCATCCAAGAAGGACTGTTAGCTCACCATAGCGCTCCTATTGGAGTGCCTTATTGCGATTATGAAATGGACCCTTTTTAATAAATCTGATTTATTTTTTTTAAACGTGTTTTTGTTAAGATACTTTAAGCCTGGCTGTTGTTCTGGAATAAGGGCCCAGCTGAAAGCACGTTTTGGACAATCAGGACCCAGCATTCTTTCTACCCATCTCATAATTGTTATTATACCATAGACACAAAAACAGACATCAAATCCTGCATTTTGATTGGCTGGCACCTTTTCAGCATTGTAAATCCTCCAGTGTACCCACTGGAAAAGGTGCCAGCCACCAGTCAACCACAGCAGCAACTGCACCTCAAGTCACTCTGACCATGCCAAACGCAGACCCACCGAACACGGCGACTGACGGCAACATGCTCACCCACAGAACTGCACCATTCATACCAACCACTCTCAAAAAACGAATTACATGCACAACCCCCGAATTCCACCTATTCTCAAAAATCATGACTTATACATTTATAGACTGAGCACTAGTGCTGATTCCCCCAAAGGACTACAGAACTAGTGTGCAGTATTCACCTCGCTGTTTAATACTACCCACTGTACTATGTGGCCTACAACAGTGTTTTCTTACCCAGTGATGCACTTGTACCTCTGTTGATCCCTGCCCTGCGTCCTTTACTCCAGAACCGCTCCTCTGAGCGAGTACATGCTGCGAGCTACATTGGGCCTCGGACTCACCCAGTCACTAAAGCACCACACCAGCGCTACGGCCAACACCACATTACTTTCCAGCTTTGCCCCTCGCTGAAACTCTCCATCGCCGACTCTTTTTCAAAATACTCCCAGAATAGAGTCACTATATGCGCAACGCACACACTTACTCGCTGCACATGACACCTGTTCTCGGCACACATTTCTATTTCTTATTTTGATTTGGCCCCCCTCCCCATCGCTTTCTTCAATGAGTGAAGCAAAAAAACGGGATGGACGTTGACAGTACTATAAAACTAAAAAAAAAAAAAACATAAAACAAACGAATGATTATGCCCACCTCAGCTTCGTCTCCCTACCAACACACCCTGTGACCTTGTTCCACCTCCGTACCAACATGGAACTATTTTTTCTCGCTGCACAATAAATACCATAAAAATAAAAATATGTATACATATTTCTTTATTTTTTTCCCTCACCAAACAACATTAGCACATTGTATAATAGCAATATACCCCTGCAGAGAGTGGGTATACTGGTGGATTTACCACGGCTGGTGTGGTTAAGTCACTCAGCTGCGTCTCATGACGACCCACACCAGTTGTGGTAAATCCACCAGTATACCCACACCCTGCAGGAGTATATTGCTTAAATAGTGTATAGTAGAGCATTTGTTCTATATAGAAATCCATTCTTTTCAAAATGCTATTGTACTACAGTTTAAAGTTCACAGAACGTGATTATACCCTTCTGTGGTACAGCAGCATTCTAGAATCTGTGGAGATTGCACAAGTCTGTTTCATTGTGAAAGAGAAAAAAACACACTGCACACATGTCACATAATACTATACACCAGGGGTGTCCAACCTTTTCGAGGCTCTGAGTCACCTTTACTTTTCTGAGTAAGGACTTCTGGTGACGTCAGCAGCAGCATGGAAGCCTAATCACAGAGCTCTCGCTCTCAAGACTAATAATAACTATTTCCACATAATTCGAAGCCTGAAATCTTCGCAAAAATGCTTAAATCTAATCGTGGAAATGCACCCAGAAAGAGATCCCGATCCAAAAATGTAAAAGAGAAACGAGATTACTCAGGATTGAGCCCAACTAGCTCGGCCGCGAGTGGAAGAGAGTCCCCAGGGAGCATGGCGGGGGGCGACACGGAAACCGAAATGGACAGTCTCTCCAGGTCGAGATTTGAAACGCTCCTGACAGAGATAAAACAGTTTAGAAATGAAACGAAACTTGAGTTCAGTAAGCTGCATTCTGACCTGATTAAAGTGGAGCATAGGGTCTGCTAGACAGAAGAGCTGGAGTTTCAACGGTCAAGATGATTCTGCAGATTTCTAGAGCAATTGAACACCTAATTCAGCAAAACGAGACCATATCAGCCAAATGTCTTGATCTGGAGGCGCGCTCCCGAAGGGACAATCTTAGGATATATTGCTTACCAGAATCGGCAGAAGTAGGGGAAATGAATGATTTCGTTGAGGATCTACTGAGACACGTTTTAGAGCTGCCACAGGCCTTTACTTTCAAGACTGAGAGAGAGCACACCGAGCCCTTGTACCCAAGCCAACCTTGACCACAGCCAGACCTCGCTCGATAATAGCAAAGTTTTCGAGTTACCGAGATAAAGAGAAGATTTTAAGAGCAGCACGGAAACAAGGCAAGGTAGAATAAAACGGGGCTCGGCTTTTATTTGATCAAGATTATCCCCAGCTGATTCAACAGCAAAGACAGGCATATGCACCTCTGATAAAAAAGCTCAAAGATCTTAAAATAAAATTTCAAACTCCCTACCTGGCGCGACTCCGAGTGGGATGGGAAGCCGGCACTGAGATTTACCATTCAGCTGAAGAAGCCCTACAGGCATTTAGGGAATGAGGACATGAAGTTCTGCTGGCCCCCGGGCGCAGGGACTTATCACAGATGCTGCAGAACCCATGGCGTACGAGTGGAGCTTGAGCAGGAAGCAGAGAGGGAAAGAAGATGGCAAATACCGCCCTGAGGGACATTAAAACTATGCTTTCTCATTTGACCCACACTCGGAATCACGAGGGCGAACTGCAGACTGATCAAACGATTACCTGAAGGACTGTTTACCTCGGTGAGGTCTTTGCTGATATTTTGTGTGGGCCCTTACTGACTTCCCTCTCTCTACAGAGACATTTTATAACCTAGAACTCAAGTGACTCAGTATTATGTTTAATAAATCTTAAGGGAAAAAAGAGAAAAGAAGGGGGAAGAAAATGAGGGTTCAGGGACAAGGCTGGTCTGTATAACCACCTCTACCAGCTTGGGAAATGTTGGGAAGCGGGAGGGAAAGAGGAGCTCTCCATGGGGACTACATGGCTGAATAGAGGCCTTCACGCTGACCCTAAATGATCCAGTGAAAGCTGTTGCAAAGATAGACAGGGGAAGAATGGGCTGAGTTGGGGGCATTCGGACGATGGGGGCGGGAGTTCCACCTTGTTAACAGGCCTTATTGCCCGCTCATGGAAGGCTGCGCCGAGTCATGGGTGTGCGGGCGTGCTCGGGCGCCCATGGTGCTCAGAGTTGTATAGGGGTGGCGGGGGCTCTGAACTGCTTCCATTTTCTGCGGAGGCTAGCGAAGGAAATTTGGAGCCTTTCTATAATTTTGTCCATGAGAGCTGAAGCTGGAGAGACTGGTCACTGGTGCTGTATTGCACCTCAGGGACAGTGCAACCTTGCGGGCTTTGGGCTGGTGGGTGGGTGCCTCGGGGAGCGGTGCAGGGTATTTGCGTTTACCCATGCATGGCCATAAGGGGAGGGGTGGCGGTGGATCCATCTAGTGTGTGGATATGGGGTCCCTGGCTATACCCATGCACGACGGGTAAGGGCCTAGTCAGAGGCCGAGAAGGAAAAACACATCATGTCTCCTTGGCGACTGGGAACTGCAACTAGATACTGCAGTTACCTCTGTTGACTGAACAAATATGCAGGCATTTGAAGGAATTGTTGGAGATTTGGGGGGGGACGCAGTTTTGGGGGGGTCTGGTAGCACTGTCGGCTCTGTGCTTGGAGGATAGTTAATTGAGTGCAGAAGTTAGGGTCGGAATGTGGCTTTAGGGTTTGGGGGACACCCATCGGGGGATCCTACATGCCTGGCCCTCCCGAGATGCTCTCCCCCGGAACAGGAGCGGGTTTTTTGGGGAAATGGAAAGCGTGCCCTAGTACTTGCAAAATGCCATGTATCTGATCTAAGAGCAAGTTAGGTCAGAGGGGGATCGTTAAGCCAAGGAAGGGATACTCGGGACACGTCATACGGAGGAGTGGTGGGGTGGACAGTACCCACATATAACTTTGAAGGCAGGAACAAATCCAGTAATCGAGTAAATGTGGAAAACGGGAGGGGAGGGCGGTGCCTATTGCTACATCCAGGCTGGGGATGAATCTCCCAGATGGGATGGATGGGCCTCCCCAAGCATGTATTATCCTTTTATAGAAACAGCTTTTGAATATAAAGGACCATATATATAGGCACAATCCCACAGTCTAGAGACATGCAGAATGGTTTCCAGTTGTCGCCAGCAGGACAGAATGGGGTTAATCCAGACTGATAAAGGGGAGACTCTGAGATTTATAGTAAATGAGTTGGCTCACTAGAAGGGTGGGGTCTCTAATTCATGAATGATTGGACTAGAGATGCTTCTCGGGGGGGGGGGGATAAGAGAGTGAATGGGTGACCTGGATGTCATGCAAGAGGGGCGAGGTAGATTGATCTCACCCATTTCATCTCTCTCTCTGTGGGAGCATTGCTGCTGACAACAAGCTATATCATCTGGCAAGGACTCAATAGTTGTTGGGTCCAGGAGGAATGAGCATTGGATATGACTCCTTCTCCTCCAAAGCAAGTAGGGTTTACTCGCCTTTCCAAGGAACAGAATACTCTGCTCCCCTACCTTGGGAGTCACGTTGTAAATAGAGTTTACCAGGAGGTAAAAGTTGCTCAGTTGAGGGCACCTCCTAGGCTGTTCATTGTTATTTGTTATGTATGTGTTAATGTTTGGTTACCTGTCTTAAGGACAAAAATACTGTTACATGGGCAAAAAATCTGTGACTACTTAGAAAAAAAACAAGGAGAGCTGCACCTGATAGAAGGCTTCAGATGAGAGGGAAGGGGCAACTGGGGTGGATTAAGGTTAAAAAAAGCGGTGGGATGAAAGCAGCTTAGTCCCACTCACCTGAAAAGTAGAAATCCTCTCCACATAAATGGGGGACAATAAAAGATTAAAATTAGCTCCCACAATGTCAATGGATTAAGCAATCCTGTAAAGCGACATAAAGTTATGTTGGCCCTGAAAAAAGAGAACCCTTCCTTTTTGCTATTACAAGAAACCCACCTTAACAGGACTGAGCATCAGAAATTAGGGAAGTTTGGTTATGAGCAGATTGTGGCGGCTTCTTTTGGGAGAGGAAGGAGAAGAGGAGCAGCTGTACTGGTTGCAAAGGGGACTCAATTCCAAAAAACTAATAGCTACACAGACCCTGAGGGCCGATTAGCTATACTTGTAGGTAACCTGGAAAGGTACACCTATCACTCTGGCTTCATTATATGCACCACCAGGTTCCACGAGGGAGGTCATCGGCTCCTTACTCAATAAAATTTCAGAATATCATAGTGGGGTATTAGTGGTGGGGGAGATTTGAATCAAATTTGGGATCAAAAAGATACATCTAGAGCGAAAGTTTTTAGGCAATCTCTGGCCAGTAAGACAATAAGGAGGCATTTAAAAGGTGCATTTTGGATAGATGCCTGGAGAAACCAAAATCCCAAACAAAAGAGAATATACACACTATTCATACCCACATGGTTCATATGCTAGGATTGATTATATCCTAATCTCAGGAGAGCATCAAGACCAGGTGTTAGAATGCAAACATGTCCCATCTGTCCTTTCAGAGCATGCGCAGGTAACCGTGGCCATGAGCTGAAAGACTAAAAGAGGCCATTCCCTCTGGAAATTCAATAATTACCTTCTAAATTTGAAGGAGTTCATAGATATGGCCAAGAAAAGACTAATACAAATCCAGCAGGACAATGAATCCGGAGAGATACCAGATACTGTGTTGTGGGAAACTATAAAAGCGGTATTTAGAGGGGACTGTATTAAATTTGCTGCACGTTTCAAACAGCAACAAAATAAACAATTGGAGCAGCTACAGGGTCAGCTTCAGGCCTTGCTAAACCAAGCGGTGGCAGGGGAGATCTCGACACAATCAGAAATTCAGAGGGTTAAACAGAAGATTCAGAGGATTATTGATATTAGAACAGAACAGGCACTGCAGCGGTTAAGGCAGAGGTACTACGAGTCCAGACATCATGCTTCTCAACTTTTGGCACACAGACTTAGTCGGCAAACAGCAGAAATATGATCACACAGATCAGGATCCCAGGACTGGGATAATAGGGAAGTCCTCAGAGAAAATCTTCTCGAGCTTTAGAGAATTCTACACAACCCTTTATAGGGCAGACCACTCTCCAGACAGGGAAGGGATCAAAACGCATTTTAAATAGATTAAGGCTACCAGAACTACGCAAGAGATTAGGGAAAACCTGACACTCCTATATCCCAAGCAGAGTTAGCATCTGCAATCAAGACACTTAAGAACAGAAATCACCTGGCCCAGATGGATACACCCCAGAATTTTTTAAATTCTTTAAAAAGGAGATAAATGACCCGCTATTGAGGGCCTGCAGGTTAGCCCAGGAAGGGGAGGATCTACCAGAGACATGGAACTATGCAGTTATTTCGAGTATCCCCAAACCAGGGAAGGATGCTACTCAATGTGGGTCCTACCACCCTATTTCGGTCCTAAACATAGATTATAAATTATATGCCTCGATACTAGCGAAACGACTGGAGGGGGTCTTGCCCAGTCTAATTAATTATGATCAAATGGGTTTTATTCCAGGTAGACAAACACAGGATAATATTAAAAGAACTCTACATGTGATGTTCCATGCCGCCCGGTCGGGAGCCCCCGGGCTGATTCTGAGTCTGGATGCTGAGAAGGCCTTCGACCGGGTGGCATGGAAATTTCTGGAGCTGGCCCTGGGGAAATTTGGATTTTTAGAAGCCTTTATAAGAATTATAAATAAGATATATACTAAACTAAGGGCCTATGTTAAAATAAATGGGGAAGTTTCTCATCCGATATCTTTGCAATGAGGCACCAGACAGGGCTGCCCTGTTTCCCCTCTCCTCTTTGCATTGTATCTTAAGCCACTAGCTCAGGCTCTGAGGCAAGATGAAGGGATACGGGGATGGGAGATGGGAAGGGAGGTGCATAAACTTGCCCTGTATGTGGACGATTTATTGGTTTATCTTCGAGACCCAGAACAATCACTAGATAAATTATGGGCCGCACTATCAGAATTCAGCTCTTTGGCAGGGTATAAGTTGAAGTCTTCTAAGACGGAGGTTTTAAAAATATACTACGAGCCGACAGAGCAGACTAAGCAGAAATACCCCTTTAAATGGAACTTAACACACATCAGATATCTGGGGGTTCATTTGGGATTCCAGTTCGAGGATCTTTTTGCACTTAACTTCACCCAGATTTTGGAGGACATTAAGTTGGAATTAGAACATTGGTCACATATTCCCATCTCCCTGACTCAGAGAGTGGAAGCCATTAAAATGATAATTCTTCCCAAATTCTTATACCTGGTACAAACAATACCCACCAGAATACCAGACTCCTACTTTAATTGACTAAATAGGACAATTTCACGTTTCCTATGGGGACCACACAAGGCTAGGATTAGACTCTCAGTGCTCCAGATTCGAAAAGGCAAGGGGCCTCTCATTACCTAATTTTAAACTGTACTATTATGCTGCACAGTTCTTGAGACGATCATATATGGTAAGACAACTTGTATATTTCAAAATGGAAAACCTAGAACTTAAAGGAGGGGCTCTCTCAAACTTAAATAGTACACTCCTTAGACAGGGAAGTTCCCTCAATTGGGACAAGAGGAGAACCCTTTCACAATGCCCACACTGGAAGTATAGTACACTATTCTGAAGGACAAAAGTGCCGACAATTGGAAATCACTGCTGTTATCTCTCCCATACATAGAGGCTTTTATCCCAGGGACATGGGACGGGGGCTTTAAGAGATGGGAGGCAAGGGGCCTACACTTAGTTTGGCACTTCGTAGTAGAAGGGGAGGTGGTGCCTTTTGAAGTCATGGTTAACAGATTTGAAGTCCCTTGGCAGGACAGATTCAGATATTTTCAAGCAAGAAACTTTGTGAAAAGTCTGGCCATGGAATTTAACTGAGGCGACTCTCGCCCTCAGATTGCCCATACCTTTAAAAGCGATAGAAGGGACACCCATTAGAAAACATATTATTTCCACACTGTACCAAGACCTACTGATATGGAAGGGAGACACTACAGAATCTATCACGAAAGGCCTGGGAAAGGGATTTGGGAAGCCAAATTCCAGACGAATTATGGACAAGGGCCCAATCCAAAACACATTGGGGTTTATCGGCGGTTACCTGGCAGGACTTCTCTTGGAAGATCTTTACCAGATACTTTCGCTCCCCAATGACTATGGGAAAAATTTTGAGAAGCAACTCTGCAGACTGTTGGAGGAACTGTGGTCAGGAACAAGCAACATTTGTACATGTGCTGTGGAGCTGCCCAGCGCTTTCCAACTTTCTGTCAGATCTACAACAAGCCCTAAGAAAAATAATTGACTCAAATCTGATAGTGTCCCCCACATGCTATTTCTTTTTGGACTCTCAGGAGTATCCTAGAGACCCACTTACAACTAAGTTTCTGAAAATAACATTCTTGGCTGCCCAAAAGGTGGTAACTAAAAACTGGCTAACTCAGAATCCTATCACATTAAATAAGTGGCAGGAGATTATGATAAATATTTAATGAATGGAGGCATTGTCAGCCTCATTGAATAAGAGGCTGCCACAGTTTGAAAACCTATGGAGATGGTGGGTCTTATATATGGCAGGGGAAAGACCGGATTTCATCCCTTAACAAGTTGGGGCTTTCTCTGATATAAAGTAGGTCCCACAGTGTAAATTCAGGCCTTTATGGAGACTGGTTTAGAGTTGGGACAATGAGGTCATGAGTCCCTGCAAGATCCCTATCTCAAAACATTAGAGTAAGAGATAAGCTGCGTTTTGGAAGATAAACTGCTTTCTAAATGAAATTAGCTTGATGAAAGATACAGATATGCAGCATTTCCTCCCCTATGGTCAGATCAGTAATTGAATATATGAATTTGCCTATAAGAACTTGTTTGTAACTTTTTATTGTAGAAAGATGTATTATGTTTTATGTATGTATTTTATTTATATGAACTTAAAAGAATAAAGAAAGAAAGTTTAAAAAAAAAAATTTCTGAGTAAGATGTGAGCCACAACAACATGCGGCCCGTACCATCCCCAATGTGCGTACTTACCATACCACATATTTAAGAGTTAAAATAACATAGTCATACTAAATAGTCAATAATTGTAATTTATTAAGCTACATTTTAACATGGCTGTGGACAGAGGAGGCAAATCCAGGTCACATATTGGTGGAAACGCGCCATGTGATCAAAAGCGAGTGTTGATTAAGCCACCAGTAGAGCCAGCATGTGTACTACCTGCACTCTCCACAGAAGCAGTAGACTATTAGAGCCCGCTGGGCTAGTACCAGCAGCTGCCACAGTGTTTTGCACTAAGACGGACCTGGCGAGTCTGCACAGCAGGAAACACGCAGTCATCAGAGGCATGCGACGGGTGAAGTGGACACCCACACTGTATGTCTCTGACAGGTCATGGTGTGACACACAAAAATCTAGTGAGCACAAAATGAAGAGCTGCATTGCAACATTCAGTCTCTGCGGTGCGAAGGGAATACCTGGGTGGGTAGACGACAAGTACAGAGCAGACGGTACTCAGGGGAGGAGGGGGCATGCTACATGCGTAGTACGGCGGTGGTATGAGCAGATGACTGAACTGCCACCTAGGCAGGAACACTGTGTGCAGTACCAGGCAGAGCACACTGACACCAGAGTGGAACGCGAGGCTGATCGAGGGGTGCACACAGAGAATGAGACACAACATGTAGATGAAACAGCGACTGGCAGCAGGTGCAGACAGGACTACAGAGATGTAGAAAGCAGGCAGGCTTGTGAGACAAGACAGTGGCAGGAGGAGGTGGGGAAAGTCACAGGTGGGGAGGGAGACAGCCCGGAGCAGCAGGTTGACAACACTGACAGAAGTGTCCAAGGGGACAAAGAGGCAGAGCTGTGGATGGAGACAGAGGATGTGCTGCAGAGAATGAGCACCACTAGCTCTAGTCAGGAAAACAACGGTATACATAGTTGGCAGCTCGTCCAGAGCACAGACAGCACACGGCATGTAGTGCTCAGTGACAAGCAGCTGGATATTCTGGAGACAAAAAGGGTGGAGGCGAACATGCACAAGAACACTGCCTGGGTGTGGAATGTCCTTAACGACTGGCTAGGCACCACCGGCATAGACATAGATTTGAAGACAGTGGTGCCTGCCGAGCTGGCATGAGTCCTCAGGCAGTTCTATGCCACCGTGAGAACAGAGCTGAAGCAGCAGTACAGCCTGAGCTCGTTTGTAGGACTGGGGGCTGGACTACAGCAACATATGACTGGAGGCCACATAAAAAGAGTCATAAACATCATCACTGATGGGGAGTTTGTGGCAGCCAATAATGTGTTTGTTGCTGTCCTCAAAGAATATAGGAGGGCTGGGCAGGATACCGTGACCCACCACCCAAAGATCACTGACAGCGATCTGAGAAAGATCAGGACAAGCCAGAAATTGAGTCCAGAGACTCCGTATGGGCTTGTCCGAAGACTCTGGTTCGAGATCCAGCTGTGACTCGCTCGCAGAGGATGAGAGGGTCAAAGGGAGCTCTACCAGAAGTCTTATGTGGTGCAGGTCGACGACAAGGGGCAAGAGTACCTTGCACTCGCATTTAACGAGAAAACAAAATCATGCCCAGTTCAGCGACACCAACCGACAGAGTCTAAGAGGAGTCCTGTACAGCATGCCAGGCAGCAAGGACTGTGTGGTATCGATGTACAAAGAGTACATCCAGAGATGCCCCGCCATTGCTCCTGCGCTGTACCTCCATCCTCGCAGGGTGGACCCAACAGGGGTGCAACATTGCACCTGCTGGTACAGCAGGCAGCCCATGGACAAAAACTATCTGGGAGGTCTGATGCCGCAGATTTCAGAAGACACAGAGCTCTTGCGTGCTACACTAACCACAGCATCCGCAGCACCACTGTCAGCATGCTGTCTCAGGCTGGTCTCGCATCCAGAGAGATAATGTCTGTCACGGGACATCATTATGAGACCAGCCTGAGAAGCTACTGGTCTCCCTCACCAGAGGATAGGAGAAAGTGGTCCAAAGTCCTCTTCTGCCCCTGGACGATGCCAGCAGCTAGCCGGCCAGCGCAGCAAGGCACCGAAGCACCGACACCACTCAGAGTGACAGCCAGCCCCACAGTCCCTGACAACAACTTGACCACGGACACACGCCACGGGACGCATCCAGGACCCTCAGCCCTCCAGCCCGAACGCACCGACCAGCAGCTGCCCCCAACTTCACCGGAGCAGACAGCACCCCCGCTTGGTCATTCAGAACCTGGTGAGCTGCAGACCGGCAAGACTGAGGGAGAGCACAAGGAGACACAGCACATCAGCGGGAGAAGTGTGAGCCATCACACAAGTGCAATGCAGTCTTTCCACTTTGAGAATGTCACAGTGCACAGTCCAGTGACATTCTGCTACCAGGGGGAAGAAAATCGGCCGGAATAAAAGCTTACTGTCTGTGACGACATCTACAGCGTGCCTGATGGCTACAGAGACATGCAGCGCCACCCACGACCCCCGACCTCCATATGACGCACGCCGGTAGAGGAAGATGTGACAAATCATTTCGCAGCAGTACTCGTTACCAAGTGACACAGAACTGCATGCCCCGATTTCAGCATTACCATGACTAGCAGAGCAATCATTGTCAGCGCTACAATCGTCAACGAAGTTGTTTTTGCTGCACCCTGATAACTGTAAGTGAAATAAACGGTATTCCATGAGCGCAAGGTCTCTGTCTATATTTCTTCCTGGTGTCACCCTCTCTCACCGTGACTCACCTGTAACAGAGCCTCCTTGCTCCTGTGGTGAGCCCATGTTACAAGTGCATTAATCACTTCCAGGGTCGGGCTCAAACCGGTGATTAATGCCTGCTGGGTGGTTGGAAGCCCTCGGCTCTGCCTCGCACCAACCCCCAGCAGGGCATTAACTAACGTAGAGCCCTCCTCCTGTTGGTGATAAATGCATTCCATAGCTCCACCACCTATTTTAAAAATAGTTGTCATTTTAAAATAATTCTTTAGAGCAGCTCTGGAACTTTAGATTTGCTTACAGGCTTAGTACAGGCGTAGCATGTTGAGCACTCAGGGCACTTTTCAGCTCCTGTACTTTGACTTTTCTCAAATTTAAAAGATGTGACATGTACTTGACTTGCAATTAACAAACCCCTCAAGAGCCACATCCGACTGCTTCGAGAGTAACATGTGGCTCTCGAGCTACAGGTTGGTCACCCCCTACTGCACACTATAAAAAATACAGGATGAGCAACTTTATGCATAACCAGTGTGTTCTGCCACCTCAGGATTCTGATTCCCACGGACCTCTCAAGCTTCGCTCTCGAGTGGGGTTGCCATCTGTTAGATTTTTTACCTAGTGATCAGGTTTTCAGGGTCCCTATCAGGTAATCCGGTTTTGCTCAATGCTGGTCAGGTTTTTGAACCATTTTGAGTGATCACATAGTTTTACATACTAACATACTAAAAGCCAGCAGAATAGGCCTGATGGTCTGTCGTGTATGCTCGGTAGTTAGTCTCCTAATGGGTGCTCGCTTTTCCACCCCCCCCGCCCCAGAGAGGGTAATCTTGGCTTCAGTTTTCCCTTGTACCTGTCCCACCCCTTCTTGAAGCCCTCCACTGTGCCCTCCTCCACCAGACTCCCGGGCAGTGCATTCCATTGCTCCACCACTCTCTCAGTGAAGTAATGCCTCCTGCGTTTCCCCCTGTAATTTCCCCCTCAAGCTTCCACTCATGCCACCTTGTTGTTCCCCCCTTCTTTAGTCTGAACATCTCTTTGGCTCTGCCCTTGTTTATTCCTTTTACATATTTGAAGACCCCTATCATGTCCCCCCTGTCTCTCCTTTCCTCCAGTGAGTATGGCCCAAGTACATCCAGCCTCTCCTCATAGGGCCACCCCCATGCCTTGAATCATCCTGGTTGCCCTCCTCTGGACCCTCTCCAGCAGTGCTATGTCCTTCTTGAGGTGAGGTCTCTGGAACTGCACACAGTACTCGAGATGCGGTCTGACCAGGGCATTATACAGAGGGAGGATCACCTCCCTCTTCCTGGACATAGTCCCCCTGGCTATGCAGCCCAGTATCCTGTTTGTTTTGATGCAGTTCTTCTGCAATTTTCAGTGTTATTCATTTCGACGTCTATCACCACCACTAGATCCCTCTTGCTTGATGTGGCTTGCAGTGAGACCCCCACAGGTGTATATATTGCCCGGGTTTCTGACCCCCAGATGCAGCACCCTACACTTCCCTGCATTAAACCTCAATTCCCACCTCCTTGACCACCCCTCCAGGGTATCCAGGTCCCTCTGGACTATCTCTCTCGCTTTGTCTCCGTCCGCCAGTGCTCCCAGTTTTGAGTCATCCACAAAGGGACTCATCCTACTCCTAACCCCCTTCCCCATGTCCAAGATATAGGCGTTGAACAGGAGTGGCCCCAATACCGAACCTTGGGACCCTCGCTATTGACCTTCCTGGGGAAGGAGACTATCACACTAGCACTACCCTCTGTATTCACCCAGTTAGACAATCTTACTACCCATCTGAGCAACTACACTCCCACCCCCATCCCCCCAGCTTTGTTAGCAGCCCATTAAGAGTTACTGAATCAAACGCTAACTGAAATCCATGTATAGGATGTCCACCGGCCTATGTCAGTCCAGGGCTTCCGTCACCCAGTCATAAAAATCTATGAGGTTGGTCTGACACGAGCTCCCCTGGATGAAACCATACTGTTTGTCATCCAGGTGCCCCAACCTTTACAGCTCCCTCCCAAGCTTCTCCTTGATAATGCCCTCCATAACCTTGCCTACCACAGATGTTAGGCTGACAGGCCTATAATTCCCCATCTCCTCCTTAGACCCCCCCTTTGTGGATAGGCACCACATGAGCCACCCTCCAGTCTTGAGGAACCCATCCTGTCCAGGGAGAGGTGTTAAAGAGTGCAGCCAGTGGAACTGCTAGTGCATCCGCCAATTCCTTCATGACCCTCAGATGCAGCCCATCCGGCCCCGGCGCCTTGTCAGTTTTTAGTGCCTGGAGGGCCTCCCTCACCCTATCCACTGTGATTTCTCCCTCCCAGACCATCCCCTCATTCAACTTCCCATCCCCTTCTGGATTTGGCCCGGCCTAAATCCTAGCCTCTTTCAGTCCTCCAGACCCAGTCTGACCTCTCGACTTTTCTGGCTCCCCTTCCCTCCCGTCAGGCTGGAGGGATCCCCTGCCTCCCTCCCTCTGTAAATATCGAGGCAAAGTACTCATTTAGCACCTCTGCCTGTTCCCCCTCCTCCTGAGCCCATCCCTCCCCAGTCTTAATCCTGCTGATCTGTGCCTTCCCCTATGTATCTGTAGAATCCTTCCCCCGGATATCCCTAGCCAGGTTTTGCTCCATCCTCTTGGCTCCTCTCACCACTCTGGTGACTGTCCTAGCCATCAACTCATACTCACCCCTCTCCCTATCCCTTCAAGAGTGCGTAAAACGTGCATAGGCAGCCTTTTTATCCCTCACAGCCTCATGCACCTCCCTGCTCCACCAGCACAGCTTGTTGGCTCTACCATGCTTTTGCCTTACTTTTGTACAGGACCTAGTAGCCTCCTGCACCCCCTTCTTAATGGTCTCCCACAAGATGCAAGCATCCATGTCTGGCCTAATTTTGTCCAAGCTCCCCCGCAGAATCTTACCCATGCCCACGAAGTCCACCCCCAGTCTACTACTACTACTGTATTAGTGTGGTTATCCTCCCCCCAGATACAGCAGAAACCAGACCATGGCATGGTCGCCACCTGCCAGCAGGCTGCACACCTCCAGGCCCTTTATCTGGTCACTGTCTGCTAGGACAATGTCCAGTATCCACCCCTCCCTGGTAGGTTCCCCCCCTGCTGGGCCAGGAAGGCATCCTGAAACACATCCATCAGTCTCTGTTCCCTGGCCACAGAGGATGTCATAGTGTCCCAGTCTGCCCCAGGCATATAGGTCCCTCATGCCACCACCCTACCTTTCCAAGGTCACGGTGACCCTTGATGTCCTCAACTAGTTTGTCCTCCAGGGCCTCTTCCACCCCTTACTCCATCTTTTACCTCTCCTCGCTTGTAGTTACCAAATCGCCTCCCACCCCCCAGCCTCCTCCACTTCACTGACCATTATGTCATTTTTACTATAAGCACTACACCCCCTCCTCTTCCCTCTCCTCTATCCTTCCTGAATATTTTGTAACCCTCCAAGTTTAGGTCCCAGTCATTTTTCTGGGTGGCTCATGTCTCAGTAATTGCTGCCACATCCGCTGATCCCTCAACCAGCATTGCCTGGAGCGTGGGCATTTTATTGTCCATACTTCTGGCATTTATCAGGACCATCATTTTGTCATAGTCATTGTTTCAGCTGCATTTCCAGGTTACATTCAAGTTCTCTTGTCAGTATAGCCCTTTGTTTGTGAAAGCAGTCAACCTGGGAGGTGTAAAGTATGGCCATTAACACCATTAGCACTTGCTTAACCTAATCTTTTCCACTACATCTTAAAGTGGCATAGCAGCAAAGCTGCCCCACTTTTTATAACAGTAACAAAGCCAGTTGTCTTCTACTTTCATTTGCTGATAAACATTTTAATCTCTAACAGAATTTAGGCATTTTTAAATGTTTTAATTTATTTTTTCCTTAAGAAAAAAGTTTGGTCACTTCTTTGGCTTTGAAATAGTACTGTGGACGTGAAAAGGAAACAGGGTCAAAAAAGATATGACGTACACGTTACAGGAAACAATTTCTTTATTATATATCGTTATATACCCTGTATACTATTGTACGCTATTTACAGTGTTTCCCTCGTCTCCCCCAGATCATATCTGTAAATGAGATTTATTTTATCTTTGTATGTTTATCTGGTAAACACAATGTCAATCAATAACTAACATAAGTAAATGAATAACTAGGAAGAACCTAGAAAATTAGCTTTAACAGGTGCAGTGCAGTATCATAACATTTTTATTAAACTGCTGCTTTAAGTGTTGTCTTTTACTGAAAAAATAAATGGCTTTAGAGGAGGAGCAATGCATGATGAGTCAAGAAAAGGTGTGGGGCTAGGGGCAGAGCTTAGACTCCTCATTTAAAAGTGGCAACCCTGTTCTCAAGGTCAGAGGGAATCAGAACCCCTCTGCGGCAGATCACACTGGTTGTGCATACTGTAGTTGCTCATCCAGTATTCTCTATATAATACAGAACTTGAGTATCATTTTATAAAAACTGAAGAGTACCATTGCACACTTCTATTGTACAATCATTGTAGTAGATAGTGAGGCTTTTAAAAATTCCTGCTCACCTGATATGCCCACCATGAAAAAATGTAATATATTGGTGTTGTGCTGAGCTGTTTACCATTAGAAATATGTTGTAACACCATACAAATAGAGCCACAGTGAAAATTTAGTATGTACCTTCAACAGGTAACCTCAGCAAAAGAGACTGTAGAAACTTGTGAGTGGCAGCCATCTTTAGTGATGTGAGTCATTACAAAATTAGCTATAAAACCTGTTTTTAAAATAAGTGAGACAATTAAAAATACACCGAGTATGAATGTAAGGATGTCAGAAATACATTTTTGCTAAAAAAATTATATTGATGAAAAGTTTTGCCAACTAACAAATGGTGCTGCTTTAAGAGCACTGAATTTCAATTTGAAAAAGTGCAAAATCATGAACCAGGTCATAATGTCGTACGCTTAATAGCGTATGGTATTATGGCGCAACCCAGACCTGTGCACTCTCCAAGTTGGACCCCCAGAGTTAGAATCCTTAGTGGGGGATCGAGGTCTCAGACCCCGTGGCGAGGAGGGCTGAGCTCCCTCACAGAACAAAATGAAAGCATGATGTGCAATGCGATTATGTTGTACGACATTCTACCATACGACATATTGACCCGTGCCGCACAAATCATATACTGGGGGCTCAGAAACAAAGGGCAGAGTATAAATGGAGGGGGAGTGGTACTGGCAACCACAGAACAGGAAAGAGACCTAGGGGTAATCATATCTTAAGACCTAAAGGTAGCCAAAGAGTATAACAAGGCAGTGGGGGAGCCAGTGGGATGCTGGGGTGTATAGGGAGGACTATCACCAGCAGAAAGTGGGAGGCTGTATTGCCTCTGTATAGATCACCGGTGAGACCTCACCTAGAGTACTGTGTCCAGTTCTGAAGATCACATCTCAGGAAGAACATAGACAGAGCAGAGGCAGTCCAGAGGAAAGTAACTAGAATGGTGAAGGGTCTGCATCAAAAGCCCTATGAAGAGAGATTGAAGGACCTCAATATGTACACCCTGATGGAAAGGAGAGAGAGAGGGGATATAATAATACAACTTTATTTTTAAAGCACCTTTCCGAGGCCAAGGCACTGTATAGTAATACAACATATTTATTTTGATATTCAGAAAATAACCTTTGAGCCAAGGCTCTTTTACTAAGGTTTCACATCATGTGAACAGAGTACAGACATTCAATCAAGAAGGTTACAGAGTTCTAGGACATCTGAGACACTGAACAGCACAACAATCAGGAAAAAGATTACAGAGTTTCTTAGACATTTAAAACACTATACAGCATATGGACATCAACTTTAGTTGATAACAAGTTCGGTAAGGTGCAGAGGCACTAGAAGTTAGGTTAGGTTGGGCAGAGGGTCAGTAAGGACAGGATTTTGGTAGGGGAGGAGGGGGGCCTCTAGTAAAAGTGGTCAAGGAGGCAGGGCTGAGGCCAGGGAGGCAGAGACCCATCCTAGCATAGAGACAGGGTGAGGGGTGTACAGGAGCAGCCCCTTCAAGTGATTCAGAGGCATTATCGAGGAGCATGTGGGAGGGTGACTTCTGTCTTGTGCTAAGAATAGTTGCTGTTAACAGAGCCAGGCCTTGTCATCCAGAGTCTATCAGTTGTTGGAGAAACAGGTGCATACAGAGCTGGAGGTCAGGTAGTGCTTAAGGTCTGATTTGAAGCTATACAGGCTAGTGGAGTTCCGAATGGACTTGGGTACCTCGTTAAGCCAAAGAGGGGCTCTGTAGGAGAAGGCACACTGTCCGAGAGCTATGTGTTAGAATGGCACCACGAGGCATACCTCTCAACTGTACCACATTATGAGGAATGTTTCTCATTTTACTTCACAAAAGCTCCCTGTTCCACATTGTGAGGACTTGTTCCACATTCAGTATTAACATTTTAAAGCAAAACTCTATAGTAAATTATGCAAAAAATATATTATTCAATTAATAACAGACTTTCTGAACATAAATGCAAACCTTTAACAGTGTTCTGAGCCTCTTAGGTAAAGATTTGAATAAGTGTTCCACATTTTGCTCATTTGTTCTACATTTTGAGAGGCAATGTTCCACATTTGGGGGACAAAAGGCTGAGAGGTATGCCACGAGGGCCCCCTGCGTTCTGTTTCTGGTTATATATTCTGAGCCTGGGAGGGCATATAAGATCCAATAAAACACAAAGAATCCATACAACTGGTAACCAAATAAATAAGTATTTAAAATATTCATTCTGGGTTGGTGCTATACCACAGATGGGTCTTCATGGCCTTCTTAAAACTCTCCACAGTCATGCACTCACATATCCAACAAGCTAGAGAATTACATAGGGACGGGGCCACATACATGAAAGCATGAGCTCCAGATGTTTTAAGACATAACCTGGGAATCTCTAACAACCCCTCGTTGACTGAGTGGAGTGGTCACCCGTGGCAGTAAGGACACAGGCGCTCTTGCAGATAGTCTGGGCCCTTTGATTGAGACTATCAAATACCTCATGGGTATATAAAAGGTTCAAGAAACATAGAAACATTGAAATTGTCGGCAGATAAAGACTGCTGGGCCCATCTAGTCTGCCCGTAAGTCTTAAACTTGTTTGCAACCTCTGACCCTGCCTGGTCACAACTTTTCACCTCTCCTTTCCACCTCGAAGGTTCCCTTATGCCTGTCCCAGGTATGTTTAAATCCCTCCACTGTGCTTTCTCCCACAACCCCCTGTGGCAGACTATTCCATGTGTCCACAACCTTCTCTGTGAAGAAAAACTTCCTCACATTTCTCCTTAACCTGCCACCCTCCAATTTCATATCACACCCCTCATTTTTGTACTCCTCCTATGTTGGAAGATGTCACCCCCTGCACCTTGTTTAAGACCTTAAGGTACTTGAATGTTTCTGTCATGTCACCCCAATCTCTCCTCTTCTCCAGCAAGTACATATTGAGGTCCTTTAATCTCTCTTGATATGTTTTCTGGTGCAAGCCCTGTACCATCTTTGTTGCCCTTCTCTGGACTGCCTCCACCCTGTCAATGTCCTTACAAAGGTGCAGCCTCAAGAATTACACACAGTACTCTAGGTGAGGCCTTACTAGCATTTTATACAATGGCATCACCACCTCTCACCTTCTGCTAGTGATGCCTATGCATCCCAGCATGCCACTGGCGCTCCCTGCAGCCTTTTTACTCTTCTTAGGCACCTTTAGGTCATCTGAAATGATAACCCCAAGATCCCTTTCTTCCTTGGTGATCATCAGCAGCTCCCCCCATCCTGTAGCTAGAAAGTCTTTTTCAGAGCAAAAGATGTTCAAGAACTAGTAGGCATGCTATAAAGCTGGAGTGGGTAGACTCAGGGGAAATGTAAGAAAGTACTTCTTTACAGAAAGAGTGGTGGATACCTGGAACCACCTCCCAGAAGAGGTCGTAGGGGCAAAAACTGTATTGGGATTCAATAAGACATGGGATAAGCATAAAGGAATCTTGTGGCAGGGAACGGGGGCGGGGTAAAGCCAGAGATCAAGTAGGGTCTGCAGTGTTACAAGAGGTAGGGAAAATGGGCAGACTGCGTGGGCCAAGCAGTCCTTATCTGCCATCAGATTTTATGTTTCTACGAGGTCAAACCATTTACCTTCCAGTCTGTGGGACTGGGACCATATTAAAGAACAACTCTACACTTCAGCATGTGCTTTCACAAACAGGGTGTTTCAGTTGTTGCAATTTACTGAAGAATACATTTTTGTTTTTCATTTTCTATGTTCCTTTCCAAGAGTCATAGCACATGTTGGCAGTCCAGCTAAAGAGTCTGTACAGAAAACATTTGAAAACATTTGCCTCTCCCCTGTTAACCTCACAGTACCTTTGTTTATGCCACCATAGTGCTCACCATGACAACAGACTGTTGTGTGGTTACCAGGGGAAGTCAGATACATTTTGAAAGACTCAGTGAAATAATTGTTGCATTATTTACAATATTAAATAGACCAATAGCAGGGAAAAGTAAAGCACAACTAGAAAACAATAAAGTAAAAAAATAATTTGCATAAATCTAGTGTTTACAGGCTTTTTATTATGACAGTTGCTGTTTAAACAGCACACCCCTTTGCTTGACATGTTGAAATGCTGGAAAAGAGGGAGGTATGCCAGTACCTCCAGCACCACGGCACTGGCATGATGCTGACATCCACAAGTGCCAACAATTCTGTCAATAACATTTTATTGAAAGTTTTAAGATCTGACACAACATACATAAAACTGTATTATACACTATACTGTACATTAGTGTTTTTCATGCTAAATAAAAACGGTATCTGTACCAGAGAACACCAAATATCTAGATACATTTTTTATCTCCGCAGTAGGGTGCATCACAAAATTATCTATTGGGTACATCACAAGAAGAATTTCATTCTGTCAGCTGTGCCCAGTGGTCTAAGAATCCATGTGCTCCAGCCAGTGCGAGCTACCAGAAACTATGGAAATGGGAAACTTTTTAATAAAATGACAGCCTTAAAAACACTAAGTGTAACCGCTTTGTTACCCAGGGTTACTAGAATCCCAGTAAGACCTAGTAGTAGGCAGGGAAGGCAGCTTGTGAAACTCCAGTTAAATGGGTTTCACACTGTCTCACTCTGTCCTCAGTCACAGCTGAGACTAGAGGGATGACATCATTATAGAATTGTCACAGTTGCATGAGCCACATTTGGAATCTTCAGCTCAGAGTAAGTTAGAATCTTGGGAATTCAAAGTGAGTCTTCAGTTTGTCCTTAAGTAAAAAGAAGGACACCAGTAGTGTCTTTACCCCCTCCCTCGGGGGTGAGGAAAAGTTCTTTGTGGGTTCCAGGGCAATCCCTTCCCACCTTGGGAAGAAAGCTGCCTGTTTTAATTTAAGTTCAGTCTGTTCATGTATTACAGCAAAGGTTACATTTCTTCGCCTTGTGGGGCACCTGCAACGAATGGGTGAGTGTTTGGCCTCATTGGAAGGGCAAACAACTTATTTTCTTCAGTTGGATTTCAAGTATTGGGGACTGCTATTTGGGAGAACTATGTCAACTAGGACAAACAAATAGAGCAGTCATCTGTTTAAAGTGTTAAAGTTCATTGTAGAGGGGATGCTTCAGGTCATCCACCGTCAATCTACAGTTTTGAAGTCTAAAGTTCTGTGTGTCCAGAGAAATTGCCGGGTATGGGCTGTGGGAGCTTGAGGTGGATAGATCCCCATCTTTAGTAACCACATCCACCTCTACGGATTTCTTCTGTGTTTTTGCTACTTGCCTCATGCGCTTGGCCAGTGATGGGGTGGGTACCCAGATGTGGGTCACAACTTGAAAATCTCTCTAGGAGTCATAGACTCTAAGTGGTGTGGGGAGCCACAGGATGAGAACATACTCCTTGTTTGATGGGAGTCTCCCTGTTTGATGGGAGTTTTGAATTGGAAGTACGAAAACAAAATCTCTCTAGGAGTCACAGACTTCAAGTGGTGTGGGGAGCCACAGTTTGGGAGCCTCCTTGTTTGATGGGATGTCTTTCCAAGTAGAGTTTGGGTTCATTGCCAAGTGGACCATCAGTCGAGTGGCTGGCAGGGGAGCCAGCCAGTCGGCTGTGTATCCAAAGCGCTGGCAAAGTCCGGGCTGAGTGCCTGGTGGGTCTAAAGCCAGACAACTGTTGTAGTGTTCATTCCCTCAAATGGACCGCTGTGTTTAACCTCTAATCTGCATTACAGTTATGTAGTCTCTGTGGGGACCATACAGAGCTTTGTTTATGTTCAGTGAGTTAATAAATAAAGCCACATTGAAAAATCCCAATTCTGGTTTTGGACATTACAGTTGTTGCTTCCTGCAGTTGGATTTACTTGGGTGCCCCTGTGCAGAGTAGTCAAACCTGGGTCTCTTGTGCCAAATAGCCTCATCCTTCCCCGAACCCATAGATACCCTATGTATACCCATGCTACAAATGTGGACACATAGAGGGGTTACAAAAATGGAGGCACCGCTGGGATTTGTTTGGGAAGGAAGGTGCTTGGGCAAGTAGGCTAGCGTTTTGGCTATCTGGCAGTCGGTAGCCCCAAAAAGTTGAAGCAATTTCCCTAGTGTGTGCTGTGTGTTGTGAATCTTGTGCTGCTGTTTCAAAAATGCCAACTGTTTACCAAGGAGCTGTAAAGCCAAAGTGTGTGTCCTTGTCCTGCATCAACATAGTTTAGAAGAAGAAGAAGAATCAGCATTTATATAGCACTTTTCATACATCCAAAGCACTTTACAAGCAATGCTAGACTGGTAGTGAAGTGACTGAATGTGTGGAGGCCATATCGCACATCACCCACACACAGCCTGGATAATTGCATGAACCAGTTTATGGAAGGGAATGTTGGCCAGACACGGGAATGTTCCTACTCTTTGCGTAAGAGTGCCCTGGGTTCTTTTACTTCCACCTGGACACCCACCAGGACAACACCAGGATGGGTAGAAGGGACCTCGGTTTAACGCCTCATCCGAAGGACGGCACACCCAGCAGTACAGCACCCCTAAATACACTCGGATGCCAGTGATTTTTAGGTGCAAGTCCAATCCCAGTGTGGGATGAGAACCCATGACCTTCTGGTCCGAAGCGGATGTGCTACGCACGCTGACACTGACGTTACAGCGCTTGTCAGTTTTAAAATAAAGTTCTGTGAAGAAAAGTGTGGAAAACTAGGGGTAGCAACAGAGAAATTATGCCCTGGATGTTGGAAATGCTTTCTGTGCAATACTAGAGACTGCAGAGTTAATGGCAATGTTACATGGTTGAAATGGGCTCCCGCCGTGGAGTCAGTTGAAAAAAAAAAGTGCATCTTTTCAGTTTAAATTTGCCTGCTTGATGATCGCTGTGAGGAGAGGAGTCCTTGTGAGGAAGAAGAGGCTCATTTGCATGGCGTTGTGTGGTTGGACAGTTTGCCATTAGTCTCCCTCAGCCAGCTCTTTGGAATCTGCTTCAGCATTCGAGAGGAGACAGAGAGTAAAGGTACTGGCAGTGGAGGAGCGTCATGGGTGCTCAAAGCGCTGTAAACAGTAAAAGTGACTTTTCTTGTTCAAAATCGGCTCAACCGCTTATTGGTCGTGGGATCAGTGAATTGTGTGATTAGTACTACGATCGCGGAGACTGCCCACCCATTTGAAATCCGAGGCCTTCAAAATCTGGCTGCAGGCCATTTTTTCTCCATCGCAGCAATCTGCTGCAATAACAGTGAGTAAACGATTTAAAACTGCTCAAATCAGTGATTTTCAGTAATGCCATATAAAACGTGAGAGCAGCTGTGTAGTCGCTTTGCAAGTAGCGATTGTGTGATATCCTGCTGGCAAGTGCAAGTCTGTAAAGCCATTAAATGTGTGCATAGCATTGAAAGTAGCCTCAGTTTAAAGTTTGCAGGCAGAGAGAGACTGTGGGTTGTAAAATAATTGTAACACTAGTAAAAGCAGGCAATCCTGTGCTGAAACCTGAAGTTTTAAAAGGGACTGTAATTAAATAAATGTTGCCAGCATGTGAAAAGTCCAAGGAAAATCCTGTAAATGTGAGAACAGCCAGAACAGAGCAAGTTGTGCAGTTTAAATAAAAGTTAATAGTAGCTGATGTAAATCGGTTGCGCAGTGGCTTGACCCAGAGTTTGTATGTTGATGCACAGGTACTGCTGCCGCCATTACAGGGTGGGGTAGTAAAGTAAACACACCAGCAGAGGAGCCATTTTAAAGCTACAGAGTGTGTTCATTTAAAGTGGGACTTTCAGTTACAGTGAACTTTTGTTTGTTTTTCTGTAGTTATCTCCTCAGGACCAGCTCGTTACCGGATCATGCCCGGTTTGCAGTAACAGCAGCAGTAAATAGATTGAGAGACATTGAAAATTGGTGCTATAGAGGGCAACTCCCTCCTGATGTAATTCCTAATTATCCAGTGTGTGTATGCCAGATGTGCTTTAGTGCTGGAAGGGATGTCTTCATGATTCCTCACTGTGCTGGTTGTCTACAAAAATATGGTTTGTATAAAGTGCCCAAATTCATTTGGCTCCCATGGACACAACTTCAAGAATCTGCAGTTGGCAGCAACAGCATCAGGTGGAGCCTGTGGAGGAAAGGTCTCCTGGGAGTGTGGTACAAAGTTAGAGAGTGCAGAATTAGAGACTGAATCTGAAGTTGAAGTTTTGGATGCTGGATCTCAGAAGGCAAGTCAGATAAAGCATCAATAGACCCCTGGGTGAGGGGCCTAGCCCAAGTCTCAAGGTGAAGATGAGATGCGGGAGGCCGTTGAATGGGAGGTGTCGAACTTCCACTCCTAGTGATGAATGGATAGTCTCGGGGTGAGAACTACTGCTCACTCCTGGGCTCAGATCTTCAGTGAAGAGGAAGATGAGGAGAAACCTAAGTGGCCTTGTGAGATAGGAATGGGTACACAGCCTCAAGATCTTGCCTCGGAGGAATGTGTTCAGGAAGGTGGTGATGCCACTGCCCTGGCTTCACCAGAAGAAGAAGAAGAAGTCAGGATCCATTTTAATTTGCGTTGAGATGCGAAGCTGGCAGAACCAGGACTGGCCACCCCTAAGCCAGGCCAGCGGTCTCAGATTGACCAAAGCAAGTAAAGAGGAGAGACTGGTCTGTAGAAAAGCCAATGAAATCTTTGGTATGACCTTTCCTACCTTTCCTCGGAGAGTCTGGGAGGAGATTGAGAACTGCAGGAAATCCTGGATCTGGGATGAAGCAATGAAACATGTGCATCCTGGGGCTAACCAGCATGTAAAGAATAGACTGTTCCACGAAAAGTATACACAGTGGAAGAGAGGCAGGACACTGTTTATGGACAGAGTGAGAATTGTGGACGGAGAGGGACGCAAAGTCTCCCACTGTGTGAATTATGTGCGTCCAGATGGAGTAATAATTCAAGCCCCTGACCCCCTCTACTATTGGCCTCAGTGCAAGAACCTCTCAGTAATTAAGCCCGGGCCTACAAAATGGAGAGCCAAGCAGTGGTAGTCAATACTGCCACATCTACACTGTGAAGTAACCTTATTGAACTGCCAATATGAATAAACAACAAATCAGGTGCTCCACATTCTTCAGTCCACAGTGTACTGCCTCATCGATAACCATCTACTGCTACCACCAGATGACTTCAGATCCAGAGAGACACCATCCCAGCTGTTTGCCTGTTCATCGCCTGGTAATCGGATAACGCCTGACCAGCTGTTTCCTTTGTTCCTGTTCTGGTTCCTTCTCCAGTTATGACATCAGCCCAGCTGTTTCCAGATGTGCACTCCTGTGGGTTCCCGGAAGATGTCCGCCCAGCTGTATCAGAAGAAATGCTGCCAGGGAGAGTCTTCGGCAGGGACCAGGTTTGCTTAGTTCGAATACTTCAAGAGGCTGGTGAGTCACAATCTTTTATTCTTCTCTTATGACATTGCAATACACACCTATACTACAGACTTCAAACAGTGTGTGAATTGTCCGCAAAGACTCTCCCTTCAGGATTATGGCCTTAAAAGACTATGTTCACAGGGCCTGGCCCAGGAGAGACTCTTTAATGGACTGACCTTCTGGCCTTGTAGTCACTTGAGTGGACATTTAGGGCATTCCATCCCCAAAAGGTGTATTATTATCAATGTCATTTCTGTACTTAATGATATACTGTCTTTTCTACTTTTCTAAAAAAATAAAACATTTTTTCTTTTGGGATTGTTTAGTGTTCTGTTTTCCTGTATGGCAAGGGTTGTTGCTGTTTTTGTCACTGTTGTTGTTTAGGTAGATCGTAAATGCAGATTAGGATGTGTTTTTTTTGTTTTTTTTGTCTTTTCTTACAGGTGTTCCTGGAAGACAGAAGAGAAGACAAGAAGGGAGGAGGAGGGCTCATCGGAGTTCCTTATTTCAGTGCTTATGTGTAGAAATTAAAGTACTGTTTGTGTTCCTAATGTTGTAGTTGCAGGCTGCCCAAGGTCGGGGAGGTCCCCGGGTTTTGTTTTTGTTTGGGATGTTATGTTAGAGGCAGATAGGTTTCCCCTAGAGGGTTAGGGGGGATGGACAGGCTGTGGCCCTAACCTGCAGTAGGGGCCACAGTGCTGATCTATCAGGGCTATGCTCTGGACGGTTCTACCAGAGCCACTGGGCGTCCGTGAGTAAGTGGATAGAGTAGAGCTGATATGTCAGCTATAGGCCTCTAGGCCCTTAGTGTTGCCTACCTGTGCTTGCACATGGTAGGAGGGGGCCTGATCACCCCCCCTCCGCAGGTAGCACATAGGGTGGGATGGCCTAAGGCCGGGTGCATAATGACTGGGGACAGTCATTTTCCTGGTCAAGGGCGAGTGTAACCCTTTGTTACCCGGGGTTACTAGAATCCCAGTAAGACCTAGTGGTAGGCAGGGAAGGCAGCTTGTGAAACTCCAGTTAAATGGGTTTCACACTGTCTCACTCTGTCCTCAGTCACAGCTGAGACTAGAGGGATGACATCATTATAGAATTGTCACAGCTGCATGAGCCACATTTGGAATCTTCAGCTCAGAGTAAGTTAGAATCTTGGGAATTCAAAGTGAGTCTTCAGTTTGTCCTTAAGCAAACAAGGAGGACACCAGTAGTGTATGTTTCCTCTGAGGGGGGGTGAGGAAAAGTTCTTTGTGGGTTCCAGGGGCAATCCCCTTCTCCCACCTTGGGAAGAAAGCTGCCTGTTTTAATTTAAGTTCAGTCTGTTCATGTATTACAGCAAAGGTTACATTTCTTCCTGTGAGGCACCTGCAATGAATGGGTGAGTGTTTGGCCTCATTGGAAGGGCAAACAACTTATTTTCTTCAGTTGGATTTTCAAGTATTGGGGACTGCTATTTGGGAGAACTATGTCAACTAGGACAAACAAATAGAGCAGTCATCTGTTTAAAGTGTTAAAGTTCATTGTAGAGGGTGCTTCAGGTCATCCACCATCAATCTACAGTTTTAAAGTCTAAAGTTCTGTGTGTCCAGAGAAATGGCGGGTATGGGCTGTGGGAGCTGGAGGTGGATAGGTCCCCATCTTTAGTAACCAGGTCCACCTCTCGGATTTCTTCTGTGTTTTTCTTACTTGCCTCATGCGCTTGGCCAGTGATGGGGTGGGTACTCAGATGTGGTCGTAATTCTGAAAATCTCTCTAGGAGTCGTAGACTCTAAGTGGTGTGGGGAGCCACAGGATGGGAACATACTCCTTGTTTGATGGGAGTCTCCTGTTTGATGGGAGTTTTGAATTGGAAGATTAAAACAAAATCTCTCTAGGAGTCACAGACTTCAAGTGGTGGGGAGCCACAGTTTGGGAGCCTCCTTGTTTGATGGGATGTCTTTCAAGTAGAGTTTGGGTTCATTACCAAGAGGGACGTGCTGTCGAGTGGCGGTAGGGAGCCGGGCCAGTGTCGGTATCCAATGCGCATGCAAAGTCCGGCTGAGTGCCTGGTGGGTCCAAAGCCAGACAACTGTTGTAGTGTTCATTCCTCAAATGGACCGCTGTGTTTAACCTCTAATCTGCATTACAGTTACTTAGCCCTGTGGGGGACCATACAGAGCTTTGTTTATGTTCAGTGAGTTAATAAATAAAGCCACACTGAAAAATCCCAATTCTGGTTTTGGACATTACAGTTATTGCTTCCTGTAGTTGGATTTACTTGGGTGCCCCTGTGCAGAGTAGTCAAACCTAGGTCTCTTGTGCCAAGTAGCCTCATCCTTCCCCGAACCCATAGATACCCTATGTATACCCATGCTACAAATGTGAACACATAGAGGGGTTCCATAAGTGATAGGTAACAACTGCACATGTGATGTGTGCTCATGAGATATGTTTATTTTTATTTTTTTAAACTTAATTTTTATTTCTGTTGGTAAAATACATGTTCACGAACATGCCACTAGGGCACATCCATACAGATAGCTACAGGAATGTTCAGATCTACATTAGAATGCGCAAAACATTGATTCTATATTCTTTTTACATTTCTAGGAATTACTCATCAGTTGAATGTTCATACAAATACAGGAAGTCCGGAAAAACGTCACAGCAATTGTCCTCTGAGGAGTCCTGAAAGAAAAACTGGATTGCCTTATTCCTAGTAACTGTAGATCACATTGTCCAACTGTATCTATTACATAACTCAAGCTACAATAAACATCAATTGATTAAAAAAATATAAAAACAAACTAAGAAGTATATGTTTCTTTTGTTTTGTATGCAACTAACAACTTACTAGTTTATGCTGTGTCGTTTTACAAGCCTCCATGGTCAAACGTATGTATATGTACTACTGGTGTCCTTCTCCCTTTATACAGGGAACCATCAAGTGATTGGGTGGATACCAAGTCACTGCACCC
Organism: Neoceratodus forsteri; assembly: GCA_016271365.2. Classification (NCBI taxonomy): domain Eukaryota; kingdom Metazoa; phylum Chordata; order Ceratodontiformes; family Ceratodontidae; genus Neoceratodus; species Neoceratodus forsteri. Next base: position 612,323,916 of record CM057454.1, on the reverse strand, counting down.
ACTATCCCAGGCCTCTCTGACAAACAGGGCAAGAATGCCCTTCCTTTCTTACTCCAAAACCTATGTGGACGAGCTATGATCTCCTCCATCTTGTTGTGTGGCTCTGGAATGCCATGGCCTCCATATGTTTAGGAATTTCTCTGGTTTAAAATGGATAGAGGCCATAAGACTCTCCATGGTTTCCAATTCCTCCACCTTTTGGATCCACATGGAGAGAGCAGGGGGGGTCAGGGGAGAGCCACTTCGAGGTGATACATTTGAGTGCCGCCACTCTTAAGATATGAAAGAGTCTGTGTCTTCCTTTGGCCCCCTCCAGTTCCTCTCCTATGTCCAGGACAAGTGTCTGGAAGGAGCAGGAGTATGGGAAACATAGAAACATAGAAGCTGCCGGAAGATAAGGACAGCAAGGCACATCCAGTCTGCCCATTTCTTTTTCTACCTTATAAATGTGCCATTGGCCTTTGCTCTGTCAATAGCCTATCTATTCATACTCATCTGTATTGCTCCCTTATGCCTATCCCATGCCTGTTTGAAGCCCTGCACTGTATTCATATCCACCACTTCCTGAGGTAGGACATTCCATGCATCCACCACCCTTTCTGTGAAAAAGAACTTCCTCCCATTACCCCTTAAATGGCCTCCCTCTAAGCTCATGCTGTGTTCTCTTTGTCCTGCTATTTTTCTTATATTAAAACATGTTAGACTGTTTCTCCTTGTTAATGCCCTTAAGGTGTTTAAATGTTTAGATCATATCACCTCTCTCCCTCCTTTGCTTTAGGGTCTACATACTGAGCTCCGTTAATCTGTCCTCATATGTTTTCTGATGCAGTCCCTGCACCATTTTGGTTCCCATTCTCTGAACTGCCTCAATTTGGTTAATGTCCTTGTGAAGGTGTGGCCTCCAGTACTACACGCAGTGCTCCAGAAAGGGCATAGCCAGTGTCTTGTAAAGAGGGATTATTACCTCCCTCTTCTGACTTGTGATACTCCAACTAATACACCCTAACATCCCCCTAGCCTTACCTACTGCTTTAGTGGTCTGCTTGGATGATTTCAGGTCATCAGTGATGATGCCCAAGTCTCTTTCTTCCCTTGTGACTGCCAGCAACTCCCCTCCCAGCCTATAGGTGGCTTCAGGGTTTCTCTTCCCTATGTACATGATCTTGCAATTCTTTGCATTAAACCCTAGTTGCCACTCTTTTGACCATTTTGCTAGTTTATCCAGATCTCTTCTCATTCTGCCCACCCCATCTGGATCATCTACTCTGTTGCAGCTCTTGGTGTCATCTGCAAACAGACAAACCTTACCCTCCAGTCCATCTACAATGTCACTGATGAAGATATTAAAGAGGACTGGCCCCAGAACTGATCCCTGAGGTGCCCCACTTGTGACTTGTATCTCTTCTGACTGTATACCATTTACCACCACTCTCTGTGTTCTGCCCATCAACCAGTTTGCCACCCAGTTGACCAACTTCTGACCCACCCCAAACCTACCTAGCTTATTAATCAATCTTCTATGTGGAACAGTATCGAAAGCTTTGCTGAAGTCAGGTTAGGTAACATCAACTGATCCCCCTTGGTCCACCACTCTGGTTACCCAGTCAAAGAAATCTAGGAGATTAGTTTGACAGGACCTTCCTTTTGTAAACCCATGCTGTCTTGGATACTGTGCTCCTATGGTTCCAGGTGTTGCTCTATCCTTTCCTTAAGGAGTGCCTCCATAATCTTGCCCATTACTGAGGTAAGACTGACTGGTCTGTAGTTCCCTGCCTCCTCCCTGCTCTTGTGGAGCGGGATCACATGAGCCCTTCTCCAGTCTTCTGGGACCTCTCCTGTGCTCAGAGACTCACTAAACAGTTCTGATAATGGCTCTGCTAGTTCCACCCTTAGATTCTTTAGTACCCTGGGATGTATGCCATCAGGTCCCATTGCCTTTTCCACCAAAAATGGATTGGATCTGAGCGTGTACCTGCTGCTAAAATGGTTTTACCTTTGGGCAACCCCAGAAAACATGGCAATGTGTTCCTCAGTCATCACAGAGTCTCCAGCATTTGTCTGTACCTGTGGATCCAAAGTGTTTTGTACGGGATGGGGTTAGGAAAAATCTTGTCAGGATCTTCCAATTAGGGGATGAGGTGACCACCCAGCCTCTTTCCAACTGCTGAGACCAGCTAGATTCAGGAACTTGCTGTTTCACCGCAACTGCCCAGGCTGTGTGTAGCCTCTCTGCTTGTACAGTGGAAAGATCCAACAAGAGTTTAAAAATATCTGGGAGATGGGCCTCATTTTTGCTGCTAGGCGAACCCACCAATAAAATAGTTCTTCTAGTTCGGTGCAGGGCCGTGAGATTTGATTTTGATGGGTTCCCTGTTGAATAAAGTTTCTGACCTGTAAAACTCTAAAGTGATCTTCTCTGCACATACCAAATTTTTGTTGGAGCTGTTTAAAACTCATGCATGTGCCCTTCATCAATAATTGGGAGAAACAAATCAGGCCCTGTCTTTCCCAGAAAACATAACCCCTGTCCATAGATGGGGGCTGAAACTCTTCATGGAATCTAATCAGGGACATTAGTCCCAAATCATTCGGTGTGTTCATGAGGCATCTCGGTTTACATAGGGACGTAATAGTATGTTTAGTCCATGGATTGTTAATTTGATGCAGGAGAGTGTGGGTACTTTTGCCCATGGCTAATGTCCATAATAGAAACCCCTGTATCTGTTCTTTCTCCATTACATACCACACTGAGTCTGTTTTTTGCTTCACCCAGGAAAAGAGCCATGGGCCCTGTGCTGCCAGGTAGAAACCTTTAAACTCTGGGAGGCTTAAACCTGCCCTAGCCCTTAGTGTAGTTAACAGGGTATGTGAGAGTCTAGGCCTTTTGCCCCCCCCCCAGGAACCTTTTAAAGTGTGTGTGTAGCTCTTTCCAATAACATGCTGGGATGGAAATAGGGAGTGTTTAAAAAGAATAGAAAGCGTGGCAATACATTCATTTTAATTACTTGTTTTTTGCCATACAATAACAGTGGGAGGATCTTCCATCTGGTTAGGTCCTGTTTAATGGCAAGAAGTAGTTTCATGTAGTTGTTTGAAAACAACCTGGATATATCCACTCAAATTTGGACCCCTGAGTATCTGATGGTGTTTTTGTGTGCCCAAGCAAACGGGAAGGATGCCTTAAAATTAGGAAGGGGGGAACCACTCAGAATGAGGGCCTCTGATTTGTTCAGGTTAATTTTGTAACCTGCCAAAATGTGGAACTGTTCTAAAACCTGGAGTAGGTGGGGAAGCGAGTTAGTGGATCCCCAGAAAATTGATGCATCATCTACATATAGAGCTATGTTGTGTTCTGTTCCTCCCACCGTATTCCCTGTGTTTGTTGATGGTTACACATCTGCGTTGCTAATGGCTCAAGAAAGAAAAGCAGGGTGAAAGGGACACCCTGCCTGGTCCCATGACCCAAGCAAAATCTCTCAGACAGGCATCCATTTACCTTAACTACAGCCTCTGGACCTTCATACAGGGCTGACACTGCCTTCACAAATTTGTTCCCCAAGCCAGATTTAACCAGGACCTTTTGAAGAAAGAGCCAGTCTACCCAATCAAAGTCCTTTTCTGCATCTACCCCTATGGCTAGTTGAAAGTGGCAAGCAGTGTAGCAGAGGTTGTGTATTGATCTGAATTGCTTCAGTTTCATGTTAACTGTTTTAAACACCTTCAGTGAGAATAGCCACATTTCTCCTCAATCCCATTCATCTACATTCTTGCCAGTAACTTGTAACCACCATGTAATGTTGTCATGTGCTTTCCCTTTAATTTGGCTTATAAGTATGTTATAGAAGTTAGACATTTTTGATTTTGTCTGAACTCAAGCTAAGAAATTCCTAGTTGATTTATTTGATTGCCTTACATTGTCTGCACTGCTGTAATGTCTGAGTACACTTGTTGTTAAATTCCTGTAAAATTCATTATTAGATTTAGAAATGTTGTAGGTTTGCCCCCATTTAATAAAATCCATGAGCCCATTATTACTAGCAATGTCTTTTATTTTGCACATGCCTCTTCTTTCCCCGTTATCTTTTGTGAATGTTTGAGTACCATTCATTAAGGGTGGGTTACAGGGTACACCATATAGGTTGTGACGTTGATTTGGTTAAGTTCATTCCCACTTGGGCCGAGCATTATATGAATTGTCTTAGAGTCTGAAATGACGTTGTTATTTCAATTTTTCTGTGGTTTTGCAAAGGTTAAAGAAACAATGTTCATGCTGTTTGTTTTACCTAGATCCATTTCTGTCTCTAATAGGGATGTCAAGATAGATTTAGGTACTCATTCCCGGCGATGAACTTCCCGACAATCGTAATCCTGAGCCCTCATTCCCAAACTCTGCTTTGCCCGGATACAATTATTACCATAATTCAGATTCCTGACCTCGTAATAGTAACACTGCGAACTCTGCTTTCCTCGAATACAAGTATTCCCGTAATTCCGATTCCTGACCTTGTAATAATATCACTGCAACCTGTAGTTTATGCCACACGGTGAGATTTTTAAAAACCTGCTGTTATTTGTTGTTGCAAACATTAATGCATTAGCCTTTTTGCCACCTGTTGACATTAAAAATGTTTTCATAGAGCTGAAGACAGTGATGACAGAGTTCAGCACTCCTCCTGTTCAGTGGTTCGAGGAAAATTACATTTTGGGGCGCATTAGAAGGCAGATGCGAAACAAAACTACAGTTAGCTGCCGGTCCATTTTCCCACCTGCATTTTGGTCAGTAGATGAACAGCTCGGACAAGGCTTACCAAGGACACAGGACAGTGTGGAGGGAGTGGCACCGTAGACTTGCGGCTCTGATCGGAGGTTCATATGTGCTATGCAAAGAACAGACAAACACAGAGCCCCCCCCTTGAGAAAATGAAGCACAGTCTGCCTAAATCTCCCCCAAAGAAATGCTATGCGCTTCGCAATGAAAAAGTCAAGATTGTGGTGAGCAAGAGGGCGCAGATGCCATCGCTGAAGTACATCAGAGGAATCGCACACAGCTTGGTTATCTGAAGACATTTTAATTCTTATTTTAATAACTTTTTTTTTAAATGGTTGAACAACATGGAACACTGCAAAAGAAGTAGGTAAGGAGAATTATACCATATATTTAGTTTAGTTGTAGTACACTAATGCACTAAAGCACTGCCCCCTTGTTTTGTTCTTCAGACACTGACAACAGACGATTTAAGGTGATACAGTAATTATTTTATTGAGTTTCAGTATTGTATGGCTTTTCATAAACATATGTTTGAAAAGTATTCGTGTAGTTTGTTTGCTGTTTTAATATTACATGTAGTCGGGCTAATGGGCTTCGGGAATGTTTAATGTTGGGCACTAGCATTGACGGCAATGCAGTCATGGGATTTTGGGCAATGGGCAAATGGTCGGCGGGATTAAGTATGGATCCCGTCACAATATACTGGTATGAAAGTGTATGTAAGTGGCATGATACTGATGCCATGACAGAATTTACTAACCGCGATAACCATCATCAACGGTATACTGTCACATAAAAGATGCAGAACTCTATTTTCAGCTTTTCCACCACAATTTTGCACCTCTCCAGCAAGCCGTGAATGGTAAAGCGACTGGCACTGTAGCTGACCAAATGAAATGGAAAAGAAGCACCCTACTGCCCAATCAACTATGTTTGGGGGAGTGACACATAGTTTTTATTGAGAATGCAGCAATGCCTTGCTTTCTTGTTGCCCTGCTCTCAGAGTGTGCAGTAGCTCGTTGGTGCTGTCCAATCACTGTGTGCTGTGGCCCAGAGACGTACAGTGCTCCATGTGAAACAAGTTGAATCTGCATCTCTGTGGGCCAAAGTCTAAAAGGAGAACTTGAAGATCAGCAAGCATTTATTTAAAAAAAAGAAGTTTGTTTCAGCCCTCTATTTCGTGTGTGTGTGTGGTGCAGCCCTATTTGTGTAACAGCTTGCTCTCTGTCACAGAGCCTGGCTGCATCAGGTGTTATTGAGGTGGTCAGCATGGTCACTGAGCCGATCAGAACCCCCTCCCCTCCCATCATAGTAACTGGCGTGCAAGGTAAGGTGACGTGTTGTGCTTCTATACCTCAGGCTCAGACCTCACTGCTTCCTGTTATGTTAGAAATTGAATCGATTCTAATCTGCAGTTCTGCATTGCATATAAAAATAACTGAACTGTTGTGAATCGTGCCCCAGTGCCTGCTTGGGTTGAGAGATAAGTGTCTGTGGAAGTGGGGTCATGCCATGCTGTGAGCAGAATGGAAGGGGAGGAGGAGAAGATTATTCCTGGTGGTACTTCTTATGGGGAATATGTGGGTGAGGTCATGTGATCTGCTGCTCAGCATTTTTATTGTAGTCATCAACTGTTGGTATTGTGTTGCAGTAACTGAAATGTCCTGGGCCCTGCCTCTGACTGTGAAAGGGCTGCTGCTTAGATCATTCATGTCTCGGAGCCTTGCCATGCATCTGAAGTCCTTAATTGCTAGCCATTCGGCACTGGTGAGGTGACTGGTTAACGGAAATCAACAGGGTCTTGTCCCTGAAAGTATGAAATGGACTCACAGGATGGAGGATTGTTAGATCATTCATGGGCCATGGCAAATAATGCCATTGACTGGTGACAATGACTGATTAAAGGAGTTCTACTGGCTTAATTGAAGTCCCGACCACTTCATAGAGTGGGGCTTCACTGCACAGATTCACCCTGCAGTCACCCTATAAAATGAATATTTTAGTTAGCTCACCGCTTGTAAAAATCTGGGAAGCCCCATGGTGCAGTCGGCATCTGCGATCATGGCACTCCAGTCTAGTCGCAATCTCACTAGTAGTAAGACGAGATGATGATGCACCACTGCCCAAGCCTTATGGTTGTCCCTATGTACAGAAATATGATCCATGCTGTATGTCAGTGCCCATCAGTATTTTTACACGTTGCCTAAATGCCATGTGTATGCCAGACATCAGTCATGGCATTTGACGGTGCAAAATACTGATAGGTAGTTGACATACAGCATGTATTATATTTCCGTACATAGGAACAACCATAAAGCAGGGGCAGTGGTGCATCATCATCTCTTCTTATTACTAGCAAGATTGAATCCAGACTGAAGTGCCATGATTACAAATGCCAGCTGTACCGTGGGCTTCCCAGATATTTACAAGTGGTGAGCTAAGTAAAATATTCATTTTATAGGGAGACTGCAGGGGGAATCTGTGCAGTGAAGCACCGATCTGTGAAGCAGTCGGGGCTTCAATTAAGACAGTAGTACTCCTTTAACTTAAAATCAACAGGGCCCTGCTGTGCAGTACCTGAATGTTTGATTTTGAAATGTAGAATTAGATTAGATCGTTCATGAAGCAATCCGTGATTCATGTCACTCATGTTGGGTCAGGCAGGCCATGTTGCATAGTGAAGTGACCATGCTCACCTCACCACACGGCATGGTCCGCCCAACCTGACATGAGTGACACAATGTAATACTCCATTTCATACAGTCAGGGCAGGGAGGCCCCATCAATTTAAATTAAACAGTCTCCAAAGCAGCAGTCCCCACTCTCCACGGATATCATGAGCAATGAGGTGGCTTGCAACTCCGAGGATTTTTGGGACATTGTATAGCTTCATTCTTGCTCTCAATGTTTTGTTTAACAGCTGTGGTTTTATGTCTTATTTTTTAATGATGCACATGGCACTGGGGCAGTTCCAGTCTGACTGTGATTGCATGAGTAACTCCCGAGTCTCCCTCCCCCAGAAGCTTGGGTTTTATTGGATTCCCTCCCATAGTGTTTTCAGTAGTACTCTGAGTCCTGTTACCTTACCAGCAGATTAATGTGCATACCTACTCACTGTACGGGATGGATAGTGGACAATGATTCCTGCAGTTTTTTGGTCATTTATTGTAGTGCGCTCCTCTATTTTTTCAGTAATTTCAGTTTGCGGTGCACTTTGCATGCAGCACTAGCTGTCTTTTTTTTGTTTTCTTTAAATATATGTTGGCAGTATTCTGTGCTGCTGTGAACAAACATGGCTGTGGGGGGTTCGTGGAGACCACGGTCACAGTCACAATCTCTCATATGGATGCAGCCTGTGTGGCTGTGGCAAGCAGGCAGGCATTAAGTCTAAGTCTTTCTTGCAGCAGCAAGTTGCATTGTGTCACTGTATGTGGTCCGATGTATTTACAGATCTGTGGCTTGCAGGACTATATAATGAAATGTACTGTACTTTTACATCTTACCCAAGAATGCACAGCATTTTTTTGAGTTGCTCTGCTTGGAAGGAACTAGACATTTTTTGGCTTTTATGCAACAGCATCTCAGACACTTAGAAGACATTGATGTAGATACCACTTATATGTCCCCTCCCATGCCACACTCTCATTACTGCTATGCATCGTACTGTTAAAGCCATAGGTGTATGGTGTTGTGTATGGATGTTATTTATTGTACGGTCATACTAAGTATGAAATTGCTAATGCATAATTTCATCATTAATCTTATTTTAGCGCATCTTGGCGAGGATTAAAAAAAAGCAAAGTGCCGCACAAACATTTACCCAGGCAACCCACGGTTGTGCTGGTGAGCAGTCAGGCTATTCACAGCTGGCTAGCGTGGCATATTGTCCAGCTGTGAATGGGACAGGCAGGGGCAGCGCTAACCCAGGCAAAATACCAGGAACCCCAGTAGCACTGCTCCAAGAGCCAGCCAGGAGAATGGGCCGGCAGCAATAGCACACACACCAAGTACCTATTCACTGAGGGAGCCATGCAAATGAGCCCAATGGGCATGCAAGGTGCTATTGGCCATTAGCATGCTCATTATGAGCCCATTTGCATGGGCCCCAAGTGGCTTAGTGCAGCCCCCCCACGAGCCCATGCCCCACGCATCCACATTCCATAGAGGTCTAGTGCCTCCCATCCTCCGATCGCCGTCCCCAATGATGTTATTCCCTGATAGTCTAGTGGTGCCCTCCCCAATCACCAACTCATATAAAAAACTAATGTTTCCATACTGTAGTGGTCCCTCCCCGGTCTCTGATCACCTACCCGATATGTAACAAGTAGTTTCCATAGTGTAGTGGTCCTTTCTCGGTCTCCAATCACCCACCCAATATGTAACATATAGAATAATGTATGGGGTGGTGTGTGTAACAAGAAGTTTACACACCGAGGGGTAAGATGCTACATAACCCCCGAGAGCGAAACTTCAAGTTTACACACAACACCCCATATTTTATTTTTTATAATTACTGGTGTTTTGCACTGTTTGCACAGCTTTGCGCGACTTAGCCTGGCTTTGCGCGGTGTTGCGCAGTTTGCCGTTATACACACTCATGTATAATGGGAAATTACATCACGGTTTCCCTATGGGAAAAAGGGGAAGCCAGTAATTATAAATAGTTTCTATAGTGTAGTGGTCCCTCCCTGGTCCCCAATCGCCAACCCGAAGTGTAAATACTAGTTTCCATAGTGTAGTGGTCTGGTCCCCAATTGCCCACTGGATGTGTAAATATTATTTTCCATGTTGAAATTTCATGTGAATCTGTTGAATGGTTCCAAAGTTATTAAAGTTCAAAAATCCCTAAATTTACCATTTTTTTGCAGTTTCTTTGTCCACCTGTATCTCAGAAATGGCTTTAGGTTGTGGTTTGAAATTTTCAGGGTAGGAACCCTTTGCCTCACAGATGTGACTTTTTTTGTGCCTAGGAGGCAGTATAGTGCAGTGGGTTAAGGCTCTGAGCTGCAGACCTGGAGACCTGGGTTTGAGCACCAGGAGGAAGGAGCTGCTGGTATAACTAAACTTCTCTACTAGGATTAAGAACTAGAACTCTTATACTGTGACCTTCAATTTTAGGGTAAAAAAAAAAAAGTTAGTGTGTTTGTCAGAGTTAGTTGAAGTGAATTGTTATCCGTGTATCTATTATCTGTGATATCTGTGTAGTTATCTAGGTGATTGTCTCAGGTGGCTGAAGGGAATTGTTATCTGTGAAATTAACTAAGTGTAGAAAGATTTGCAAAGTAGGGGGAGTGGCTTAGCTAAAAGGAGCCAGGTTAAAACCAGATTTAAACACTACCCTAGATAGCTTCTGGCAGAGCACCAGGAGGAAGGAGCTGCTGGTATAAGTAAGCATTAAGCCACGATGGAGGTGGGCTCTAATGCTGGATTGATGCATGGGGGGGCGGTGGGTGCTCGAGGCCCAGGGCCGAGGGCTACCACCGCCCCTCATGCATCAATCGCATTAGAGCCCACCGACGGAGTGGCTTAATGCACTTGTAACATGGCCCAACGCTTCCTGGAGGGATGTCGAGGGGGCCCACTCTGACAGGTATACAGTAAGAGGCTGAGGTGTGACAATTTCTAACAATTTTAATGCAGTCTCACAAAGCCGTGTAACACAGGTTACATAGATACTGATGTGCTGAACTCACACTGTCCGTGTAGTGTCACGGGCAGCCCACCTAACAGTCTGTGAGGTTCTGCACATTTCTGTGCGGTATTGGTCACCCATACCCACACTAGGAGGTCTGCCTTGCACAGTTCCACGGCTCCGACGACTGTTGCCCTCGCTGTGTCGCTCTCACTTTCGGCTGCTGCTGGGATTGTCGTCCGGCTGGGTCGTGCTCCACCTGCTCTCTCGATGATGCTGGCCGGGCTCCTCTCCACTCTGCTGCTGTGAATGGGCACTTGTGGGTCGCATCGGCGGCGGTGCACTCCGGGTGTGAGCACACTGTGCACCACGGGTTCCCCGATCTCCTCTGCGTGTCCGCTGGCTAGTGTGGCTCCACAGGTGGCACTTTCGTCCAGCCTCCTCTCTCATTTCCCCATCGCACCCAGTGCTGCTAGGCTGGGGATCTGGCTGCTGACGGTAGTGCCGAAGCGGGCACGGCATATACGCTGGGTTAATGCCCGCTTCGGCTGCCGTCTCGTGACCCTCTATGCCTATTGGAGCGCAGGATCACAGGCACACTATTGATGCCATGTTACAACTAAGCTTCTCTACTGGGACTATATTGCCCTCCTTCCCTCCCAAGGAAGCTCTACTTTTATAGGCACAGGATTTGACTGACAACAGGAACTTCCTGCTTGGGAGCAGGAAGTAAGTGATCACAGAGCCACCAAAGACTCACCATCCTAGAAGGGCAAGAGTAGCTCTCCATCCCCCGTAGCTGCTGGAGGTCTGACTCTGAGCAAGTAAGGAGACTACTGAGAAATATAGGAACTTCTTGTCTCAGAACAGGAAGATCAGGAGCTAAAAGGGCACAGAGGCAGTAAGTAAGTAGGGAGAGAAAAAAAAAAGAAATAAACAAACAAAGGAAAGAGTACATATTCCAAACAACAGTTAGGGGGCCAGAAATAAAACATGATCAGAGTGGTGCAGTGCAGTGGCTGTAGAGCAGCAGTCTTCCGGGAGATGTTCTGGAGGATGTGGTGCTGTCCCATCTGCGGGCACCTCTCTGGGCTGAGGGAGGAGGTTGCTCATCTCCAGGCTGAGTTGGCCAGGATTTGTGGGACCTCCTCTCCCACCCAGGGACCACCAGAATCACTGCCGTTGCCTCTGAGGTTGCCAAGAAAGAGGAGCGGTTGGACCACAGTGGGCTCAGGGAGGGTGAGGGTAGTGAACAGAGGTGCATCCCTCCAGTTGTACCTCTCCACAATTTCTATGCCATTCTTGAAAAGTGTGGTTCCTCTATGGAGGCACCCACAGTGGAGACCAAGGAGGATGCTGGGAACCTCCACAAAGGAGTCCCACAGGAGGGTGGCATGGGACCCCACAGGAGAAGGAAACAACTCCTGGTGGGGGACTCCATTGTTAGGAAGGTAGAACTGGGGGAGGAAGGGGAGAGGGAGGTAAGGTGCCTGCCTGGCACCATGGCTTGGAGGAACAGGGAGCGAATCCTCAGGATCACAGGAGCAGCTGCACAGGGGAGGGAGCTGGATGTCATTGTCCACCTAGGGACAAATGACCTGGCTAAGAAAGGGATCAGAGCAGTGCAAGAAATGTTTGTGGAGATGGGGAGGGGCCTTAGACAAATAGCATGAATGGTAACCTTCTCTGAGGTGCTACCTGTCTATGGCACGGTGAGGCTAGGGTGCTCTACACCATGGGATTTGATCAGTGGTTGAAAAACTGGTGCAGAGCTGAGGGATTTGGCTTCATTGGGGACTGGGGGTCTACCTGGAGGGATGCAGGCCTATACTGGCGTGATGGCCTGCATCTGTCCAGGAGGGGAACCAGGATCCAAGATGATAGGTTTAAATGCTTCATTGGCAAGCAAAGGGGGGGGTGGCACTGGAGAGTAGCAGGGAAATCCTAGCCCCCACCAAAAAAATCAGGGTACTAAGTGAGGTAGACACCAACATAGAGATATCAATAGAGAGTAGCTTTCTATGTAAGGGAAGGGATAAAAGCAACTGAACAAAAGAGTAAACAGGGAGGAGAGGAGGCACTGTGGGTCACCTTAGAGACTGGAAATGGCACCACAATCCGCACAGGGTTCCATGCAGACCCCATGTTGGGGAGGGAATGGACAAGGATATGATAGAAGGCATACTTAGGATGGCAGAGAAAGGGGAGATACTGTTGATGGGGGACCTTAATATGCCAGATGTTAACTGGAGCACCTTTGCTGCAGCCACATCCAAAAGCAGGGCCATTCTCGATGCCCTTCAGGTGGCATGCCTCAGACAGCTAGTTTTGGAACCTATTCGTGAGGGAGCAATCTTAGACCTCGTACTCTCAAATGGGGACAGTGAGAGGATCTCAGATCTAGAAGTGGGTAGCCATTTGGGAACAAGTGACCACCAAACAGTGTGGTTCATGATAAACTCAGCTACAGTGTCAAGCCATACAAAAGTGAGGGTTCTGGACTTCAGGAGGGCTGACTTTGGCAAGATGGGAGAGTGCCTTAGAAAAGCACTAGCAAACAGGCTAGAAGGAGGGATGGAGCAACAATGGGGAAATATCAAAACTGCCATCACAGATGCAACAAGCCTTTGTGTGAAGCAAATAAACAAATCAAACAAAAGAAAAAGCCACTATGGTTCTCAAAAGAGGTGGCGGTGAAGGTTAGGGAGAAAAAGATAGCATTTAGGAAGTATAAAGAAACACAGAAGGAGCAGGACAGAGAACTGTACCAGTTAAGGCAAAAGGAAGCAGGGAGGGTAGTCAGAATAGCAAAGGCCCAACCTGAGGAAAAGATAGCCAACTCGGTTAAGAAGGGGGATAAAACCTTTTATAGGTATATCAGGGAGCCTAGAAAGACAAAAGGAGGAATAGGGAGGCTGAATAGAATGGACGGTGGGTGGGCAGAGAGGGACAGTGAAAAAGCAGGGATACTGAATTAATACTTTTGTTCAGTATTCACAAAAGAGGAGGTGGGGGAGGTGCCTAATCCAATTAACAGAAGCACTCTGGATGGGGGTCGATCCCAGTCCTTTCACAGAAGAAAGGGTTCTGAAAGGTGGACAAAGCAAATGGGGCCAGATGGAATTCACCCCAGAATTCTAAAAGAATGAAGCAGAGAACTAGTGACACCACCACTGACTACCCTTTTTAACAAATCATGGGAGGATGTTGTGGTACCTGAGGACTGGAGGAAGGCAAATGTGATTCCTCTTCACAAAAGTGGGACCAAGACAGAGGCAAGAAACTATAGACCTGTCCGTTTGACCTCTGTGGTAGGGAAAGTGATGGAATCACTTCTGAAGGAAAGAATTGTTGAGTACCTAGAGGCCAGTAGAGCACAGGACCCAAGGCAGCGTGGGTTCACAGCGGGAAGATCATGTCAGATGAATCTAATTGATTTCTTTGACTGGGTGACCAAAGTAGTAGACCAGGGAGGGGCTGTGGACATGGCCTACCTAGACTTTAGCAAGGCATTTGACACAGTCCCACACAAAGATTAATAGTCAAATTAACCAGCCTGGGAGTGGGTCCCAGGGTGGTAGCCTGGGTAAAACATTGGCTGGACAAAAGGACACAGAAGATAATTATAAATGGAGTCCACTCTGAAGAAAGAGAGGTTACTAGTGAAGTACTGCAGGGTTCAGTACTGGGTCCAGTCCTTTTTAATGTCTTTATAAGTGTCACTGCAGAGGGACTGGAAGGAAAAGTACAGTATGCCTCTTTGCAGATGACACAAAAATCTGCAACAGGATTGATACACAAGGAGGCATAGAAAGGATGAGAAGGGACTTGTCAAGGTTGGGGGAATGGTCAGAAGTATGGCAGTTTGATTCAATGCAAAGAAGTGCAAAAATGCACCTGGAAACAAAAACCAGGGGAAGATTACACAATGTGGGGAAGGTAGTAACAACAACAAAATGGAAAGGGACCTGGGGGTAATCATATTAGATGACCTTAAGGTTGGCAAGCAATGTGAGAAGGTGGTAGGGAGGGCTGGGGGGATACTGAGGTGTATAGGGAGAGGCATCACCAGCAGAAAACAGGAAGTTGTTATCCCCCTGTACAGACAGTTGGTGAAACCCCATCTGGAGTACTGTGTCCAGTTCTGCAGATCCCATCTCCACAAGGACATAGACAGGATGGAGGCAGTTCAGAGGAGGGCAACTAAAATGGTGCAGGGTCTGCAAGAGAAGCCATACGTGGAGAGACTAAATGAGCTTAATATGTATACCCTTGAGGAAAGGAGGGAGAGGGAACATGATAGAACCGTTTAATTACCTTAGTGGAATCAACAAAGTCCAAGAGGGTAGCATCTTTCAGAAAAAGAGATGTGCAAGAACAAGGGGACACAATTTGAAGATAGAGGGAGGACAGCTCAGGGGCAATGTGAGGAAGAATTTTTTCACAGAGAGGTTGGTGGACACATGGAACAGCCTTCCTGAGGAGGTTGTGGGGTCTAAAACTGTGGGAGAATTCAAGAATGCATGGGACAGACATAAGGCAATTTTTGTGGGGGGTAGGAAGAAATAGGTTGTTGGTTAAGTAGGATCTGCAGCTTATCCTCTAGGTAGGAAAATGGGCAGACTATGTGGGCCAAGCGGTCCTTATCTGCCATCAGGAGAGTGTGAAGCTGTTGTGTGAAACAGGAGGATCTCCAGCCTGAGCTCTGAACTACAGGCAGGAAAACTAAGTGAAACTCACCTAGAGAAGAGTATACAGCAACATAGGGAAACGTTTTAGCTTTAAAGAGCCAGGCAGACAGTACAATTTAAGCAGAAGAACCCATTGGAAATGGCTGTACCACTGATCTCCTTGTTCTTCACAGTACAAAAGGATAAATGAGCACAAAGAACTGGGTTTGAAAGCTGCAACACATTTCCTCCCCATAATTTGGGATTGATTTAAAATGTTGGGAAGTCTGGCTTCGAAGGCAGAGGCTTGAGAGGGTTCTGTGAGTGAGGAAAAGTGTGCCAGACCTGGTCTTTAAGAATGAAAACATTCACAGCAGCAACAATCACCACTGCTAACAACAGTGAACAAACACCAGCAGAGAAAGTGAACAAATGCCAGCAAAGAAAAACAACCTCCAGTTTATGGCTCCTAATCGTCTGCTCTAGTGATGGCATATGAGCGAGAGTGAGGACTGTGGGAGACGTTGTTCGAACCGGTGCTGTGGAGAAGAAAATTGACTCCTCTGAGCCTGTGCTACTACCCTATGTTACTATGGCACTTTGCTGAATTTCCACCACCCTGAAAAGAAAAGAACAAATAACTGTGTTCTTGGTGTTCAAGGGACGTGTTCAAGGGATGTATCTGTTTAAAGTTTTGTTTTTCTTTCTGTTTGTTCTGGTCTGTTGTCCTGTACTCAATTTGACGAGTTTTATGTCTTTAAAGTCATTTTTACAGTTTTAACAGATTCACTGTTTCTTTCTGTTGTAACTACTTAATTATTATTTTTTAACATATATATATATATATATATATATATACACACACATACACACACTAATTCTTTGTGAATTTTTAAAATTCGTGTTTTTTTCCTTCTCAACGTGACTGATTTAGCCAATAGGATTTTTTTCTCTTGCATCCTCCTGGCCACTAAATGCGCATGTGTGGCATTCTCCTTTAGGACTCAGGGAGGTGCGTGTTTAGCCACAGAAATTTTTACATCAGAAGTTTACCATCTTTACTGGGAAGTAAGCTAAGGTGGCTTAAGTCTGTTCTGATAGTTAGAAATTAGCTTGTATGTAAGTCCCTCCCGTGCTGCTTGTAATACAGCAAATGGTGTATTTGACTCATAAAGGAGATAGCAGAGACCTTTACAGATGGGTTAGCTGTCTCTGGCCCTTGAAGTTTGGCTGCTACATATTATCGAGGATATAAGTATTCAAAAGAGTGTTTGTGCGTTTTTAACTACACAAACCAATTTGTGACTACTTGTGATTACTCTGGTAGAACTCCATACAGACTTTCTCCTACTTAGTACAGAGTGTTGTGAAGTATCATTGGACTACTGTCGGATTTTTGGCTGCTGGCGTTGGTTTGTTTTGCCTACAACATTTTCCTCCTCATGTTAAAATCTACTACACTGCTGGGAGCACCAATCTCCTAACACTGAACTTTTTTTTTTTTTTTACTATCTTCTGATACTAAGTACCGTGAGACCTTTTTTGCCATTTATTTCAACCTGGGCTGTACTGTATATGGAATTTGATTTTTATAATTTTTTTTCCTATATTGAACCTTTGGAGATTTTGAGATTTGATAAAACTAAAGACCTGAAAACCAAAACCTTGGTCTTCTCACATCCCGGACTTTTATCACTCGGACATATCTGATTTTGGACCTTTTGCCGGGCATGGATGAGGACAGGAATCTCTTCCCTGTTGTGTTGGACTCCATGTGGGGGGTTATTGTTATACTGTTATATACTGTTATATCACATTTTTATCAATAGAGCTAGAGTCTTGAAGAATTAGAATGTGCAAGTATAATTATGTACACTAGGAGTGGTAGAGTACTAATTAAGGAAAATAGATATTTTTCCTCAAAAACACACAAAATGAGCTCTAAAAATGGTTGTGTGTACACACAAGATTTGTCGCTCTCAGCTTTCCCTTCTTCCTCTACACCCAAAGAAGAGATACAAACCACTATATCATTAATAAAAGAAAAAGTAAAATATGATTATAGACAATCCAATACTGACTCCTCTAATTGTACAAATACTGTGTCTAATGTTTTGACAAAAGCTAGGCCTTATGATGAGATTTTGCTGAAGCATTCTCAGTGTTTGTCTCTTACTCTGTCCCCCCAGAATGCTCAGGAGCAAAAAGGGACAAATCTTATAATCTCTAATCGCTGCATTTCAGCTTTTGAAGCTGACTTTTCAGAACATGTGGAATCAGAGGTAATTATTCATGAATCTCGTGAATTGTCAGAGGATAATTGTAGAATAAGAAAAACTGATCCATTTTCATCCTTTTTTTCACCTCCTAATGATCCCCAATATTTCGGACATTCTAACATTCATAAGCAAAGGAAAATTACTGATTATTTTAATTTTTCAAAAGCAAGTTCCAAGAACAGTCCAAATCAAAATAGGGAGTGTTGTATAAATAAGCAAGAGAAAGAGAAAGATCTAGTCATGGACAAAACACTGTCATTAGAGGGGGATCCTATTTCATTGCATTCCACAAGGCTAAATATTTTTAGCACACTTAATTCTACTGTTTTAACAATAAGTGATGATACTCCCATTCTCCCACATCCCCGGAAATCAAGTTATTCTAATACGATTTCCTGATAAAGTATTTGAAAGATTAGATCAAGAGGTTGAGGAAATAAACATCCCCAGAAATTCTAGCAATGCCCAGATACCATTTCTAACTATACAATTAAAGCTCTAGCCCACCCAATCATGGCTAATATAGTGCTGCTTGAAGCTTTCAATGAATTTAAACACCATATGAGAGATCTTACTAACTTACATATTGAAACCCAGTCTAAACTCTCACAAAGAATAGATGATCTGGAGAGAGTTGTCTTGGAGGGGAATAAAAACCATCACTTGTCATTTTCATCCATTAATTTTCCTAGCACCACCCCAAAAAAAGGGAAAAGATGGGTAAGATTTCAAGGACTACTGGGAAAAAAACAAACTCTGAAAATGATAAAAATCTAAAAAAGGAAAATGGAAAATCAGTGAAGGAAAGTCATTGTAAACTAAAGGAAATCACTGAGATAATTACTGAACCTATTGAATCTGCTGATCTTGATATCTCTAATTCACATAATCACTTAGTGAAGAGCCCTCTAATAGAGCCGGTCCCAAATAATTTAGTTTTGGAAGAGTCTCAAATTCAGAAGACCGAATCTCAGAACCTAGATCTATCTGAAGAGATTGCCACTGTAAAGGCTAGGCAGCACAGTACAAGTAAACCTCTGGATGTTTCTTATTCTCTGGTTAATTATCCCCTCCCATGTTTGGTCAGAAATAATAACTGCCTTAAAAATCAGCATAGTTCCATAGATATTAATGGAGGTGAGGTGGTTTTCAAATTTGAAAATATTTATCTGAAGCCCAATGAATCTTCTGAAACATTTACTGAACTTATTAAATATCTGTTTAGATCTGAGCTTGTTGTACCTGAGACTGTGAACTCAAGCATGTCTTTAGAGACAGATCGGTGGAATTGAACCTTGTTTATGTCCTATTATCAGATATGATTACTGCAAAAAAAATGTGGGCAAAACAAAGAGACCTAGATAGATTGAAAATCTCAATATCATCTCCGGTAAATTGGACCACAATCTGGAAACACGTTCATGGAGAAGTTAAAATAATGCCCATTCTACCTATTGACATCATAAATGATACGATTTCCATTTTGAACTGGAATTTTGATAACTATTATAACATAGCTCTGAAAACTCTCTCTATATTTGGAATAGAACACTTACAGGGTGAAAATGTCGAGATGTTACGCTCATATATTTGTAAATTATTGAGTTTTTGTTTAAATATTGTTGTCTCCCCTCTAGATCTTAAGTCAGCATCAAGAGTTTTTCCACAAGCCAATGAAACACAAATTGATATAGTAATGAATTTGGATCTTTACCATATAATAATGCAAAACATCACCAAACTCAATAGTGCTCAACTGTGTGTAGTTGATTTTTCAGCTAGATTACCAGAAGTTAGCCTTTGACTAGCTAACCTGGGCCACAGATATTTGTATACAATTTTAGATTAATCATTTACTACTGATTTATGAATTGAAAATTCAAAATTTTTATCTTGGAATATAGCAGGTATTCATGCAAAACTCACACATCCAGAATGGTGGAAGTTTTGTCAAAATTTTGAAATACTACTCTTTCAAGAAACCAGGGCTGTGGAATTAACAGTTAAATGGGTATAATTCCTATTCTGTCCCTGCAAAAAGAATAAAGTATAAGGGTGGACCTAGAGGGGGGCTGTCCACATATATAAAGATATGGAAGGGTCTTTTGGTTCTGGATCATACTGTTGTAAATGATGAAATGTTGTTTGATGTTGTCAAATGGGATAACTATGTATTTCTCATAGCAAATATCTATCTTCCCCCTAATTATCATTCCGCAACCTATAATGATATTTGGTCTAAATTGGATACCGAACTAAATCAATTAATGCTAAAACATCCGATTGATATAATCTTATTGTGTGGAGACTTTAATGCCCAAATCGCTAATGCTGACAATCTTATTTTGCTCCAATCCACAATTTATATGGGTGACATAGGGACTACAAAGTCTACTGATACAGTTCTTAACCCTGCAGGGAGGAAACTGGTTCAATTTATTAATAATAACCACTTTCTAATTCTTAACGGTAGGATAAAGGGAGACTTGTCAGGGATCTCCACATATTTCTCATCATTAGGCAAGAGTGTTATCGACTGTTTGCTTATTCCTCCTGACAAATATGAACACTTTCATTCCCTTGTCATTTCAATGAGACCAGAAAGTGATCATGCCACTTTGATAGCTGATATTGACACACTTGGTTTTGAGGGACAGTCTGGAGAGGAAAACAAAATTAGAAATAGGGTAAAAGATAATCAGATTCAGTTAGAATTAAGAAGTAATTTAAAATTATCATTAAGTGTAATTAATACATCAAGGGTGTCAGATTTGATGTTTACTCCTCAGTTTTTGAAGTTATTTTTTGCCATACAACTCTTGCCACCCCAAAATTTAGATGAACAGTTGGAGACTGTCTATCAAATAATTAGATCTCATATATATAATTTTACTATGAATTTCACCAATTCAAATACTTGGTTTGACAATCATTGTAAAAAAGAAAAACATAAATTAATGAAAACTATTAGATTCACTAAGAAAATTCCCTCCAGAGAGAATTTTGTTTACCTAAAAGGGGGTAGGAAATTGTATCATAAGTTTTTAGAACATAAAAAGTTAGAATTTAAGCAATGTCAATGGGCAAGAATGCATGGCATTATAAGTTCCAACACTACAAAGGCATTCTGGTTAATGGTTTCCAAAGGTGAAAGAAAGGATCACTGTTCATTATCAATACATATTCCATAAGATACATGGATTACGTATTTTAAAAAAAATTATTCACTATAAATCCCCCAGGTATTTAGTCTACACCAAAACTCATTAAGATTTTTACTGGTTGACTACTAACCATTAATAATGACTTTCAAGGAAGTTGAGAATGCCATATCAAAACTAGCCAGTAATAAAGTCCCTGGTCCAGATCTTATTCCCAGAGAGATATACAAAAACCATAAGTACTATTGGGTACCTTTTCCCACAAATTTTTTTAATCTATGTTTTCAAGAAGGCTATATTCCACCAACATGGAATAAAAACATTATTGTTCCTATACATAAAAAAGGATTGTATCAGTCCCCTTCAAACTATCATCCTATAAGTCTCTTAGACGTCAGTGGTAAATTATTCTCTAGAATACTTCTAGATAAACTACAGATCTAGGTTGAAAATTATAGCCCACTTTTCACTTTTCAATCAGGGTTCAGGCAGAAATGTTCACCCTTAGATAATATTTACATATTAACACACTTAATTGAGAAATATATGACATGTAGGAAAATGAAGCTCTATGTATTGTTTGTTGATTTCACCACGGCATTTGATTCTGTCATAAGAGAAATTTTATGGGAAGTACTTCATAAAAAAGGATTATCTTTAGAATTATTAAATCCAATTATTTTATTATATTCTAATATGTGTATCACAGTGAAATTTGACAATAGTGGTAATATTACAGACCATTTTAAGACTAATAAAGGTGTTAAACAGACTTTCAGTTCTACCACAGAAGGCTAGGCAGCTTAGCAAGACAGCTCCCTCCTTCTTTTTAAAAATATTTCAAATCAATACCTCTTCTGGCACAAAAATGGAGAAATCCCTGAAAGAAGTGCACAAGAAGGATGGGGTGGGGGGTTCAACAAGGGGGAAACCTTCCCCTAAATCACAAGATGCAGAACGATCTCTCATGGACTACAGGTGACAAGGCCGCAGCCGTTCCCCAAGCAGCACCAGAGGATCTGAATATGACACAGAGGGGGAAACAGACTGACTCTCATGCTCTAGATTTGAAATGATTCTTCGGGAGATATGCACCTCCAGAGCAGAAACAAAGAAGGATTTACAGGACCTATCACAACAAATAAGCAAAATAGATAACAAATTGGATGAGTCGGAAACAAGAATTTCGACAGTGGAGGAGGTGACGACATATCTGAATCAAGCAGTTGGGGCGCTCATGAAACAAACCTTGGTGCTACAGGCAAAAACTATAGATTTGGAGAGTCGATCAAGACGAAATAATATTCGCCTGTATGGACTAAAAGAGGGCTCCGAGATAGCCCCAATCTCAACTTTCTTAGAGAACCTCCTATGAGAAGTTCTGGATCTGCCCCCGATTTACAACCTCATAATAGAGCGTGCACACCGATCACTAATCCAAAAATCACAAGACTCCAATGCGAGACCAAGATCAGTGGTCTTCATGGTAGCGAGTTATAAAATAAAGGAGGACCTGTTAAGAAGAGCTTGGTCCAAAAAGGATCTAACGTACCTGGACTCAAAACTCTCACTCGACCATGATTACCTAATGGAAATAGTACAAGCCCGACAACAATATGCCCCGATTCTTCATGGATTGAAAGAAAAAGGAATACGGTTCCAAACTCTGTTCCCAACCAAGCTGCATGTTTTTTGGGCAGAGGGTAGTCAACTTTATAATACACCACAAAAGGCAGCTGAAGCTTTAAAAATGAAGGGGATTCACTTAAAGGCAGAGGATATGGAACAGCTGGACAAAGGTAAAGGATTTCACACGGAATGGTTTCAGAGTGCACCACAACGTCGCGGAAGGTCCCCCCTAGAGACAGTGCGAGAGACCTGCACGAAACTGAGCAACATGATTCAGCTGGTAAATGAAAGAGTGCTGATTTCGAGTTCAACAACAGAGGGCTGAAGAAAAGGATATATTTAAGTAAGAACTGGCTAGAACACGTGGGTTTAACGTGTCCTTGCAGAGAAATAGTAAGGGGGTTGCTTTTATCGGAATAGAAGGCAGATGACTGAAAACAAAAATGTAGCATATTAAGGCAGCTTTCCAAATAGTAAGATTGACTAAGCAGGAGGCCCAGAGGGATCATCGAGGGGATGAATGAGGCCAGACTTGGAAAAGTTATCCAGATACTTTTGATTTCTTTTTTAAGAAAGACATTTAAAGACTGGCCTACATAGCCTCCCTATACCTGTGCTAGAGGAGGTTAATACATGATACTCTCTAAAAAGGAGGATTAATGTAACTGAACAAATAACAAGTTTAATGAGGGGAATCTGTTTACTTTAGTTATTTTTACTACTTCTATGTTCCCCAGTTCCTTTTTTCTATCCTCCTTGAGGGTGTAGAGCAAGGGGGGGAAGGTGTTTAAAGTAAATAAAGACAGTTGTAAAGGTTTGGCAGCTTAGTTCCGGTGGCACGAATTTTAGAGTACCTACTAGTTTAGGGCTCTCTGAGAGGAGATGCCATAGAAGCGGAGAAATGTCTGCTCTCAGCTGTCTGCTCCATAAAAATGAGTAGACAGCCTTAGGAACTCACAGTGTTGGGTACCCCTACCTTGGAAGAAATAGTGCTGTAAAGATAGTGTATTAAGGCAGGGAGTTACCCTGCGAAGTTTTAGTTGATAAGTGTTTATGACAAAAGTTAAAATGTTGTTGAAAGTTAGAATTTTAGTATGTAGACAGCATCAGAGAAATGAGATGACTATAATAATACCTGCAAATTGTAATTATGAGGGAAAAAAGGGAGAGAAAGAATTAAGAGTGGTACTGGCAATGCCTAATGGATAAAGCAACACTGATATGTTCATATAATGTGAACAGATTGACCAACCCAACTAAGCAGAGTAAAGTATTGGCTTCCTTGAGAAAGATCTCTCCTGATTTTGTCCTTCTGCAGGAGACACACCTCTCCCCTCAAGAACATAGCAAACTTGGGAAATTGGGTTTCAATTTTGAAATTAGTGCCTCCTATCGTAAGGGTAGGCAAAGAGGTGTCTCTATTTTAATACCCAGGAAGACAATATTTGAACCCATAGATAAAGTGGTGGATAAAGAGGGGAGATATGTGTTTCTCAAGGGGCTCTTTCAAGGATGGAAATTGACGTTGGCATCAGTATATATTCCCTTTGGCTCACCATACTTGGTTTATAGCACCATATTTTTAAAGCTGCAAGAATGGGCGGAGAGAATGGTGGTGATGGGAGGAGACTTCAACATAGTGCTGAATTCTCAACTAGATAGTACTTCCCAATGGGTCCATAGGGATAAAGTAATTAGTAAGAAGGTAGTCAAGCTCATGGAGGAGATAGGCTACATAGACGTATGGAGACAAACACATGGGAAACAAAAAAGTTTTACTTGCTACTCTCCACCTCACAAAACCTATTCCAGGCTCGATTATTTTTCCTTACCTAAAGAGCTGCTAGGAAAAGTCTGTGACAACTGGATAGGGGACTTGACCTTATCAGATCATGCCCCTATATGTATTAGACTGGCTCTTGGGGATTTCCAAAATAGAACATTTTGGAGATTAAATCTTTCCCTTCTCCAGGACAAGGAAGTTAAAGAACAGCTGGAAGACACTATTAAGCAGGCTATAATAGATGACACTTCCCCAGAGGTTTCAGCATCCTTATTGTGGGATACCATCAAGGTAATACTAAGTGGGAAATTAATATCAATATCTTCATATAAAAAAAAAACAGAGGGACAAAAAAATAGAGAGACTATAATTAGAGATAGTTAACTTGGAAACAGATCTGAAGAAGAAATGTGGACAGGGATTTAAAACATTAGCCCACCTTAAGAAAGAATTAACTGAGACCCTAGAATATTATATAGAACAAAAATCCTCTTCCTTAGACAAAGTAGTCTGATGAGGCGGTCCCACAGCCCGCTTGTTAGCCGCAAGGCTACGAATACAGAGAGCTAGAGCTTGTATTATAGCACTGAACCACCCAGAAACTAAAGAAAAACAACAAAAAACTCAAGATATAGTGGAAGCTTTCAGGGATTATTATAAGAAATTATATGAAGCCCCCCCCAAACCAGGCAGATATGGAGCATTACCTGGAGGATATCACACTGCCTAAGATACCCACCTTAGCAGGTCAGCAATTGATAAAGCCAATAACGGAAACCGAACTGAAAGCCGAAATTGCCCATTTAAAAAATGGAAAGTGCCCGGGAACTGATGGTTACTCTGTGGAGATATACAAGCAGTTCCAAACATAGTTTATCCCAATATTACTTGGGGTTTTTAACGAGGTAATGGCTTCGGACAGACCTCCTCTGGAGTCCTGGTCGCAGGCCACTATCTCAGTTATCCCAAAACCAGGAAAAGACCCCAAACTTTGCCCCTCCTATTGGTCTATTTCCATATTAAACACTGACTACAAGTTATTTATGGCAAATCTGGCATGAAGACTGCAAAACAGCCTACCCCAGTTAATTCATTTTGATCAAACAGGATTCATCCCTGGGAGACAGGCCCAGGATAACCTTAGAAGGACAACCCATATTATAGACCATCTAACTAATTCCCATCAATCTGCAGTCCTTCTCAGCCTAGACGCTGAGAAAGCGTTTGATAAAGTCTCTTGGACTTTTCTTAGAGCGGTCCTAAATAGGTATGGATTCCCAGAAAAGTTTATAGCTTTAATAATGAAAATATATAAAAAACCTAAGGTCTTTGTTCGAGCAAATGGCCATCACTCACAAGAGTTTACCCTAGAAAGAGGCACTCGACAGGGATGTCCATGTTCACCACTTTTGTTTGTGTTGTACTTGGAACTGCTGGCCCAGGGAATTAGGGACAATATAAGTATAAAGGGAGTCCAATTAGGGGGTGCACAACAAAAATTAGCCCTCTATGCGGATGATATTTTGTTATATTTGACCTCACCGGAGGAGTCTATTCCGAAGGTATTTCAACATCTCCAAGAATTTACTAAATACTCTGGATGTACATTAAATGCCACCAAAACTGAAGTATTTAAATTTAACTTTAATCCTTCCAAGGACTTAAAGAGAGTGTATCCCATGAGATGGGAAATGTCGACAATGCAGTACTTAGGGATTAGGTTAACAACAAAAATAACAGAGCTTTCCCAACTTAATTACACTCCATTTGTGAGGCAACTAACGGATGACATACAGAGATGGTCCTTGCTCCCTATGACTCTGTATTCAAGAGTTCAGGCGGTTAAGATGAATGTGCTGCCACGCTTCCTTTACTGTTCCAATGTGTGCCAAGTTGGGTATATCCGGGACAGATAAGGAAGTGGCAGATGATAATATTAAATTACATATGGCACAATAAGAAACCAAGAATAAGAAAGCAAACCCTATACCTTAATGAAGTGAAGGGGGACTGGCTGTCCCACTTCTCATGGGATACTGGATAGCAACCCAAACCAGAATAATACTCCTCTTGCACCATCCATCATACACTGCAAGATGGAAAGATATTGATATTAATACCCCACTGGTGCCTTCTATATTGGTACAGAGTGCCACCAGAAATTCAAAGGAAAGCTGGACCAACTTACCCTACACGGGGACCCAAAATGCCCAGGTAGGATATCGATTGGGTATCTCAAAGGGATTAATGAATATATTTAACTGGAAATACCAGTGGTGGACCACAGATCTGGAAGGTTTCCAGCAGCGGTAGACCCTGGTATAAAGACAGGAACAACTAAAATGTAGAGCCCTTGGCAGTTCTTTAATGGGGGAAGAGTTATATCATTCTGAGGAGGCACAAAATAAGTTTGGTGGAAGGCAGGGAATTATTACATTACTATCAGATAAAAGATTTTATATCTGAACAACTGAATAAAGCCCTGAAGAAATCTAATGGAGTATCGGGGCCGGAAATCTTTGAGGCAGTATGGAAATAGGATAGAGGGGAAAAGGCAATAACGATATTGTATCAAAGTCATCTTAGGGACTTGCAATATTCTACAGATTACATAAAAGTTAAATGGGAACAAGATCGCAACATTAGAATAAATGAAGGGGAATGGTCCAGAATATGGCAAAATACATGGCGTGTTTATTCCTCACCTCAGTGGCGAGAATTCACCTGGAAACTGAGAGTACGGTACTTCAGAGTGCCGACCAGACAAGAAAATGGAAATCCAATATTCCCAGCAGTTGTTGGAGAAATTGTAAAGAAACAGTAGCCACACAGGCACATATATTTTGGAAATGCCCATTCCTGACTGACTTTTGGCGTGAGATAGGACAAAGAATCAAAGTTATATTCTCCCTGTCAGAACCGTGGGGTCCTGAACATGTAATTCTAGGCCAATGCCCTGCTGAGATGAGAGGAGCTGAGGTCAGATATCTCTGGAACATTGTGGTAGTGACAGCTTGCAAGGTAATTACAAGGAAATGGCTTTCAACCACCCCACCGACCATAAAGGAGTGGGTAGAATTAGTGGAGACAGTCAAACAATACGAGAGAATCACTTTGTCCCTCAAACAAGCTATGCCCCAATACAGTACATAAATAGGTGGACAAGATGGGATTTAGCCAAGGATACTGAATAGAAAAATCCACACAGATCAAGTAGTGTTGGGAGAAGATAATGACTGCTGGAGTTTTCCCTCCCTACCCCGCCATCACCCGAAACAACTGAAAACAATACCTAGGTGGGTTCACCACAAATAAAGCAACACTAAGGAACAGAAGGAACTGGAAGGGGACAGGATCAGTTGTGTTCCAAGGCAGTAGCTGCTTCTTGTTGTTTTTACAGGGTTTCTTGTGGATTTTACTTGGTAGGTTATTTCTTTTCTTTCTTACTTCTAAAGGGCTAGCAGGGTATTGTTTTTGGAGCTGTTGGAAGTTTGAAAACTGGTTTGGTGGCTGTAAGTGGGCTCATTTGTTGGATGTTTCACTGTGTAACAGGTTGCGCTGGTGGAGGCCTACTTCTTCTCGTGGCAGTCACAGAAACATGGTACACACAAAACCATGACTGGGACGTAAACATACCAGGATACACTATCTACAGAAGGGACAGGGAGGATAAAAGAGGAGGAGGAGGAGCTTCATATAAGGGAAGTAATCAAAGCAACAGAACAAAGGGCAAACAGGGAGGAGAAGAAGCACTGTGGTAAATTTGGAGACAGGCAATGGCACCACAATCCGCATAGGGGTTAGAGACAGACCCCTCTCAGGGGAGGAAATGGACAAGGAAATGATAGGAAGTATACTTAGAATGGCAGAAAAAGGGGAGATATTGCTGATTGGTGATCTGAATATGACAGATGTTAACTGGAGTGCAGTTGAAGCAGCCATTTCAAAGAGTGGGGTTATTCTAGATGCCCTACAGGGGCATGCCTTGAACAACTAGTATCGGAGCCCACTCGAGAGGAGCAATCTTAGACCTGGTTCTCTCAAATGGAGATGGAGGAGGATCACAGATGTAGAAGTGGGTAGCCGTCTGGGAACTGGCTGACCATCGAACAGTATGGTTCACAATAAACACAGCAATAGAGTCAAGCCATACAAAGGCAAAAGTACTGGACTTTAGGAGGCTGACTTTGCCAAATGGGTGAGTGCCTAAGGAATGGACTAGCAAATGGGCAGGAAGGAGGGTGGAAGAACAACGGGAATAATAAAACTGCCAGCACAGAGGTAACAAGCCTTGTGTGAAGCAATAAACAAAAACGAAATGATGGTAAGAAACCACTATGGTTCTCAAAGGAAGTGGCAGTGAAGGTTCAAGAAAAAGAAGGCATTCAGGAAGTACAAGGATCACAGAAGGAGCAGGACAGAGAACTGTATCAGTTAAAGCAAAAGGAAGCTGGGAAGACAGTCAGAACACCAAAGGCCCAAACCGAGGAAAGATAGCCAACTCAGTTAAGAAGGGGATAAAACCTTTATAGGTACATCAGGGAGCGAAGAAAGACCAAGGAGGGATAGTGAGGCTTAATAAAGGGAGGGAGGGTGGGCAGAGGGTGACTGTGAAAAGGCAGAGATACTAAACAAATATTTTGCTCAGTATTTACAAATGAAGAGGGGAGGTACCTAAAACAAATAGTAGAAACACTTGGATACATAAGTTGATACCAGCCCATTTACAGAAGAAAGGGTTCTGAAGAACTCTTAAAACTGAAGGTGGACAAAGCAATGGGGCCTGATGGGATTCATCCCAGAATTCTAAAGAACTAAGGTAGAAACTAGTAACACCACTGACTACCCTCTTTAACAAATCATGGGAGGATGGGGTGGTACCGAGGACTGGAGGAGGGCAGATGTGATTCCCTTCACAAAGTGGGAGCAAGGCAGAAGCAGAAACTACAGACCTGTTAGTTTAACCTCAGTGATAGGGAAATGATGGAATCACTCTGAAGGAAAAAGAATTGCTCAGTATCTAGAGGCCGAGGTCACAGGACCCAAGGCAGCATGGATTCACAGCAGGAAGGTCATGCCAGATGAATCTGATAGATTTCTTTGACTGGGTGACCAAAGTAGTAGATCAGGGAGGGCTGTGGACATGGCCTACCTAGACTTTAGCAAGGCATTTGACACAGTCCCACACAAAGTTAGCCAGCCTGGGAGTGGGTCCCAAGATGACAGCCTGGGTAAAGAATTGGCTGGAGAATAGACACAGAGAGTGATAGTAAATGGAGTCCACTCTGAAGAAAGGGGGTTACTAGTGGAATAC
Source organism: Neoceratodus forsteri (assembly GCA_016271365.2). Lineage (NCBI taxonomy): Eukaryota > Metazoa > Chordata > Ceratodontiformes > Ceratodontidae > Neoceratodus > Neoceratodus forsteri. The sequence goes on along the minus strand of CM057454.1, from coordinate 612,294,680 downwards.
CGCAGGGTTCAGTATTAGGACCGGTCCTCTTCAATATCTTTATAAGTGACATTGCAGAGGGACTGGAGGAAAAGTATGTCTCTTTGCAGATGACACAAAGATCTGCAACAGAGTGAGTACAAGGTGGGGTGGAAAGGATGAGAAGGACTTGGCAAGGTTAGGAGGAATGGTCAAATGTAAGACAGCTTAGATTCAATGCTAAGAAGCGTAAGGTAATGTACCTGGGAAACAAAAACCCAGGGGAAGAGTACACAATGAGTGGTGAGATACTAACAACAACAAAAATGGAAAGGGACCTGGGGTAGTCATATCAGATGACCTAAAGGTGGGCAAGCAATGTGAGAGGGCAGCAAGGAGGGCTGGGGGGATACTGGGATGCAGGGAGAGGCATCACCAGTAGAAAACAGGAAGTTATTATCCCTCTGTACAGACAGTTGGTCAGACCCCATCTGGAGTACTGTGTGCAGTTCTGGAGCCAATCTCTGCAAAGACATAGACAGGATGGAAGCTGTCCAGAGGAGAGGGCAACTAAATAGTGGTGGTCTGCACCAGAAGACATATGAAGAGAGACTTAAGGAGCTTAATATGTGGCATTGAAGGAAGGGGGGGGACATGATAGAAACTTTCAAGTACCTCAAGGGAATCAACAAAGTCCAAGAGGGTAGCATCTTTCAAAAAAAAGTGTGCAAGAACAAGGGGAGATGGGGGGGCTCAGAGGTAATTTAGGAAGTATTTTTTCACTGAGAGGGTTGTGGATGCATGGAACGGCCTTCCAGAGGAGGTTGTGGAGTCAAAACAGTGGTGGAATTCAAGCATGCATGGGACAGTCATAAGGCAATTCTAGGGGTGGGGTAGGAAGAAGTAGGCTGCTGGTTAACTAGGATCTGCAGCTTATCCATTAGGTAGGAAATTGGCAGACTGTGTGGGCCAAGCGGTCCTTATCTGTCGTCAAATTCTATGTTTCTATGTTTCTGATTTAAAACCTATTTGGTGGGATTTGCTTGGGGCTGGTTCTTTGGCTGCAGGGCTTGGGGGGAGGGCAGACACAGGGCTGATACACTCTCTCGAGAGTCAGGTGTAGGCCCAAGACCCACCCTCCCCCATCCTCCCACCCCAGAACTCTGCTAATTTATAGGGGAATACCTGCCCTGCAATTGGAGGAAAAGGCTGCAGGTGCAGCTCATGTAGTTCTAGCCACTGCAGGTTGGATTTAAAGGCTGGGAGAGAGGAGCTTAGGGAGTTGTTCACTTCCCTTATAAGTTTACTGTGTTGTACTGCACCTAGTAACAGGGTTACCGGTTTACTGTGGGACTGTATCTAGGATTAGTGGGTGACCTGATTAGGCAGTAGGGGTATATCTTGGACTAGTGGGGAACCTGGTGGCTCACCCAAGGAAACCTACTTGGAGGGGGATGGGACCACACGTCATTAGGGCCGGCATCTTTGGGAGGGTAGTGGGGTGCATAGGGTGTGGAGCAGCCATGATACTGGACTGGGCTTGAAAGTTCAGTGGTTGCCCAGTGTGCTACCAGCTGCACAGCTTAGGGAGGAGGTTGCGGTGATTTGGAGCAGCTGGGAGGAGTGGGGAGGTATGGTTGGGGAGGGGCAGGGGATCTCACTGAGGTTGCACCAAGCACTAGGGTGGGGTCATAGAAAAATTGGAGGAGAAAGCTCGGGGGTCACATAGGGACCCTGCAGAGGGGCCCAAAGGAAGACACTACCAAGGAAGCAGGCAGGTAACTGGGGACCCTCACAAGGGGGACCAGAGGGACAACATTCTCAGGGGCGTAGGCAGATGGCCGGGAGGCTGGACAGAAGGAAGCAAGGTGGATTGGACCTTGCAGCTCAGTAACTGCTTCAATTCTCTTCCTGATTGAGGATGAGGGGTGATGTAGCCATGACAGGGGTGGTTAGAGATGGAAAGGGAGTGGGGGGCAGGAGGCGGGGCGGATAGCAGGAGGAACAGGGAGAACCTGGAATGCAGGAAAATGGGGGCAGTGAATCAGAGCAGGAGGAGCGGGGAAGAGGAGGAAAGCACAAGGAGAAGGACCAGTTGGGAGGAAAGGGCAAGGAGAAGTACCAGAAGTACAAGGAGGATACAGTAAAGGGAGTTGAGAGATTAGGCCAGGGGGGCACGACAAGCAAGGAGGGACTAAACGGAGACAGGAAGGAAAGGAGGATGAGCCAGGCTAATTTAGTGGATGGGAGAGAAGGACCAGTCACAAGCAGTGAAGGGGGAGTTAATGAAGTACAGAAGGATACTCTGGAGGAGGAGGAGGAGGAGGCATAGGATCGGAGGGTGAGGGGTGGCCAGGGTAAATAAGGAGGCGGCATGTGGCACTCTCAGATGGGGAGGGAACAAGAGCCGGTTGGGTGGAGGGGCCGGTAGAAAGGATGAGGACATGGAAGGGAAATGGAGAAAAGGAGCAGTCAGAGTGCTCTGTTGGGAGATTCTATGATCAGGGGTATCAAATGGGATGGGAGGAGAAGCCTGGCCAGTTAGAACAAAATGCTTCCTGGACTAACGGTACCACAGGGCCAAGCATGAGGTATATCAGCTGGCAAAGGATTGTGGGGGTTCCTAGACATACTGGTCCACCTGGGCATAAATGACATTGAGGAAATAGCGAGCTAGAGATACAGGCAAGGTTCAGGAGCTTGCCAGGGTCTGTCATGACATAGGATGCCAGTTTCCTTCTCAGAAATCCTGCCAGTGCCAAGGGCTTGTGGGGAACACAAAAGGAAGATTAGGGAGATAAACCTGTGGATCAGGGAGTGGTGTGAGGCCAAAGGGTATGGGTTGATGGGGGATTGGGGGGAGACATGGGAGGATAAGGAGCTGTATGCTAGAGATAGGCTCCAACTCAATTTGGAGAGGAGGGGAATCCTTAAGTTGAAAATAGAGGGGTTCAATGGTGAAAAGTGGGGTTTAAACTTGTGAAGGGGGAGGATGGGAGAAAAGACTGTCGAGGGGGCTGATAAAGGAGGGACTCTGTCTCCACCCCTGGGGAGCTGGAGGAATGCGGAAAAGGCCGACTGGTAAGGTGCAGACCGGGGAAGATGGAATCCCATGGGAGCGTGAGCAAGGGAAATGGAAGTATAGGGAAAGGGTGGAAGGTAGTCCTGCTAAATTCCAGGAGCTTGGGCAATAAATGCCTGAGCTCCATGCATGCTAACTGAGGAGCGGTGGATGTGGCAGCAGTCACTGAGACCTGGGCCACCGCAGAACATGACTGGGACCTGAACCTGGAGGGTTACACTATGTTCAGGAAGGACAGGGGCGAGGGAAGGGGAGGAGGGGTAGCTATAATAGTCAAAAACTGCATTGGCATAGGGGGAGTAGAGGAGGCAGAGGGAACCGTGGAGGTGATTTGGGTCACCTTGATAACAAGGGGGGGGGCAAGAAAGTAAAAACAGGAGTGATGTATGGACCCCCTGCACTGGCGGAGGAGCTGGAGGAGAGTCTGGTGGCTGATGTTGGGAGGCACTGCAGACTGGGCAGAGGAACGGTGGTGGTGTTGGGGGACTTAAACATGCCAGGAACAGACTGGGAGACTATGACATCCTTGGTGGCCAGGGAACAGAGGTTGTTGGATGTCTCTCAAGACGCGTTCCTAACTCAGCAGGCGGGGGAACCGACCAGGGAGGCGCGGGTACTGGATGTGGTCCTGGCAGACAGTGACCAGATTGGGGGCCTGGAGGTAAGGGACCCATTGGCGGGGAGTGACCATGCCACGGTCTGGTTCTGCCTGGACCTAAGAGGGGTAGAAGGCTGCACAAAGATGGAGGTAACTGACTTCAGGGGGGTGGATTTAAGGAAATGGAAGGATTCTAAGGAGCTTTTGGATGGGATTGGGTCAGACATGGACGCTGATAGTAGGTGGGAAATCATCAGGAGAGGGTTGCAGGATGCTACCAGCACCTGTGCAAGGTAAGACAAAATGCAGTGGGCCCAAAAACCCTGCTGGTGGACCAGGGAGGTCCAGGAGCTGGAAAGAAGGCAGCCTATAGGCAATTCAAGTGCTCAAGAAGTGAAAGGGATCGAGGGGAATACGAGCTGATGGCTAGAAGGGCCACTAGGGTGGTGACAGCGGCTAAGGCAAGGAAGGAGCAAAACCTGGCCAGGGAAATTAGGAGAGGGAACAAGGGGTTCTTTAGATACATTGGGGAAAAATAAAGGGTGAAGGGCAGATTAGAGAATTAAAACAGGGAGGGATGGGCACAAGACCCGGGGAGCAGGCTGAGGTACTAAATGAGTACTTCACCTCAGTTTTCACCAAGGAAAATGGGGTGCTGCATCATACATGGAAGGAGACAGTGATAGCAATGGGGCAGATACTTACTGATTGGCGGGTCTAGGGAGGGGAGGCATCACTGGCAGGAGGGGAGGTTAAGCAGGGAGAAGAGGTAGCAGAAGTGGAAATCACTGCAGAGAGTGAGGGAAGCCCTGTGTCCCTTAAAGAGCTAGTGTACTGCATGATAACTGCATGCAATTAATTGTAACTTTCAGATGTAATCAGCTATCACTTCTTATATCTCAAGTATTTTTTCTTTTCTGTTTGCTAATTAGAAGATTTTCCACCTGGCAGTACTGGGGTGATGTGTGGAGCAGCACTCTGCTCTGGAGAAAAAAAAAAGTCAGTTCTGTTCCTCCCACTACATCAACACTGAGACCACACTGACTATGACATCACTAGTAACCAATGAGAACCATTTCTCAGTGCCAGGTTTCACTTTCACGTGAAACAGCAGGGACTGGCTCTCCCTGGTTACTAATGATGTCACAATTTCCTGCATTTTGATTGGTAGCTTGTGAAAGTCACTGCTCAGGCTACAAGAATTGTGGTGCCTCAAGGTGTTTGGTCTCATTTCTGATGATGTAGTGGGAGGAACAGAACTGATTTTTTTTCCTCCAGACAGAGTGCTGCTCCACACATCACCACAGTACTGCCAGGTGGAAAATCTCTAATTAACAAACAGAAAAGAAAAAAATACTTGAGATATAGGAAGTGATAGCTGACTGCATCTGAAAATTACATTAATTCCAAGCATTACACTAGCTCTTTAAGATGGAGAAAGCACGGGGCCGGATAAATTACATCCCAGAGTGCTGAAGGAACTTGTGGATGTCCTGGCGAAACCCTGGTGGAGCTTTTCACCATCTCTCTGAGTACAGGGTGGTGTGCCAGGACTGGAAGGTGGCACCTATAATACCATCCACAAGGGGGGATCAAGGGAGGTGGCAGGAAACTACAGACCCATCAGCCTGACTTGGTGGTTGGGCAAGGTGATGGAGGGCATTACTGGGAGAGACTGGGGGGACCTGGAAAATCGGGTGCCTGGACGATAGAGCAGCATGGATTGTCCTGGGAAATATGTCAAACAAACCTTGTGGAGTTCTATGACTGGGTGATGAGTGCCTTGGACCTGGGTAGACCAGTGGACATCTCTTTCTAGACTTCAGCAAGGCATTTGACTCTGTTCCTCATGGACCTGTTGGATAAGCTGGGAGAAATGGGGTGGGGAACCAGATGATCAGATGGATAGGCAACTGGCTCCAGGACTAGACCCAGAGGGTCGAGTTGGCGGATAGTCTCATCCCCAAGGAGGGTCATTAGTGGAGTCCCACAGGATCAGTCCTGGGCCCTCCTGTTCAACGCCTACGTCTCTGACATAAGGACAGGTATCAGGAGTGAGATGAGTCTCTTTGCAGATGACTCAAAACTGGGGCGGTGGTGGATGGGGAGGAGGGAGGGTGGCCTACAGGGGACCTGGAGGCTCTGGAAAGATGGTCTAGAAAGTGGAAGCTAAGGTTCAATGCAGGGAAATGCAGCACTACACCTGGGAGCCAGAAACCAGGGCCAAGTGTACACCGTGGTGGGGGATGCTACAAGTCTGAGAGGGACCTGGGGTGGTGGCGGATATCAAGATGAACAACTCCAACACTTGTAGGAGGGCAGCAGCCAAGGCCAACAGGATGCTGGGATGCATCACTAGGGGATCACCTCCAGAAGGAGGGAAGTGATACTGCCTCTGTAGAACTGCTTGGTGAGGCCACACCTAGAGTACTGTGTGCAGTTTTGGAGGCCACATTTAAAGAGGGACATTAAACTCCTGGAGAGGGTCCAGAGGAGGGCAACCAAAATGATTTGGAGCTTGGGGGACAGGACCTATGAGGAGAGGCTCAAAGAGCTAAATATGTACACATTGGAAGAGAGAAGGGACCGGGGGGACATGATAGAGGTTTTCAGGTACATGAAGGGGGTAAATAGGGGAGGAACAGTCAGGGTTCTTCGAAGGAAGGAGGAGGGGGCCACTAGAGGGCATGGGTGGAAGCTGGAGGGGGGAAGATTCAGGGGAGAAAGGAGGAGGTGCTATTTCACTGAGAGGGTGGTGGAGTCATAGAATCTGCTGCCTAGAGGGCTGGTGGAGGCAGAGACGGTGGAGGGGTTCAAGAAGGGGTGGGACAGGTACAGGGGAAGGGTTCTGGAAGCAAAATCCAATGCAGCAAGAATATCCAGAACTGGGAAGGGAGAAGCCAGAGAAGGCAAGGGGGGCAGCAAGGTCAGCTCCTAGGGTGGGGGCTGACCAAACGAGCAGACACAAAAGACCATTAGGCCTATTCTGCTGGCATTTTAGTATGTTAGTATGTTAGTATAAAAGGTAGAGTAATAAAAAAATTAAGGTGGAAAAAAAAGGGGGGGCTCAATAGTGAAGGTAATGAAATGTGATTCTAGAATGGAGATAATTTACTAATATCTCAATGATAGCGTGGGAAGAGGGAATAGAAATAAATCTGGAGCCTAAAAAGGAGGAAAGAGATGTACCAAGTAAGCATGTATTGTAGGTGTAATGCCAAAGGAGAAAGTCATCTCAGAAGAAGCTCAGAAGGAATAGATAGAAGGTATAATACAGAAAATGATAAAGAAAGATTAATATAAAGATGAAATAAGGTATGTTAAGACAAGACAAATTTATAGATGCTGGATGAAGTTGAATGTATAGTACTTACCTTTTTATTTTGTATTGTTTTTACTCTGTTCCTTGTTTTAATATATTTATGATATAAGTGAAATTATACAAATGTAAACAGAATTATACTGATGAATATGATGGAACTGAATAAAGAACTGAAGTATAAAAAAAATAAAGGTGTTAAATAGGGGCGCTTATTAGCACCACTTTTATTTAATATATACATAGAGTCTCTACTCTGTTTTGATGAATCATTACCTTTAGATTCGCCGAAAGTTAACAAAGTTCCTATTACCATATTGGCCTATGCGGATGATTTGACACTATTTTCCCTTTTAAATATTGGACTTCAAAGGAAAATGGACCAACTTAAAGTAAAATGTCACCATCTGTACCTGGGAATCAATTTAAATAAAACCAAAGTAATGGTTTTTGTAAACAATCAATGGTACCTAAAATTTATATTGAGAAACAAAAGATAGAGGTGGTACAGACATATGTTTATCTAGGAGTTACACTTACCTCAAATGGTCTGTGGAATACACATATTAAAAAACAGGCAGACAGGGCGAAACTTATTGCGAAGGGCTTGCATCGTTTTAACTCCAGGTTTGGAGGATCTTCTGTAATACCTGCTATCAAAGCAGGTGAAACAAAAATTACCTCATTACTTTTATATGGGGCAGAGATTTGGGCACCAAAGAGCAATGAAGTTGGAACTTCCCTTATACTATTATAAGGCTATTCTACAGGTTCCTCTTTCTACATCTAATTCAGTAGTACGTTCCGAGTTAGGCAGGATACCAGTAAAGGCATTATACATTTAAGAATAGTTTCATACTGGTTGAGACTAATAAATAAAAAAAATAATAAAATGACTGTAAAGGTGATGTCACTTACCATTGTCTAAAAGAAAAAATTCAATGGTACACTGAGAGTTTTCTATCTCCATGGTTAAGTCGGTTGATCACTATACTTAAAAGCATCAATAGCTACCATCTATGGGAAGATTTTAATAAGGGTATTTTGATATCTATCCAATATAAAAAAAAAATTTAAAAAGATATTTTAGGTTAGCTCAAAAAAAACAAATGGAGCTAGTTAAGAGTCAAAGACAGGCAATTTGGTTTATCAAAAATAAGATCGACTCAGGGATTGAAAACTTCCTGCTGTTACCCTTATCCCCAAGCTCTCGTAAAGTTATTACTTGAGCTAGGCTCGGTATTCTGACTTCGAAATATACTTTTTTCAATCAGGGTAAAAACAATGAAACCCAAACTCAACAATTTTGCGGATGAAATAGGGATTTCAGGAAATATTAGAACACATAATAATACAATGCCCTTTGTATAATCAGTTCAGAGACTCCTCAAACAGTTTTTGATAAAATACATGAATTTATCGTATGATCCGGTATTCATCCTGATGCACTCTATGACCTTAGAGGATGCTAAAATGATTGCTAAATTTCTTGTCTCTGTTATCCAGATAAAAAAAAGCATCATAAGGAAATTATTAAATTATAGTTGTGCACCTTGTTATACATTTAAATTATACTGTTGTAAGATTGATTTATCTCACTTCTTACTTTTTTAACTTATTTACTTGTGGTTTTTAATTGTTGTAACTTATCTGTTTTTGTAATGTCCAAACTGTACTGTATTGGATGAACAAATAAAATTGAATTGAATTATCTGCCATCAAAGTCTATGTTTCTATATTTCTGTCCCACAGCCACTTAGGTGCATACTGTATGATCCTAAGCAAGTCACTTAACTTTCTTGTGCTCCCAGGTCACATCTGGAAACAAGCTTCGGCTTAGTGTGCTACTCCTGACTAAACAATGTTCCCTTTCCCCTTCCCTTTTTTTTTTGCTCCTCTCATGCTCCCTGACTGGCCACTCGTTCAGGTCACCTAGGACCCCACGGCACTCTGTCCCTGCCACCAACTACCACCCCACATTGGCCCCAGATAGCAGGAGTAATCATCCTTTGGGTGGGTCCCCCCCAGGGAGAAGGCACCAGTGGGGAGCGGCCAGCGCACTATTTTTACCTCCTGCCCACGTGCTGCTGAGGTGGTACGGGCTGTCCGGAGCTTCATGGTGGTGGGGATCAGCAACCGTCATCCAGCCAACCAGGGATCACCATTTTCTCCCCTGGGAGTGTGGCGTGCCTCTGACATCGAGGCACACATCTATGTCCATCACGCTTCCTATGCAGTGAGGGCCCAATGCATTGTTGCTTCCCCAGCCTCTGCCAGGAGTCAGCAAGTGGCGGGCTGTGGACTCTCCCTCCCCCCGGGAGAAGGCGAGCTGTCATCGGATGCTCAAGCCTTCTCCCCCAGCCGGCCCTCCAGCACCCGAGTCCATTCCTGAACCCGCATTGCTGCCGTCATGAGCAGAAATCCAACCGCTGTGCCGACAGGCTGATCAGATGAGGCTTTTGAAGGTTTGGTGAAAAAATATTAATCCATTCAAAAGTTATAACAGTTTTAATTTTCTCATTATTTACTATGGGAAAAGTTAGACGTTCTGCATAGAAATACTTTCGTTTTCACAGGAGGTACTGCATTTTTGCATGTAGGGTCACCTAGAGCCTAGTTTGTTTTCCCAGAGCTGTCTTGTTTTCACAGGAGCTACTGTCTTTTATCATGGGGTCACATAGAGCCTACTGTAGTTTCTAGAACTCTGTTGTGTCTGCCATCTTGTTTTCTCATTAGCAAGAGACAGAAAATTAAGAAAACGTAAAAATGAATGTAACATAAAAAGAAATATCAGAACTTAGCTAAAAAGGACCAATTTAGCTACATTCTGATGTTTGTTTTTTATATGGTGGCCAGAAACACCTTTTGTGGGCATCCGGGTGCCAAGGTTACTGAGAGGACCGCTTCTGCTGAGTTCTCTTTATGAGGACAGCAAGATTTTCTTGACTTCTGCAGCCACAGCTGGAACTTGTGCCACTGGCTGCAGGTTCAGCAGAGAGCCACCCTTGTCCCTTGTATCTAGTGGCTCCCCCCACCCGCTGATCACTGTCTCCAGTTAGTGGCACTGGCACCCCACCCTCCATATCTTTCCCTGGTGCTGAGTGGCACCCTCCATTCACATTATTTATTTTATTTCTTTATTTATTTATGTAATCTGACACTGGGATGCCCACCCCCGGTGTCAGATTCTCCCCCCCCCAGCCTGTTCCCATTTATTAAAGTATGCCGACATTGGGGGCCCAATCCCTGTGTCCGCATTACAAGTCCCCTACCCCTCTTTCAGCAGTGTAGGACACTGGGGCCTCCCAGTGTCCCAAATATTCATTTGCTGTACCTGTGAAAAAAAGACAGTTCCTTGATGTCTTTTTAATATAACCTGAAAAAAGAAAATGGTCCCTCATCGTCCCCGCTGCCCCTCCCCCATTCTGACCCTCCTACTGAGCATCCAGCACCCCACACACACACACACACACACTTACCCTATATTATACAATGGGGTCTGAGAATTCTTTAATCTGATTGTCTGATTGACACCTTTTGCCTATGGTAAATCCAAGTATAACCCACAGGAAAAGGTGACAGTCAGCTGTATATACAATAACCCCCTTTTTAAATTACTCTGACTCTCGCGAAAACCTGCCATGTTGACTTGCCGCTAAACTGATGTTAAAGCACTATAACAGCTGTTGCAAGTTTCACTGAAAAAATTTAAAGCAAGCTCATCAAAGTGACCCCAAAAACATTTAAAAAAACTTGGAAACACTTTACTTTAGTTCCAAGATGCTTACACTCACTTCGCCTGTCTGAGCTTTTATTTCCCCTACTAGCTTGGCTCCGTCCCCGCATTCAGCACAATATAACCAGCTGACTTTCACCTCCACAGCATGTATTCCTTCCTACACATGTCCCGATGCCCCACACCATTTCCAAGTCACATAAAACAACAATTTAAAATAAAAAAAAACTCTGCCGAGTCAGAATCTCCTCACCACAAAAGTCAACCCGGAAGTAGACATTGAGAGATGCAACCCATTAACAATCACAGTAGGGTCTGTCAATTACAAGCAGAAGAAACCAGCAACACACAACTGCACACAGATCAGACTTTTTTAAAAATTAAAAAAAGGAACATCCACGCATTTTTAAGTATGTCTCTGTAACTCAACAACGGTGCAGTGCTCACAAGCTGTCTCATACAGTCAAGGGTGTAGACAGGCATACTCACTGTACACATTTGTGTACAGTTTTGTTGCATGCCTGTCACAAACCATAAACCACTCTGTTAATATTATCATTCTAATCTGTAGTATTTGGGTTAGTGTAGGCCACTGAGGAGTGTGTGATACATGTATAACCTCTTTAGAGAGTAGAGGAATCATCTGACAACAATCTGACTTGTTTGGAAGGGGGTGCCATTTGGAAAGGACGTGTACATGTTTTAATGGGGGGGGTGTAACTGTTGGAGACTGTGTACAAAATGGAAATTTCTGGCTACACCCCTGCATACAGTCACCTGCTATTCAACGTGACTTGCAAGCTTTTTGTCCAAAAAACAAAAAACATCAGGATTGATATGCATTTTCTCTTTTTTGATATCAAACAGCCCTTCTTTTACTATTTGTTAGAAACATGGGCAGGACCACAGAAATGAGGAACCTAGGAAGGATCTTCCTAGCAACAAAGGACTATTTTTTTGGGTGGAGTAATAAACTCATTAAAAATCATTTAAAATACAAAAGACTATTTTCTTCTTTTTCATATACTAAAAAGGAGCATTGTATAATCGCAATAAACCACAACAGGGTGTGGGTTATGCTGAGATTATTCAATTCTGTTGGGATTTGGTCAGAGGCCGCAGGCATGGGTAAATCCCAGCATAACCCACATCCTGTCATGGTTTATTGCTGAACTTACCTCTGGAGGTCATCCGCTGTCATCTTCTGTGGACCAGGACCGTCTGCACTCTTCAAAGCCGAACTGCAAACTGAGGAATCAAAGTAAGTGATGTATAATGTATTTCAATGGCTTTTGAACTTATGTAGATATCTTTAGCATTTTTAAGTATTTTCTCACCAAATTTTCAACATGGGCTTTTTGGGACCCCACCTCATGATCACTGTCACTGTTGTTTTGCTAACTGGGCCCAGAAGGTGATTTCACGGTTGCTGCAAGAAATCACCTTTTGGGACCAAGTAACACAATGACAGTGCCAGTGTTCATGAGGTGGGGTCCCATCACTTATATATTGTGGTGAAAAATAAAAAAATCAAAACGGGCTAGTTATGAGCATTCACTTGAATGTTTATATTACGCGCATAACTTTGTAACTTTTATTATTTTGACTCCAAATGTTCAGCATAGCCATTTTTTCACACCACCTGATGAACAGTACAGCTGTCATTTTTCACATCCTGCCCAAAACGTGTTTTCGTACTATAGTGCAGAATGGCATTTTGGCATGGATTTGAACAGTTTCACTTATGGGGTTTATGAGGTGGGGTCATAAGAAGACAATGTTCAAAATTTGGGGTAAAAATATAAAAAAATGCCAAAGTTATGACCATTTGTTGCAATTTTGGTACTCTCGCTTGTAACTTCAGAAATTTTAATATTTTGACCTCAGATTTTCAACATAGCCTTCTTATTACCCAACCTCATGTATGTCACAGCTGTCATTTTTCAAATCCTGTCCAAAATGAGTTATCACAGCAGTGGCATGGCATGGAATGGCGTTGCAGTTGTGCAGAATTACTTTTGGCATGGATTAGAAAATTTTCTGTACCAGGGTACGTGAGGTGGGGTAATAAGATGGCTATGCTAACAGTTTGGTCATTGTTGTCCTATGAATGGAAACGCAGGGCCTGGAGGGCCATATGCTTCCATGGCTATATATATATATATATATATATATATATATATTTATAAAATGGGTAGGAAAAATTATGTCTGCTAATTTGTTGGATTCCATCACATGACTGTGCATATATCAGAGCGCGACTGCACACCTGCACTTTTACCCCCTAAAAACAATTTTGCCATTTTATAAGATAGGTAACACACTCTCACGGTGTGCGGTCACGCTCTGATATACGCATGCCTTGGTGGTTGACATTTCGCCAGTGGCCTCGTTGCATAACGCACACCAACGCGTGCTTATATCAGAGCGACCACACACCTAAGAGTGGTTATCTATTATATATATATATATATATATATATATATATATACATAGTATGGAGGGATGGGAGTGCAGGGTCAGAGGGCCATGTGCTCCCATTTACAAATAAGAATATCATTATACTATCTGAAAAGTAAGGAAATTAATTTCAAGAAACTTTGTTAATGCATCAGTTAGGGTTGTCACTAAAGTGACAAAAACAGGAAATATGATGTTAGGGTTTCCAACCTAACACCCCACCACCCTGCAGATACTGACTGGCATGTGGGGTGAGTGAAGTCATCGGCTTTAACGCTCACCCCATTCCATAAGTAAATAAGCTGAAATGGGTACAGAATAAGAGAATGGGGTGAGTATTAAGGCCAATAACCCCAAGGCACCCCCAATGCCTGTCAGTGTCTGTAGGGTTGAGGGAGTAGTCAGGTGGGGTTGGAAACCTAACACCACATTTCCCTGCTTTTGTCACTTTAGTAACAAGCCTAACTGATGCATTAACAGAGTTTTCTGCAATGAATATACATATATTGGAGCAACAGTGCCACTATAGTTAGGGTTGAGTAGCATGTTTAATGTTAAAGCTCAAATTTTGCACTTTAATAACTTTGCAACCATAGAACCATGTCAATGGAGTTGCACAAAATTTGGTATGCGCTGTCCTGTGGGGTAGATCTCTTCATGTGGTAAGTTTCTTTCTGTTCATATGTATGGATTCTGATATCTGGATAGTGTAAAAAAGTAAAAAGCCACAGTTTTTTTGAATTTTTTCCTCATCGCCTTGCACCCAGAAGATGGGAAATTTTGGCATGATTTTTTTTATGGTAGAAAGAACTTGTGCAACAGAACTGTCAGTGTTAATTTGGTGCAAAAATATTAGTCTGTTGCAGTTATTCAGTTTTGAAGTTCCCAATATCTCCTATGAAAGGTTCATTTTTCAGGACAGAAATAAAAAGCTCAACAGAGGATTTGATTTCATGAAAAAGTATTAGTCTCATGAGAGTGTTTTCTTTTTTCACGAGAACAAAATCTGAGCGAAAATTCCTTTTACGTGAGCCACCATCTTGTTTTCTATTTTTTTTAAAAAAATAATTCAAAAGCCACAAAAATGACATCCTGGAGAGAGACTACTACACCTAGCTGGCTGATTGGGACCCCTTAGGTGCAATCTGCACCTCAATGTTAGAGATATGCTCTGGAAATGGTTTTATTTCCTGTTAGGAATCATTTTTCGTGACTGTGTGATATGAAAAAAGAATCCCTTTTCCTATCACAAGTCACGAAAAAGGATCCTTTATGGTGAATTCTTCATCATCCCCCTTGTGGTAATGTATTTCACTGGTGTCTAGTGGCAGCCCCCTTACCTCCCTGTTTTCTAATAGTTAAATGCAAGTTGTCCTCAGTGATTCCGCAACGTATATCCCTTTGTCCTTGGCCATTTTGGTGCTAGCACAGGCAGTACAGATGCAGTGATAAATACATTGTGTTATTGTTCATTCTATGTACTTATCACTTTCTAATGTATGTTAGTTTTCCCAGTAATGAAATATACACTGATTTTTTTCTTTCTTGGGTACCTCAAGTCGTACTCCTGAACAGATGTTGTGGTGCCAGTGTCCTACGCTGACGAATTTATGCTACTGTTATTACATTTTCTGCAACTGTTTCCACAGACTGCAATGGAAAAGAATTCCATATAATGCCCAAACAGATTAGTGAGTGGATATTGATGTTTCTGCACAGACTCCCTCATACCATCTATGATGGAACTGTATACTCTAGACACAGGGGCCTACTTCAAGAGAGGAGATACGCAAACAAAAGTTACCAAAGCGCAAAATACACCAATAAAATTGCAACATGGAGCTTGCGTTGTATTCTGGAACATTCGCAACTTGTGACAAAGCACAAACCAAATGGCGTAGCTGCAACTTGCATCATATAAAAGGCACATGTTGCAGCAAAGGCGTAACGTTGCACCATCAGCAATGGTGCACATCCCTGTAACAGTGGACAGCAGACAATGGTGCACACACCAACAGAAAGGCAGAGGTGGAAAAAAACTTCAGCCACGAAAAAATTTATATCCTACTGGATGCAATTGAAGCTAAACCAGACCTGTTGCTCAGCAGGGGAGGTGAAAAGTCAAAAGGAGAAATGTAAGAAAGTATGGAAGAAGGTGTCCAGGAGAGTTACTGCTGTGGCCCTACAAAGGCACACTGTGTGGGACCTCCATAGAAGTACAATGACATGAAAAGATGGTGCAAGCAAAAGCTTACACACAACAGGCGGTGTGCCCAGGCCACAGGTGGAGGTCCCAGCCGGCAACAGCCCCTGACGGAGCATGAGGAGTGGATAGCGGCCCACCTGAACCAACACAGCATGAGTAGGGACACTAACATTGATGCCTTCAGCCTGCAGAGCAGCAGAGGTATGAAGACAGGATGGGAGTGAAACACAAACCAGGTTGTGTGTGTGGTGAGGTGTGTGTGAATACCAGTGTGACTGTGAGACAAGTCTGTGTGACTGCATGTGTGCATGCCCATGCAGTATACATCAATCCACAGGCATATTCCACAGGGCACAGTGCAATGTGAGTGGGCAGCCATGGTTCTGTGGCCTGGCACAAGGAACACCTTTACCGCCATGCATGGTCAGGGCTGTGAACCAGCATACCCAGGCATGTGCAGCATGGGAGACTGCAACTGCTGAGTGGCTGACCCATGTCAGCGGTGTATGTGTTGCTGGTGCAAATGGCATCAGCCCACAGCACACTGCTGAAGGGGCAACATGTGCCTAAGCACCCACAGCACCCAACATAGGACACTGACTGGGATTGTTGCATCCCCACAGCAGACATCCACACAGATAGCATGTGAACAGGCCTGGAGCCACCTGTCACACTGAGGGCTGGTGGTCACGGCCATAAACCACGGCGCCCAAGGCCACAAGGCTGTACACAGCACAGGCAGATGGGTCATGGGTGACAGGAGAACATGGACAGCAACTGATGACCCTCTCTCACACACAGAGACCACAGCAGTGCCTGGGGGACATAGAGAAGGAGACCCACAAGGGAGTGGTGCACAGCAGGCCAGCGAGGAGGAGCCAGACAGTGATGGGGACAGTGGCATAGCAACATCCAGTGGCACAATGGATAGCCAGGGAGACTCCAAGGAGGAGGATGATGAGCCAGTGAAAGAGGAGGATACTTCTCAGGAGGTGTTGGAGGAGGCACAGGGTGTGGAACACAGAGAGACATCACAAGGGGAGTCTGACAGGACTGAGGACACTACTATCCATATGTCTGCAATAGAGGACTAGCCACAGGAAGACAACACTGCAGGACACAGTCAGACATCAAGCTTGCATGACAATGTGGCTGAGGAGCTCAGTCCGGTTAGCATGACCGAGCTGAAGAGCCCGCCTGGATGAGGCAACCTGGAACTTACAGGAGCAGGTCACGCCACCATCTTACATAGGGACATATTGCTTGTCTGTTGCTGAAGGACAGGAGGGACTAGCACAACAGATCAATGCAATGAGCACCCATGTACTGCACAACACCACCAGCAAATGGAGCTTCAGCTGGCTGAAATCACACAATCATTACAGGCAGGCCCCCATAACATGAATGTCATCCTCTCAGACATCGTGGTGGTACTGCATGGCCTGTGCAACTGCTCACAGCGGCAGCTTGAGTCCCTGCAGCAATGCAACATCACACTCCAGTGCATGGCCATGCAGCAGCAATGTCACACAGAGGATATGACAGCAGCACTAAGGGCCAGACAAGAGCCCCAACCATGGTGTCCTGGGATGCATGCCACACACGGCAATGGCACAACAGCAGAGCCATGCAACAGGTGCACACGTGCACCATGTCACAGCAACAACGAGCACAGACGACAACACCCTTGCCCAAACTGGGCTGTCCTTGCACATATGAGACACCAATGAGCCTGACAGTGGCAATGTAGTGCAAGTCAGGGTGGGCATTGTACAGTCCCCAGGTAAGAACCAGCCACACACACACACACATCCACACCCCCAACAACAACCATCAAAACCACTACAACCCCCCCCAAGACAGATACATAGATAGATAAATCATTTATTAAGTGCCCATTTCCACAGACTCTGGGTGCTGTACATACCACAACAATAAAATAAACTAGTTAATAAAACTAGCCAATATACAACTTATAACATAATTAAAATCACAATAGCACCGTGCAGACATAGGCCTCAACAGTTAGCCCGCTACAGACAAGTGTACCAGCAGATGAAGTGGTGCAAGGCACACAAGACAGTGGCCCACAGGGCACAGTGGTGCAAGAATCACCTCAAGGCAATGGCATACAGCCCAGAAGGTGGTGCCAAGTGACAGACTATGTCCAGTGAGGACACACAGTCGAAACAGGAGCCAGTGGCAGTGTGGAAGCAGGGGGAAATGACATCAGGCGCAGTGCCAGGCTCACACACACACACACAGGCCCAACCACCCACCCAGCAGGGCAGTGTCAGTAACTGGTGCCACCTCGTCAAGAGATACCTAGTGATACCCTTCTGTGAATAGGGCCCATGTAGTGTAACATTACATGGGAGACTGTACAGACCCATGTGCATATCAGGGACTGCATGGGACAACACCGTGGGAGGGCACACATGTGGGAGTGGGGTCACATGGTGTGTACACTGCAGGGGGGTGTAAAGGGGATGGGCATTCACCTGTATGGAGTTTGTCATGGGGCACAAACGGTCACACTTTTGTTTTGCACTTTTTTTGTTACACATTGATGCACAGATGCGTTCACTGAATAAAGCTTTGTATCACATACATTGTTGTTGTTGTTGGTGTATTACTTCCCCTGACAGTCCCATGTAGGTAGCAATAGCACAGTATGGCCCCCATGTGCCTGCAGCCAGTGAGGGGTGGGCAGTATACCATGGGGGTGGGGGCTGTGCATGTGCATTGGAGGGACACCGTGGCACGACACATAGGGCAGACATCACACAGGCATAAACTGTGCTGTATATATGTGCCACATGACTGCATGTGCAAATGCTGCACACAACATAGGGACAGCAGTGTGTCTCGGGGGTCAGGACATCCTGACCACTATGCAATACAGTGCACTGACACACGTGGAAGATGCCGGCATAGGCAGGTTGTGTTGCACCGCATATTCCGTCCCCAAGTCCCACTGCTGAGCGAATGTTAACAAGGTATGCACCATCCCAACCATCGTGTGGCCACCTTCTTACAGCATGTGACCTGTGGGCATGTCACCCAACACAGTGGCACCACTACTGGTCACTGTAGCCACCAGGCACTACGCACTGGCCATGGCCACGGATTATGTGTACAGTGTCACCACAACAGGTGTGCAGCACCAGGCAGCACATCACTGCAGGAACACAACAATTCACTCCTGACAATTTGTACCCCGATTATTCGCTCCTGACAGTACACTCTGGTGACCACTCGCACCCACACAAATTCGCCCTGGTGACAATTCGCTCCTGTAAGCCATAATACCAAATACAAAGCAGCACAATGCAGCATTCAGCCTTCAGAAACTGGTGGCCTTTTGTAGAGGGTCAGCTACAATGCAGATCTGAGCAGGGTCTGAAGGATTTTACTGGCTAATTAAGTAGACTGGCAGGTACTGTGAAGTGATTTCTTGTGGCGGGGAGGGAACTGTTCCTGGTGGAGATCTCAGCTGCTTTATGCACGCTCGGACCTACTTTATTCTGGCATAGAGCATAGAGACAAGCCCTGCCAGGCTCAATAACTGTGGAGCCTCATTGTTAACAGATTTCATTTGGTTTTTAGCTGCAGAGCCACTGGGACATAGAATAACATTAATGCCCCTTTGTTTCACAATTGATGACGTTCCTTGTCTGTGTAAATTGTTATATTTCTTTCTGAAAGTTACTGTCAATATTTGCTTGACTTGTGTCTATATTGTGCATTCCATGTAATACTGTGTTCTAACCCATTTATGTACGACATGGAGCCTTTGCAAATGAGTCTCTGACTCAAAGGGTTGTAATTCCTAGACCTTCAATAAATAAATAAATAAATGTACGGAAGATTATACTGTACCAAAATGGAAATTTTATATTGATCATCGCAGTACTGTTGGGCTCAGAAATGTTACCAGTGGCTGAGCAAATCTCTGCTCAAATATTAAGTTAGGGAGTCAGGGGGCTCACCTTTGAATTTGTTGCAGTTCTATTCTTGTTTAGAGGTCTCTTCTCACACCTGTTACAGCATCATGATTTTACAGCCCTGCAGACCAGGTCCAATAATTAACAGCGTTTCCCCTTTAATAATACTAATGGGACTGGTCAAGTTGTGGGGGATGTGTTGAAAGGTAGTGAGGAATGTAGGGAGCTATGGGGATGAGCAGATGCTCACATATGGCGGTGTCTCCCAGGGAGATGCCTGTTGCACTTCTCATTACCACGAGAACCACGACAACTTTTTGCCCGGCCTTGCTTTCGAGGGATGGACAGGGACGAGGTAGATGGGAGGTGACTTTTTTATTCGCTTGCTGCTTGAGGTTCGTTTTCTGCATGTACTGTGGTCCAGGAGCTAGTTGACTTGGGGGCGAGTCTGTATGGGTGCGACTGGTCGCCAGAGCGTACTGTCGGGAGCGAATCTTTGGGGGGCAAAATATCGGGAACAAATTGACATGTACTCCATCACTGCTGTAGGATGGTGTAGCATGACATAGTGCTACCAGTGCCATCTGTATGGCTGCGTATGCCCTCAGATGGAGTGTTGCCGTACAGGCCCATAGCCGGACCATTGGTATGGCCAACACAGTGTACAGTGTAGTGTGTGTGCTGTGCATGTGCATGCACACGCATGCAGGATGGTGTGTACATGGAACACCACAGTAGCAGGATGCCACTGCAGTGTCCCATGATGTCATAAACCATGTGGTATGGTGTTTGCGTTGTTGTGGACAGCGGTCACACATAGGTCTTGGGGGCAGGAACAGCCGGCAGTGTGCATAGTGGGGGGGGCACCATGAGTTTTTTGGACAGGTGCAGTGCAGTGTGTATGCAACATGCCACAGTAGTGTTGCACACCCAACATGGGTACAATGTGATGTACCATTACCACCAGGTCACTTGTGCCCACACATACAACAGCACCATAATGCTGAATGCATGTGACCGCAAGCCTACTGTATGATGGCAAGCACACATGTTGGGGCACTGGGACCACCAGGCACAAAATACACAGTGAGGCAGTGTGTCTTGGACAAACAACAGATATTTATTTTGTAACAAAGCAATAGCCTCCAACTACAAACGCAGCTGCAAGCAGGTAGCAACCTCACCCCCACAACAACAATGTAAATATACACAGGACAACCCCCACCAAACAACTCAACACATACAACATTAACACGGTGCCACCCCAAACCCTGCAACAATTACAATGGGAAAAGGTGATATCCCCCATCCCCTGCAGCAACTGTTCAAACAGGGAAAAACAGGTTACTCACCTGTAACGAGTACGTTCTAAGAGTGGTATATGTGTTCATCCACACTGTTTGGCATGTCCTTTCCCTTTAAAATCAGCCATAAGTCTTCAAGCTAGTGCCTCCCACCCACCCAGGTGGTATATACCTCGGCTCCACCCCATATGCCAGATCTTAGCCTGCTGGAAGCAGGTTGCGTCGTCCACAGCCAGGGAGGTCGGGTGGGTCTGTGTGGATGAACAACATATACCACTCCTAGAACTATTGTTACAGGTAAGTAACCTGTTTTCTAGGATCGTGCATACGTTGTTCATCCACTCTGTTTGGCAGACTCCTAGCAGTTCTCTAGGAGGAGGGAGGCAAGACACACACCCCCAACTTAGGGAACAGAGATGGTAACCAAGGCCGCCAAACCAGCGTCCCAGCGTGACTCAAGGTCGATATGGTAGTGGGTAATGAAGGTGTTTGCTGACTTCCAGGTAGCAGCCCAACAGATTTCCTGGATAGGGATGTCCCTGGAAGCAGCCAGCAATGCAGCAGTATGGTGGGTAGAATGAGCTCTTATCCCTCTGGGAGGCTCCTTGCCCACCAACTCATAGCACAGACCTATGCATGATGTAATCCATCTTGCTATGGTCCATTGGCTGCAGGTCTGCCAAAGCGGCTTCTGCATAGGTGACAAACAGCTGGCAAACCTCTCCCCAATTTCCGCCATCCTCTCCTTATAATAGGGCAGGTACATCTCCGGTCCAAGGTAGGGAGCTTGTACTCGGCCTCCGAGGTGTAATTAGGGTAGTATACCAGCAGAGTCAACACCTGGTTAAGGTGAAACTCTGACATCACCTTCGGAAGGAATTTCGGGTGGGGGCACAGGACAACTTTGTCCCTGTGGAAGACCAGATAAGGGGAGTCCACTGAAAGTACCTGGAGTTTCCCTGTCCTGGCAGACGTGATAGCCACCAGACACAGAGACCGAGAAAGCAGCCAGAGATTCCTTAAATCAAGGAGGTTATTTTCTAGACTACACTGAACTGAATTATTACTTTCTGGACCTGTGTAAGTAACTAGTATGGATTCTGTTTTTGGGATTGACTTTCCTTAGTTTTAACTTTAATTTGCCAGGGAGGAACTGTAGCTGGGAGATATTTGCAGTCATTTGTGACTAGACCTGGTACTTAACCTCTGTGAAATAGGTGTCTGAAAGGAAGGAAGGCACTCCCTGGGGTGGAGGGTCAGAGTTGTAGTTGATTGTTTCTTGTGGCATAGGTTTACTCCCATCCACCTGCCCTCAACCACCCTTAAACACATAACTTCCTTCCTTTAGCAGGGCTCTGACATCACTTCCCCAAAACTGCTAACAACATACACCTGTTCATATCCTTAAAGGCATAGCCCACTGAATAGGGAGTAGAGACACTCACAAGCTTGCACACACTAAAACAAGAACAAAAACAACAAAAAAGAAAAGCATCTGTAACAGGAAGGGACACAGACATGTGGGGAGTGGTGCAATGTACTGGCTGTGGAGCAGCAGTCTTCCTGGAGACATTCTGTAAACTGCGTTGCTGCCCTATTTGCAGGCACCTCTTTGGTCTGAGGGAGGAGGTTGCTCATCTCCATGCTGATCTGGTAATGATTGGAAAACCTGCTCCTCCATCCAGGGACCACCCAGGCCACCACCACTACCTCAGAGGTTGCCAAGAATGAGGAGTGGTTGGACCACGGTGGGCTCAGGGAGGGTGAGGGTGGTGGAACAGGCACATCCCTCCAGTTGTGCCTTGCACAATTCATTCACCACTCTGGCGGAGCATGGTTCATCTATGGAGGCACCTGCAGTGGAGACCAAGAAGGATTCTGGGAACCTCCACAATGGAGAACCACAAGAGGGTGGCACTGGACCCCACGGGAAGGAAACAACTCCTGGTGGGGGACTCAATTGTTAGGGGGTAGAACTGGGGGAGGGAAGGGAAAGGAGGTAAGGTGCCTGCCCAAGCGCCATGGCTTGGAGGGACAGAAACAAATCCTCAGGATCATGAGAACAGCTGCAAGGGAAGTGAGCTGGATGTCATTATCCACCTAGCAACAAATGACCTGGCTGAGAATGGGATCAGAGCAGTGCAACAGGAGTTTGTGGAGTTGGGGAGTGGCCTTAGACAAGTAGCACACATGGTAACTTTCTTGGAAGTGCTACCTGTCTATGTCATGGATGAGGCTAGGGTACTCCGCACCATGGAATTCAATGACAGGTTGAAAAACTGGTGCAGAGTTCAGGGATTTGGCTTCATTGGAGACTGTGGCTCCACCTGGAGGGATGCAGACCTATACAAGCGCAATGGTCTGCATCTGTCCTGGAGGGGAACCAGGATCCTAGGTGATAGGTCTAAATGCTTCATTGGCAAGCATTTAAACTAGCCAAGGGGAGAGGCACTGAAAAGGAGAAGGGAAGTCCTAGCCCCCTCCAAAAGTCAGGGTAGTTAGTGAGTTAAACACCAAGATAGAGCAGTCGATAGGGATAAGGGTGGGGGTAAATGGAGAAAAAGACAAAGGCAGTAAGGACAGGGATGGGGCAAAAAAAAATAAAGTCATAAAAAATGGAGGGTAATAGTACCAATGCCCATAGTCTAGGTAAAAGCTCTCAAAATGGAGGCCTTGATGGAAGAGGATGTCTGGATATCTTGGCAGTCACAGAAACATGGTACACAGAGAACCATGACTGGGATGTCAACATACCAGGGTACACAATCTACAGGAGGGACAGGGAGGGGGGAAGAAGAGGAGGAGGAGGAGGAGGAGTAGCTCTCTATGTAAGGGAAGGGATCAATGCAACAGAACTAAAGGGTAAACAAGGAGAAGAGGAGGCACTGTGAGTCACCCTGGAGACTGGAAATGGCTCCACGATCTGCACAGGGGTTGTATACAGACCCCCATCTCAGGAGGAGGAAATGGACAAGGAAATGATAGAAGGCATCCTTGGGATGGCAGAGAAAGGGGAGATATTGCTGATGGGGGACCTGAACATGCCAGATGTTAACTGGAGCACTTTTGCTGCAGCCACATCCAAGAGCAGGGCCATTCTCGATCCTCTACAGGGGACATACCTCAGACAGCTAGTTTTGGAACCCACTCAGGAGGGAGCAATCTTAGACCCGGTACTCTCAAATGGGGAAGGAGAGAGGATCTCTGATCTTGAAGTGGGTAGCCATCTGGGAACAAGCGACCACCAAGCAGTGTGGTTCACAATAAACTTAGCTGTAGAGTCAAGCCACACAAAAGTGAAGGTACTGGACTTCAGGAGGGCTGATTTTGTCAAAATGGGAGAGTGCCTCAGAAAAGCACTAGCAAACAAACAGGCAAGAAGGTGGGTGGAGCAACAATGGGGAAACATCAAAACTGCCATCACAGAGGCAACAAGCCTTTGTGTGAAGCAAATAAACAAATCAAAACGAAAGAAAAAAACACTATGGTTCTCAAAAGAAGGTAAGGGAAAAAAAGATAGCATTCAGGAAGTATAAGGAAACACAGAAGGAGCAGGATAGAGAACTGTACCAGTTAAAGTAGAAGGAAGCAGGGAAGGCAGTCAGAATAGCAAAGGCCCAAACTGAGGAAAAGATAGCCAACTCGGTTAAGAAGGGGGATAAAACCTTTTATAGGTACATTAGGGAGCAAAAAAGATGAAGGCAGGGATACTAAGGCTGAATAAAGAAGAAAGTGGTTGGGCAGAGAGCGACAGTGAAAAAGCAGGGATACTGAATGAATATTTCTGCTCAGTATTCACAATGGAAAAGCAAGGGGAGAGACCTAATCCAGTCAATATAAGCACTCTGGATAGGGGGGTTGATATTAGTCCTTTCATAGAAGAAAGGGTTCTGAAAGAGCTCTTAAAACTGAAGGTGGATAAAGCAATGGGGCCTGATGGGATTCACCCCAGAATTGTAAAAGAACTAAGGGAAGAACTAGTAACACCACTGACTACCCTTTTTAATAAATCATGGGAGGATGGTGTGGTACCTGAGGACTGGAGAAGGGCAGATGTGATTCCCCTTCACAAAAGTGGGAGCAAGACAAAGGCAGGAAACTACAGACCTGTCAGTTTGAACTCAGTGGTAGGGAAAATGATGGAATCACTTCTGAAGGAAAGAATTGTTGAGTACCTAGAGGCCAGTGGGGCACAGGGCCCAAGGAAGCATGGATTCACAGCAGGAAGGTCATGTCAAACAAATCTAATTGATTTCTTTGACTGGGTGACCAAAGTAGTAGACCAGCGAGGGGCTGTGGATATGGCCTACCTAGATTTTAGCAAGGCATTTGACACAGTCCCGCACAAAAAGATTAATAAACAAATTAGCCAGCCTGGGAGTGGATCCCAGGGTGGTAGCCTGGGTAAAACACTGGCTGGACAACAGGACATAGCGGGTAATAGCAAATGGAGTCCACAGTGAAGAAAGGAGGGTTACTAGTGGGGTACTGCAGGGTTCAGTACTAGGGCCGGTCCTTTGTAATGTCTTTATAAGTGACATTGCAGAGGGACTGGAAGGGAAAGTATGTCTCTTTGCAGATGACACAAAGATCTGCAACAGGGCTGATATGCAAGGTGGGGTGGAAAGGATGAAAAGGGACTTGGCAAGGTTGGAGGAATGGTCAAATGTATGGCAGCTTAGATTCAACACAAAGAAGTGCAAAGTAATGCACCTGGGAAACAAAAACCCAGGGGAAGCGTACATAATGGGGGGTGAGATACTGACAACAACAAAAATGGAAAGGGACCTGGGGTAGTCGTCATCGAACTACCTAAAGGTGGGCCAGCAATGTGAGAAGGCAGTAAGGAGGGCTAGGGGATACTGGGATGCATGGGAGAGGCACCACCATTAGAAAACAGGAAATTGTTGGCCCTCTGTACAGACAGTTGGTAAGACCACATCTGGAGTACTGTGTACAGTTCTGGAGATCCATCTCATCAAGACATAGGGTGGAGGCTGTCCAGAGCAGGGCAACCAAAATGGTGCAGGGTCTAAACCAGAAGGCATATGAAGAAAGGCTAAAGAGCTTAATATGTATAGCCTTGAGGAAAGGAAGGAGAGGGGGACATGATAGAAACTTTCAAATACCTCAAGGGAATCAACCAAGTCCAAGAGGGTAGCATCTTTCAAAAAAAAGATGTGCAAGAACAAGGGGCATAATTTGAAGACAGAAGGGGACAACTCAGAGGTAATGTGAAGAAGTATTTCTTCACAGAGAGGGTTGTAGATGCATGGAACAGCCTTTCTGAGGAGGTCATAGAGTCAAAGACAGTGGGGAAATTCAAGAATGCATGGGACAGACATAAGGCAATTCTAGTGGAGGGTAGGAGGAAGTAGGCTGTTGGTTAACTGGGATCTGCAGCTTATCTGTTAGGTAGAAATGGGCAGACTAGGTGGGCCAAGCGGTCCTTATCTGCCATCAAATTCTATGTTTCTATGTAGGAAGGCTGTTTTCCACGACAAGTGTGACAGCTCACTCTTGTGCATTGGTTCAAATGACTTGCCCATGAGCTTTGCAAGTACCAGCAGGAGATCCCATGGAGGTGGAGGTTCACGCACCGGAGGGGATATTTGATCCAAGCCTTTGAAAAAATGCCCAACCACTGTCTCCTATGCCAATGTTGGCTGACTGGCCCGCACCCGGTAAGCAGAAATGGCTGCCAGGTGCACCCTAAGGGTTGATGACCGTAGACCCCCTTTAGAGAGGGACCAAAGTTAGTCAAGAATGTTAGCCACAGAACAGGATAAGGGGTCCAGACCCTTACCCTGACACCAAATGGAAAACCTTTTCCATTTGAAGGCATAAAATTTCCTGGTCAATTCCTTTCGAGATGCCTCCACCACGGTGTAGACATCTTCGGGAAGACCCAAAGCCTGGAACTCTAGCCGCTCGGGTATCAGGCTGTGAGGTGCAGGGATTGAAGGTCCAGATGAAAGACCTTCCCCTGGTTGAGAGATATCAGGTCCGGGTGAGTACAAAGCCACTCCGGGGGCCTACAGCTGAGGCTGAGGAGATCTGGATACCAGAACTGGTGCAGCCAGTCTGGGACTACCAGAATCACCTTCACCCTGTCCCTCCTCACCTTGAGTAACACTCTGTGGATCAAGGGAAATGGAGGGAAGGCATAGAGGAGGCCTGGGGTCCACAGCCTCGAGAAGGCATCCCCCTACAGAGAGCCCTGCTGAGGGGGGCAGGCATGATACAGCCTCAGCTTGGTGTTTTCCCTGGAGGCAAACAGGTTCACCATTGGTTTGCCCCAATGGGCGAACAGGCTGTAAGCTACCTCTGGATGGAGAAACCACTCATGGGATGTCTGGCCTATATGGCTGAGAGCATCCGCCAGTTGGTTCGAGACTCCTGCCACATAGGTGGCTAGGAGGTCTGCCTCCAACCGACTACGAGGGACCAGATGCGAGCACCTCCTTGCACAGCAGACGGGAGTGCGTGCCGCCCTGTTTGTTGAGATAGTACATGGTCGTGGTATTGTCTGTCTGAACTTGAACCACTTGACCCCGGAGCTGAGGAGCAAAAGTTGACAGTGCCAGTCTGACTGCTCTGAGCTCCAACAGGTTGATGTGACATTCGGACTCCTCGGGGGTCCAGAACCCATGGGCACTGTTGTCCCCCATGTGGGCTCTCCAGCCCATGAGAGAGGCATCGGTCATAAGGATGACTGTCGGCTCGAGGCGAACAAATGGGATCCTTCCTGCAACCAGTCTGGGGCGGCCCACCATTGGAGAGCATCCCACATCTTCTGGGTTACAGTGATCAACTGGTCAAAATGACCATGGTGCTGAGTCCACTGGGCAGCCAGTTCCCATTGGAGGGCGCATGTGCAACCAGGTCCAACAGACCACTGAGGTGCACACTGCCATGTAACCCAGAAGGTGCAGAAAGTCCCGTGCAGGGCGCAAGTGCCCAACCAGAAATGATTGGGCAAAGGAGGAAAGAACCTCCACCCTGTCCACCGGGAGTCGAGCTCTGCCCAGATGAAGCCCATCACCTGAGAAGACACAAGTTCTGACTTGACCTCTTTGATCAGGAGGCCGAGTTGGGAGCAGCTTTGGAGGGCCAGATCCCTGGACCTCCCCACCTTCTGTCAGGTGGAACCTGCTAAGAGCCAAACGTCGAGGTAGGGGTAAATTCTGACCCCCGATGCTGAAGATGGGCCACCACCATTGCAATGCATTTGGTGAAGACCTGTGGGGCTGATGACAGGCCGAATAGCATGGCTCGGAACTCATGCAGGGTCCCTTTGACCCTGAAGTGGAGGAACCGCTGATGGGATGGACGGATTGGGATGTGAAAGAACGCATCCTGCAGATCCAGTGAACAGAACCACATGTTTCGCTCCAAGGATGGTATGATCTGGGACAGAGTGACCATCCGAAAGGTGAGTGACCTAAGAAACTGATTCAGGTCATGGAGATCTAGAATGGGGCACCAGTACCCCATCCACTTGGACACCAGGAAGTACCGGAGACAAAGCTTGGGTCTGCTGAAGGATCCGCCACTGGAGCTACTGCCTCCTTGAGGAGGGAGCTGAGCAATGTTGTCTCAAGAGCCGACTAAGCATGAATAGATCCTCTTTCCTCCCGAGGCGCGAGGCTCGGCTGGGAGGGTACTGCTCAAATTCCAGAGGCAGTCCTGACTGACCACTGAGAACCCACCTGTCTGTGGTACTAGTGGACCAGGCAGAAAGGAAGTGATGGAGCCGGACCCCCACAGGAGGACCCAGAGCTGGCATGATGGAGATGGGGTGGCAGCCCCCATCCCGTCACTCAGCAGGCTTAGAGGAGGAGGAGGAGGCTCCAGAACCTGAGCCTCGGCCCCCTTTTTGGGCCTGTTGGGGTCCAGGCTTGGGCCGAGGGCACTAAGCTTGAGCCTGCTGCTGATGCTGCTGACCTCCTTGGTAGGAGGACTGCTGTACCACAGGGAAAGAGTGCCAAAAGGGCTTCTTCTTTTTCTTCTGCTGGTTCTTGCCTGAAGAACTCCTGGCAGAAGTGGCGTCCAAGGTGGCATTGGACTGTTCAATGCGCTGCAGGTGACCGGCCACTCCTGGGCCGAGCAAGTCCATCCCAAGGAAAGGCACATCAGCTAACTTATGCTGAGTATCTGCTGGGAAGGAGGATAACCTCAGCCAAGCCCTGTGGCAAGAGGCCACTGGGGCTGCCATCGAGTGGGCACAAGAATCCCCAATGTCCAGGGCCGTCTGGAGCTGCTGTTTGGCAACAGCATGGCCCTGGTCCCAGACTTGCTTAACCGTGGTTTGCATGTCCACTGGGAGATGTGGAGGACTTCATCTAATGACCTGAGAAGGGCATGAGAGAAGTGTGCCATGATGACGGCCAAACTGGCCTGACGAAGGCCCAAGGAGGAAGCTGCATAGACTTTCCACACCAAATGGTCCAAGAGCTTGAACTTCTTATCGGGGGGACGGTCAGTGTTGGCAGAACTGCCAGTAAGCCTGAACACAGAAGCAGTCACCAGGCTCTTGGCTGAAGGGTGCTCTGTAAACCCTGCAAGGGACACCATGGGCACCGCATTCTTATGGGCCATTCGGGCAGATGGTGCTGGACACGAGGCAGGGGGACTGCCATAGTTCGAGTACCAGGCCAACAATGGCTTTGGCCACAGGAACGGCATCTGTCGGGGTGTCCCCTCTCTTCAGGATGTCCATGAGAGGGTACTCCGCCCTTTTTTGGATGGGCTCCAGGAGCATCCCTGTGGAATCAGAGATGAGACCGAGGATCCCCTGGAAGGAGGAAGGGCCTTCCTCCATCCCGGTGCCAATGGACTACTCATCATCCCCTGGATGTGAGTGGAGTCCAGTGACATCCGAGTCCGGAAGTCGGGATACAGTGGTTTGCACCAAATCACCTCGACCCGCCAAGGAAGGTCCAGGGTGACCGTGACCGACAGGCGTCGGGAAGTCTGGTATCTGTTCGGTCCTCTTTTGAAGGGGCCCCTCCCACAGGCTGCTTAGGTGGCAGCTCCACCACTATCGGTGGGAAGACTGGCAAAGGCCAAACCAGAGGATGGGCTGGCTCAGCAGGTGGTGAAACCAAGGGCTTTGGTTCCGAGGGGGTCGACTTCGGCCTAGGAGGCGAAAGCCAAGTAATGGCCGGGGTAGGCGGCGGAGCTGGCTTCTGCCAGGTCAAAATCAGCTGTTGCCACATGAGGTCCTCGTAGCACCAACAGAGTTTCCGTCAGAGCCACTCCTCATCCGAGGAGGATGAGGAAGACCTGTGGCGTCGCCTCTTCTTGGAGCGTTTATGGCTCCTCCTTGGCCTTTCAGCCGAGGGGGTTCTGGACCTCGACCAGAATGGGTGGGCCAACTCGGTCACTCAGGAGACACTGGAGGATCAGTGAAGCCTGGGGTCCAGAACCAGGACCTCAAGGGGACACCAGCAGGCTGAGTCTCCTCATCCAGGGAACACCAGGACTGGAGTCCTTTCCAAGGAGTCATCTGCCATGGCGGTGACAGAGGGTCGATTGGGTCGAAAATGATCTTGACTTCACCGGCCACCTCCTCGGTCATCTGGCCAGATGGAGAAGTCCGTGAAGCTTGTGGCTGAGGGCGATCTTGACCGAGATTGAGACCACATGCTCCTGAGCCTAAGATCTCTCTGGTCCAAGAGCGTCTTTGTTGAAATGAACACGGACCAGATTCCTTTTCTCTCTTCCGAGGAGTGTGAGCCCGCAGGCACCTCACCCTGAGTGGGGAGAGGCTGGCACAACTCCTTAAAGGAACCTGTGAAGGTGGAGCCCAGGTTGAGAGGAACGAAGAAGCTTCTATTAGCCAAAGCGCTGGCAGCTTCTTCTACGAATGCCGTCATGCGTTCCAGCTATTCGGTGGAGCCCACGGCCACGGAAACCTCCCACCTAGCCTCCTTAGACTTCACCAGAGGGTTCCTTTTCTCCGGTCTCCCCAGCTTCAGGTGCACCAAGCGGTCTTCCAGGACATTGGGATGGAAGGCGAGGCAAAAGCTGCAAGATGAGGTGTCATGGCCGACACCTAGGCAGTAGACGCACATGAGATGGGATCGGGTTGTGTGACATCTTCTGGCCTCAAGGACACCAGCAAAATCCCAGAGAAGATTTCTCTTCCATGATCGAAGATGCAAAAGCACGATCACTAACTCGAATGAGTTTTAGTTTTGGTAAAACCAAGGGTTTGAAAGCCAGGGCCTACAGAATCGTCGTGAGCACGAGGGAGGCAACCTGTATCTTCGCAGAAAGGAAGATCTGGAGTCATGGGGCAGAGCCAAGGTATATACCACCGGGTGGGTGGGTGGGAGAAGCTACCTTGAAGACTTGCGCTGATCTTAGAGGGAAAGGGACATGCCAAACAGTGTGGATGAACAACATATCCACGATCCTAGAAAAGGTGATATTCCCCAACCCCGCAACAAGAATCAAAACAGTACAATGTAGATAACCCCTCCCACCCCTGCAACAACAATTAAAACTATACAAAGTATAAAGTATAACCCCCCACAACAACACTTAAAAGTAAACATTCTGAAATGTACCAAACTGCATCCTCAAGCAACAGGAATAAAAAAGATGCACGCCAACAATCTCACCCCACACCCCCCACCACAGTAAGTACAAAAGTTGAACCTGGCATCCCCCCTTCAACTACTGCTCCCACAGGGTGGACAGCAGGGCTTTCAGGGATCCATGCAGGTGCGCAACATCCTGCATTATGGCTTCCACCAGGCCAGCTAGCACCTAGTCCCTGTCCCGGGGTGGTTGTGGTGGTGGTTGAACGGGAGCATGCTGCCCCTCAGCCTGTTCCTTGGCCTGCTGCGCCTGCCCCTGGTTCATGGCATTGATGGGCACAATCTCTGAGATTGGGTCCTCAGCCTCCCTCTTCTTAATGGCCCCAGGACTGCCTAGTTCCTCCTGGTGTTCCCCAACCGACACAGCCTCCTGTGCATTGTCCTTTCCCTGCTGGCCATCTTCAGGGGCAATGCCACTGTCCGGCACCCCCTCACCAGTGTCCTGGCTATTATCCCCAGGGGCCTGCTGGGTGTCCTCCATGGCCTCCTGTTCCTGTTCCATTGGCCTGGCAGTTGCCTGGTTGTCTCTGTCCTCCTCCTCCTCCTCCTCACTGTCTGGAGACAGTGGCCAGACCCTCCTCTGCTGGTGTCTGGTGCGCAACTCATATGCGTGTGCATCCCTCTGTTTCTGTTCAGCCATGACCCACAGGAGTTCCTTGTGGCGGGGGCTCATGAGTCGTTGTCCACCTGTAACATGGGAACAGGACACGTGTCAGTGTGCTGTCACGACATTGGCCATGCAACAGTACAGGGGTGATGGCATGGGGACGGCCCATACAGGCTCCACACATTACACCGGCCCTCCCATTGTGGCCGTGCCACTACATGCCACCCTTGTGCTGCACACAACATCGTGCTGCAATTACCACTTGTGCACAACCTGTCCCATCTCCCCCATATGCCACGTGGTCATACACGCCACATGTGTGCTCCACACCATGTACACACCACACTGCTTGGCACATAGCTGGTGGTGGTGTGTGGTCCACACTGCTACCTGCAGATAAGCAGCCACACCATGGCCCTGTTGTCTGGGAGGACCCCACTTACCTTGGACGTGGACGGCTGTGTGCTGCTTGCTCCTCCGCCTGCTGCTCCTGTCATGTTGTCAGTCCCCTGCGACCCTGAGGCTATGCTGCTCCAACCTGTGGTGACAGGGTTGTTACATATGTGTGTGATGGTCACACAGCCATGCACTGGCTGCCATGGGTGTCTGCTAGGGTGGCAGTCTGTGTGACATACTTACCTTCTGCAGGTCACTGGCCAGTCCTCATCTCTACATCCCTCCTGCAGGCCATATCCATCAGCCGCTGGAGGATCCTAGGTCTCGCTTTGAGGTCCTGCAGAGGTTCTTCCTCTCTAGGTGTGCCCCAATCAGCTGCCAAATGTTGTCCCTTTCACTTGGGTGGGTGCCTGCAGCCTGGTGACAGCAGTGTCCTCCTCCACTGCTGCACCATGTTTATGAGCTGTGCAGCTTCTGCAGCTGTAAAGTTGGGTGCTCTGCCACTTAGACTTGTCATGTTGTGAAAGTCCAGGCCCTACAATGACAGTCTCACAGTTGCTAGTCTTTCTGCACTTTGTGGCTTTGTGCGGTAGCAGCTGCACGTGTTTCTGCATGTGATACGCAGTAATAACGCCAGCCACTAGTGCAGTGTTTTCTGCCGCAAGTAGCATGGGCGTGTCCTTTTTTTGATGCAAAACACATACACGTGTCTTTCCACATCTGCACATCTGTGAGGCCATACAGTAGTACCATGTTCAACATGCCATCCCAGGAGCGGGGACTGTCTGCCCAGTGCAACACACCAGTCATGGCATCACTGTTTGCAATTCAGTGACCGTGGCTGGTGGGCAGCATCTGGCTGCACCAGCTCATCGTTGACACGGCAATTGTTGTGGCATGTTGGCGTGAGACACATGTAGTACAATATCATGCATATGCGTTCGTGAATGTAAAGTTGGCTACATGCACAGTGCAGTTGTTGCCGCATGTGCGCCTGTGTTGCAGTATGTGTTGCTGACACCACACGTGTTGTTGCAAGCTGCTTTCACAGCATTCACTATGGTTGTGTATGTCCCACATGTACTACTGCACTCTACACTGTGTTCTATGCCCATCACACAACCCCTCCCCACCCCCAATGTCACCTCTGTGGGTGTTGTGCTGCATCCAGCACTGTCCCCACCCCTCATCATGGTGCACATCTCAGTGTGTATGGCCATGCTGTGTGCTGTTTGACCTGTTACCTTGCCTGACTTGTGTCCTTCACACACCACTGTGGGTGTCCATGCCCACCAGGTGCTACTACCTGACATATGCACTGGCCACTCTATACAGTGTCACTATGTCTGGTGTCAAGCACTGGTTAGTATGGCTATGTGGTGGTATGCCGTCCATAGGCTAATCACCTACTGCTGCCGGTGCCACCTGTTGATGGTTGTTATCGCTCAGTTGAAGTGGTGGGCTATCAACTCATATCTGGCACGTTGCCCTGCCTGGAACAATGCTGCATGGTTGTGTGGCTGTCTGCCATGCTCTTTATGATGGTCTTCATCAGCCCCATCCTCCTCCTCCTCCTCCTCCTTGTCCAGGTCTGGCAGTGTCACACAGTTCCTGAGTGTGAGGTTGTGCAGTATGCAGCACACCACAAAGATCTTGCACACCATCTCAAGGCTGTACTGCAGTGTTCCTCCTGATTGATCCAGGCACCAGAAATATGCCTTCAGGATGCCAAATGTCCATTCAATGCAGCCCTGGTGGAGGCATGTGCCTCACTGTAGCACACCTTGGCCTCGGTGTGTGTGTGCCATAGTGGCATCATGACCCATGGCAGCTGTGAGTATCCATTGTCACCTGTAGGATGCAAGCGACACAGCATTAATGTGCAGGGCACATGTTACACACACAGGAATGCTGTATCTGCAGGGACGGGGTGCTTCTTTGCAGGCCAATGTCACCTACCAATGAGCCATCTGCCTCTCATCCGTCCCCTCGCAAATGCCTAGTGTAAGCCGCAGTTGCAGAGAATGTAGGAGTCATGGCTGGAACCAGGGTACTGGGCTACCACATCCAGTATGTGGCACTGGCTATCACACACCACCTGCACATTCATGGAGTGGAAGCCCTTTCAGTTGATGTACACCTCCGCCTTGCCTGTTGTGCCCTGATGGTTACGTGTATACAGTCAATCGCACCAAGCACATGGAGGAACTGTGCAACTTCACAGAATGCCTGCTTCACCACTGCTTTAAGCGTCCCTCAGCAATATGATGTAACTGTCCATGTGGGCCATCATCGCATCCAGGAACTGCCTGAGTCACCTGTGCATGGCTGGCTGTGAGATGCCTACAATGTCACCTGTGAGGGTTGGAATGTTCCGGTGGCAAAGAAGCACAATGATGATCTTACTTTCACCTCCACGGGAATGGGATGCCCCCTACAGGTGGCACTCTGTAGATCTTCCTGTGGCTCATCATACAGCTCAGCTATGATGGCCTTTGGCAGGTGGTAGCGTGCGATGCACTGCTCCTCCGTGAGGTCCAGGTATGATGTCCTGGCTCTGTACACCCATGGCACATGGCATCTGGCAGGTGTGTGCTGCACTGGTTGCTGCCGGTTCCCATGGTCCCTGCCATCATGCCATCTGTTGTGCCTATGCCACCTGTCCAGTGACAATAATCCCAGTATGGCTGCCTGTGCTACGATCACGCTGTCACTATCAGCAGGAGTGTCTGCACACTGCTTGCTCCACAGTGACTCTGCTGTCTGTCTCACTGATCCCCCTTTTAGACTCTGTTGCAGTTACACCTGCTTCCCCCCAGTGTAACTTACGCCTTTTGCAAGTGGTGTATCTTGCCCTTTGGTTGCTTCTAGAATCCCGCCAGTGGGGATACTGCTGCTTTTCTTTGGCACAAGTCAGTTTATGCCACTGCGTATCTCAGAGTTTGGCACAAGTGTGGCGTATGTCGACTTTGGCGCATCAGGTTTATGCCATGGAGCATGCTGCTTTCAAGAATCGTGCATGTCGCAACTGTTTGATGCTTCTCTCAGTTTGCGCCTTTCTGTTTGGTGCAACTGTGTTATGCCTGGTGTAACTTTTTGTGAATCGGACCCAGTATGTTGAGCACACCTAGCGTGACACTGCCTTGTGTTCTGTCCTTAGTGAGTTATTTTTTTTTAACCGCAAATATCGCAGGCTGCAGTCATAAACTCATTAATGACATAAATTTAGTTCCCTGGTGTCTAGTGGCACTCCCACCAGCCAATTGCTGTTCCCGAAAATCCCTGGTGTCTAGTGGCACCCTCACCCACCGATCGCCATTCATGTATAATCCCTGGTGTCTAGCAGCACCCTCCAACCGGACAATTGCTGTTCCCATAAAATCCCTAGTGTCTAGTGGCACCCTCCACCTGCTGATCGCTGTTACTGTATGTCCATTCATTAGTGGTAGTGGTATTCCTCCCACCCTCCCTTTTTAATTTTTTATTTTGCGAAATAAAAAAGGCCCTCAACGTCTTTTTTACTTTGTATTGAACCCTGTAAAAACAAAAGTCCATCACTGATCATGCCTGCACCCCACCCGACTACCCCTGTGCACCTACCTCCCACACCCCAGTGATGTCCCCACAGACCGCCACTCACCTACAGAGGTCCCAGGTTCGAGACCTGCTCCACCGATCGATGACACATCCTGCTGCTGGAACCAGCGACTGCAATATGAGAAAGTAAGGTAAATGCGCTAGCGTATTTCAGTGAGGTGGTTTCAACTTTTATGCATAACTCAGCCGTTTTTCATCATTTGACCCCAAATTTTCAACATGGCCTTTGGGGACCCCATATCGCCAGGCAATATGATGGTCATTAGGCAACTCCACCAGAAAGGTGATTTTGCGATTGGTTGGCAAAATCACCTTTCTGGTAGATGATAAGTAACGACAGTCATATTGTTCATGAGGTCATAAGAAGGCAATGTTAAAAATTTAAGATCAAATTTCAAAAAATGGCTGCGCTATGATCATTCCTTGCAATCTCATTACGCATAACTTGTAACTTCAGAAATTTTAGTATTTTCACCCCATTTTTACCACATAGTCTTGTTATTACCCACCTCATGTATGTACAGCTGTCATTTTTAAATCCTGCTAAAATGTGTTTCCACACTTGTGCGCAGAATGGCGTTGCAGTTGCACAGAATTATGTTTTGGTGGGGACTGGAAAATATTCTGTACTGGGTACATGCAGTGAGGTCATAAGAAGGCTGGTGTAATAAAAGGATATGTTGAAAATTTGGGGTCAAATTATTAGAAATTGTACAGTTATGACTATTTGTCGCAATTTTGCTATGCCTGCTCATAACTTTGGGAATTTTAAATATTTTTAGCCAAATTTTCAACATAGCCTTTTTATTACACTACCTCATGTATATCACAGCTGTCATTTTTCAAATCATGTTCAAAATGTGTTTTTGCATGTGTTTTGTGCATTGTGGATTGGCGTTGTGCTTGCATGGAGTTACGTTTTGGTGGGGATTGAAAAAGTTTCTGCAAGGGGAACATGAGGTGGAGCAATAACATAGCTATGGTGACAATTTTGGTGATTGTTGTGCTGTAACTGGAAGCGCAGGGGCCGGAAGTCCTTGTGCTTCCACAGCTAGATACATATAGACGTCTATGGAGGTATGGGAGCGCAGGGTATACAATCTCAAAACGTAAGGAAATAAATTGCAAGAAACTTTGTTAATGCATCAGTTAGGGTTAAAGTGACAAAAGTAGGTAAACGTGGCATTAGGGTTTCAACCTAACACCCCATTCCCACCTTGCACAGACCCACAGGCGGGGGAGGGGTTTGTCCTGGGGCTGTTAACCCAGTTATCCTATGTCCTGGATAGATGAGTTGGAGTACTGATTGGGAAGTACCAAGGATTACTGGCAAATTCCCCTAGCTAAAGAATCCAGAGACAAAACTGCATTTGCCACTCCTATTGGATTCTGTCGGTTCACCACCATGCCATTTGGTTTACATGGTGCACCCCGCTACATTCCAGCGGTACATGGATGCAATTTTAGCTTAGGATAACTGTCAGACACTTGATTACATTTTCTAACATCAAGGCAGATTCTTACACCCCCCTTCTATTTTATTTACAAAGCACTTTTCGACTCTTCTATGATACCCAGCTGTTTCATGTATTGTATTTCCTTAACCACGTCTGCCCTTAACTGCTCTGGTAATCTGTATGTCTAATAGGGAGAGCATTCCCTTTCACTATTACGTGCTCGACCCTTTTGCTCAACCTGGCACTGTGGTAAAAGTACTGTTAAATGTCTTTAGCACATTGCAAATTTCTACATTTTTTCAGAGGTTAGAAACATTCACCTTTACAGCATCAGCAGTTATCAGTTTCTGGTAATACTAACAAAGCAGCCTTCAGTGTTTTTCAACCCATTTCTTCAGGAGTTTAGCATGATTTATCTTGGTAGCATTTTTTCCTATCAGGGGTCTCAATGTCATAGTTAACTGTGCCAGTACATCTAAGCACTTTCTAAGGCCCATGTCACTTCATTAACATTTTATTGTCTGTAGTGGGTAACAATAGCAAGACTTTTTCACCTGGCTCAAAAAGATTTTCTTTAACCCCATGGTTATAATACACCTTCTGCTGATTTGGGGCGTCCTCCTAATTACTGTGGGCAATTTCAACATATCATGCCAGTTTCTTTAAGATGTAATAGATTTTCTTCTGAGTGGGGCGATCTTTCCATGTTCCTTTTATTACATTTAGTGGTCCTCTAGTATTGCCATACAGCATTTCAAATGATGAAAAACCTGTTGAGGCTTGTGGCACTTCCCTGTAAGCAAAAAGCAGGTAAGGTAAGTATTGGTCCCAGTCTTTCCTTCCCCTTTACAAACCTTTTTAACATGTGTTTTAGGGTTTGATTAAAATGCTCAACAAGACCGTCTGTCTGAGGAAATAAGGGGAAGTTCTTATGGTGCTGATACCTAGCAATTGATACAACTCCTTCAGCAATGCAGCACCAAAATTACTACCCTGATCAGTAATAATCTCTTCAGGTATGCCCACCTTGCTGAAAATTTTGGCAAGCTCTGTTGCCACTTTTGGGGCTGTGACAGTACCCATAGGAACTGCCCTGGGGTATCGAGTGGCATAGTCACATACTACCAAAATAAATCGATTACCCTTTTTACTTTTGTCTAAGGGGCCAACCTCACCCATTGCAATTCTCTCAAAAGGCACATCTATCAAGGGTAGAGGCACCAGGGGCACCTTGTTGTTTTAGCCACTGGGGCTACTTTTTGACATTCAGCACAGGAACTGCAATAGGGAACAACATCTTCATGAATTCTAGGCCAGTAAAATCTGTACACCAGTCTTGCAAGGCTGCAGTCCCTCACCGAGTGACCAGCCATAGGACTATCATGTGCTATCTGTAACAACTCAGTTCTATACTTCTTTGGTATGGTCAATTGTTCTATCTCGTCCTCTGTAGGAGGATTAGCCCAGACTCTGTACAGTAGCCCATTACATTTTTAAACATTGGCTCATTTTGTTTTTGTTTCACCCAGCTGCTTAAAATGACCTTAGAGAGAAGCATCATTCATTTGCTCAGAAACAAAATCACAATCAGTTATCAATTTGGTTTCAGAATTTTCAAATACCAACCCCTTATGTCCATCAGTCTTTTGTTGCCACTGTTTTTCCAGACATCTTCTTTCTTTCCTGGATTTCCAGATCTTGGAGCTATTCTCAAACAAGTCCAAATCAGAATAACCGAAAATAAAAGTGTCCCCACCATCTGAAATGTTCTTTGCCTGTGCTCTTGTTATCACAGCTACTAAAACAGCATGATTTACTGCCTCTGTGATTAACTCAGTAAATCCTGGAAAGTAATTTCCAATAATCACAGGTATAGGTAACTTAGGTACTAACCCCACTTTCATTTGATGTGACATCCCATTAATATTCTGAGTCACTTGGGTGGTGTGATACTATCGAGTGTCCCCGTGGATGTAAATGACACCAGTACCTGGTCCTTTTGCACAGTTCTTTTCCAGAACTTCAACGTGCACCACGGTCTGTCTGCTTCCCGAATCAATAAATTCCTTCACAGTCTTATAGAAACATAGAAATTATCAGCAGATAAGGACCGAGCCCATCCAGTCTGCCTGTAAGCCCTGTACATTGTATGTGGCCGCTGACCCTATGTGATCAATGGCTTTTCATGACTCCTTCCCCTCTCAAGCTTCCCTTGTGCCTGTCCCAGGCATGCTTACACTCCTCCACTGTGCTTATCCCCACTACCTCCTGTGGCAGACCATTCCAAGCGTCAACTACCCTTTCTGTGTAGAAAAACTTCCTCACATTACCTCTTAATCTACCCCCTTCCAATTTCATATTGTGCCCTCTTGTTCTAGTACTTTTTCTACATTGGAAAAGGTTCCCCACCTGCACCTTGTTTATGCCCTTGAGGTACTTGAAGTTTCAATCATGTCCCCCACTCTCTCCTGTCCTCCAGTGAGTACATATTGAGGGTCCTTAGTCTCTCTTCATATGTTTTGTGGTGCAAGCCCTGCACCATCTTTGTCATCCTTCTCTGGACAGTCTCCACCTTCTTTATGTCCTTGCCCAGATATGGCCTCCAGAACTGCATGCAGTACTCCAGGTGAGGCCTTACCAATGTTTACAATGGCATCACCATCTCCTGCCTCCTGTTAGTGATACCCCTATGCACCCCAGCATGCCACTGCCCCTTCCTGCTGCCTTTGCATACTGCTTTGATGCTTAAGGTAATCAGAAATGATAACTCCTAGGTCCCTTTCCTCCTTGGTGACAGTCAGCTGCTCCCCCACAACCTGTAGCTCTTCTCAGGGTTCCCTCTACCCAGAGGCATTATTTTGCACTTTTTTGCATTGAACCTCAGTTGCCACATCTCCAATCATCTTTCAAGCTTCTCCTGGTCCCTCTTCATTTTCTGCGCCCCTTCAGGAGTATCCACCAAGCTGCAGATCTTGGTGTCATCTGCAAACAAGCAGACCTTTCCTTCCAGCCCTCTGTAATGTCACTAATGAAGACATTGAACAGGACTGGTCCCAGTACTGATACCTGCGGTACCCCACTGGTCACCCCTCTCCCCAGATTATACCCCATTTACCACCACCTTATGTCTCCTGTCTGTTAATCAGTTCTTAGCACAGTTCACCACCTTGTCTCTCATGCCCAGACTACCCATCTTGCTAACCAGTCTTCTATGTGGGACAGTGTTGAAGGCTTTGCTTAAATCTAGGTAGCGGCGTCTGCCCTCCCTGATTTACTTCCCCAGTCACCCAATCAAAAGAATCTATCAGATTATCTCCCACTTTGATATCTGTTAAATCCTTGCTCCTAATTTGCAAAGGTCAAATCTGCTTCAATGTTACCCTCCTTATTTTTATGACAGTTTCCTGCAATATGACCTTGCTTATTATAGTTACATCAAATAAAGTCTTTGGAGACAGATTTCTTACTCCCATCAGAGTTTTTATCTGACCTGGAGTTAAAACAGGAAAAAGAGAGTATTACCAGTCCTTGGCTGTTAAGTCACTGCTGCATGGCCTGTCTGGCCATCTGATAGTCTTCAGCCAAAGAAATAGCCTTTTCCCCACTGTCTGGTCGGTGTTCTTTTATGCAAAGCTGCACGTCTATGGGAAGGATGTTGATGAGATGCTCCATTGCAAATATGTCAGTGATCTGTAGGACTGTTTTGCCATCTGGTTGGAGCAATTTAATGAGTTCTCTGAGTCAAGTGAAGGCTCCTCAGGAATTGTTGACTAAGCTGAACTTCAGGAACTGGAATCTTTGCCTGTAGGTCTCTCCTGTGATGTCATATCTTTTCAGGATTTCTCTTTTCACAAGGTCATAGTTTTTTGACTGTGCAGTGTCCATATTGCTGTAAGCGAGTTGGGCTTTACCTGTCAGGTAAGGTGCCAGCCTGATTGCCCATTGCTGCTTTGGCTGCTGGCAGGTTCCAGCATCCCTTTCAAAAGTTGTCAGGTATGCTTTTTATATCATCCGTGGGACACAACTTTGTAAGTTTAATGACTTTAAAATTGTTTGTGTTATGTCGCTGTGCTGGATCTGTGCCAGATCCTCTAGCTTTGACAGCTTGCAAGGCATCCAGCCATCGTTGCTCCTGTCGCTGCATTTCTTCTTTTCTGTGCTGTTCCTGTCACTGCATCTCTTCTCAGCTGCTCCTGTTGCCATCTCTTCTTTCTCTGCTGCTTCTGTTGCTGCATCTCTTTTCTCTGCTGCTCCTGTCACTACATCTCTTCTTTTCTCTGCTTCTCTGTCTGTCTTTGTTGTATGGCCCATCATTTGAAGAGGCAGACAAGCTTTCAGGTTCTGTACCTGCCTGTCCTTCTTCTTCTTCCATCATTGGTTCGGCTGAACAGTCTCAGTTTGAATTTTGTTTCTGCTTCTAGTTTGGCTGCCATTCTTCTGATAATCACTCCTGGGCTTGCTGCTGCAGGATCCATACCCTCCTTCTATGCTTCTCTCATTGCAGGTCTAGTACCCACACACAAAACTCCTGGCATAGAGTTTGCATGGTGTAAATCCCACTTCTAAACATACAAACAATGGAGAAAAAGAAGTAAGTGCCTCAGTTGGGACTTGAATCTAGGCCGCCTGGAATACCATTCCAATTGTGATACCAGCTGCATCATCAAGGCAATTGGAAACTGGGCTGTCCCTGAACTCATTACTCTTTCTCCAAATGCACAACCTGGTGGCTGCACAGATAATTACATAATTACACAGACTGGCAGTATAGCCTAGAGGTTAGAGTAACGAGCTGTGAATCAGCTTAGTACATCCAGAAGACCAGACCTTGGTTTGATTCTCACAACCTCCACTTGCAAACTGTGTGACTCTGAGCAAGTCACTTAACTGCCCAGTGTTCCCAGGTCACCCCTGAAAACAGGCACTTTTGCCTAGTGCGCCTTACCCGGTTACCAAAGACTAAAACAAATAAATAAATAAAAAATACGTTTATACAATCACATGGGTGCACTGTGCATATATTGTGGAACACATATAAACAATGGAGAGAAAGAAGTAAGTGCCTCAGTTGGAACTTGAACCTGGGCCACCCGGAATACCGTTCTGATTGTGTTACCAGCTGCGCCACGGAGGCAACTGGAAACTGGGCTGTCCCGAGCACATTACTCTTTCTCCAAATGCACAACCCAGTGGCTGCGCAGATAATTACATTTATGCAATCACAAGGGTGCGGTGTGTATATACTGTGGAACACATACAGAGAATGGAGAGAAAGAAGTAAAGAGACAGTACGCTTTGGAGACCTAGTTTTATTTCTTCCCATTACATGTCAACAATTCTTCCTGTATGATCAAGAGACAATTCCATCCAAGTGTATCCTGGCAAATTGGGACCAGTCATCAGAACAGAAATAGTACAATCAGCTAAGGAACTCCTTGTCACCTGCTTTCTTCAGATTCTTCAGGCCAACCCTTCCTACAGTGAGCTAAGCAGTGACTGCACCAGTTCACAGTTAGGGATTGACACCCAGTGGTGTGGGGTGTTTGTTTCAGCTTCTTCAGGGATTCTCCCAGGGTTGA
This sequence comes from Neoceratodus forsteri, assembly GCA_016271365.2. NCBI lineage: Eukaryota > Metazoa > Chordata > Ceratodontiformes > Ceratodontidae > Neoceratodus > Neoceratodus forsteri. Next base: position 612,251,824 of record CM057454.1, on the reverse strand, counting down.
CAGCCTGGAGGTGTTCCAAATCTTCAGCTTGTTCCAGGCCCAGTTTTTATGAGTCTTTCCCAGGGCCTATGGTGCCAGCCTGGAGGTTCTTCAAGTTTTTGTTCAGTGCTCCGGTGGTCTAAGGTTTGTCAGGTTATTTCACCGAGTTAGTGGTAACATCCTGGAGGTTCTTCATTTTGATATGCTCAGTTCTTCAGGTTTTTTCCTGGGGTCCATGATAATGGCCCAGAAGCTCTTCATTTTGCCAAAATTTCCTTAGAGTTACAACTGTTCCATTTCTTCCCGATCGTCCTCTGTGATTGCCCAGAGGCTCTGCCTGTGGAGTATGTTAGTGTGGTTCTCATCCCTGGGTTTTGTCAATTCTCAGTGGTTCAAATCTTTTGTTCAAGGTAATAGTATGTTCTTCAAACCATCCAATGGAAAGTACATGCTTGGACCCCATGATCTCTATGACCTTGATGAGTAATTTGAAGACTGAGAAGGGGTGAGAAAGGTAGGAGGCAGACACACAGAAATTATGTTTAATGCACTTAATTCCATGTGCTGTGTATGAAGACAGGTGATAATTCAGGATACAAAACTAAGAAAATAGGCCTTAAATGCAGTACAACATATATACATACGGGAGTTGCAACAGCCCATAATACTAGAAAGTCTCAAGACAACAGATATTTCTAGTGTCTCTACTTGGGTTAATCTGCAAGGCAGCTTCCTTCCCTAGAAGATGTCTCTCACTATTAGAGGGAGTGAGTGAGAGTCTATCTCCTGAGCAGGAAATCTTATTCCTTCTCTGACTTGAGAGAGATGAGCTGTACTACCTCAGGTGCAGCCTAAAGGGGTCGCTTACACTCCTCTTGGATCATATGATCTGCCCCTTCTTCAAATTAGTAAATATTCAGGCTTTGCTATCTCAGCGTAACTAAGTAAGATACAGTAGGCACACAATACAAATCACTCGATTTCAAGCACATGAGGGTATGTTATTGGGAGCAGCAGTACAAAATGTTCCACAAAGGCTTCATTTGTAACATTAGTTTAACTAGATGTTTCTACCAAAAAGACAGGAAGCAGGGGGGAGGAGTAACACATTGTACCCAAAGGAAAGGAACAAGACAGGGCAATTAAGCCATAAAAAAACAAGCAAACATCCAGAGCTTTTCTCGTAGGCAGCAAGGAACCAACCTGCAGCCATGACAACTGCTCAAACTTTCTGCAGACTGCCTCAGCGCCTGCTTCTAGTTGTATTTAGGATCATACTAGAAAAGGTAGAAAGAAACAGGAAAGTATGTAAGATTAGATTGACTGCCTACAGGTGGCCATCCTGCAGAAAGAAAAGAAAGAAACACTATTGTGCAACAGTCTTAGAAAAATAGAATACGGGGGTGCTAATGAGCAGTTGAACCAAGAAGACGTGGAACCCCAGAGATCCGTCCTCACGGTGATTTAAAAGTTATTTTTCTGCAGTATTTACAAATTTAAAACTGAATTATCTGGTACCACATGAAGTAATAGACATGAACAAGTATTTTTGGGAGGCAAACCTAGACAAGCAGCATCTAAAGCCGGTGAAAAGAGTCAACAGATACCTTGGCCGCTACAGGAATAGGCCCAATATCCTTTTTGGCCACCGAGATGGTGGTGCTCAGTAAAGTGCTTACAACACAGGTTTTAGAGGGCCTAAACCCGAGACTGTTGAAGTTTGAAGATAAACTCACTGAGATCTCTGCCAAATATGCCCAAACAACAAGCAGATTACAGAACTCAAACAGCAGGTCTTAGACCTGGAGGACACTACTAGACAGACTCCTGATCGGTTGGCGACACTGGAAAATGAGGTTGATGAATTGAAAGATCTCCTGGATTACCAGGAAAGTTATAACCAGCAAAACAATTTGCAGTTTAGGGGCCTCCCGGAGGGCGAGGAAGGTGCCAGCATAATGGAATTCTGCCCAGTAACACTACCGAAGCTTCTTGGTATGCAAATTAAAAATGGAAAACTTAAATTGGAATGGGTGCATAGGGCCTTGGTGCCGTGTCCCCCCAATGACCAGCCGCCACTCCAAATAATTTTTAGATTTTACTATTTCAGCGACCGCCAGGCCCTGATGGTGGCTTATAGAGCAAAACAAGATTTGAGATACAAGGGGCACAAGATCACGAACCATCAAGATTCCTCCTCCTGGCTGCAAAAAAAAGAGGCAGCAATTTAATCCATATATTAACACATTGAGGGAACGGAAACTAGACTTTTCATGGCCTACCCAGCGGTGGTTAAAATTTGCCACAAGGGAGCGACTATGTCATTCTGGGGGGCAGAGGAGCTGCACGTTTTTGTGGAGGACTGGGATAAGAAAAATGGTAGATAAGAAGACTGGAAAGCTAACTAGCTTATGTTGTGTTGGTATGATCCCACAGACTTGCCTTGGCATGGAATGACGCCTGAGGGCCTCACCCTGGCCCCCACCTCTGATAAGAATATGTGCTCCCTGGGACTTTGGAGCTGACTCCTCTTGCTCTGGATTTCTGGAACCCTGGTGCTTGGCTATGGACTCAGATGGTGAGTGATTAATCTGATCTGCTCCCTTTCGCTGTTGCACCCGCCATTCTGACTGTTATACTGGCAGTGGACACATTTTACAGAGACTAGTGTGGCAGTACAGAAGGCCTCCTAAACACAAGATTGGGTTATGGGACAAAGACCCCATCTGCCTGCTTGAGACCTGGCTGGATTCCTTCTATCCTGCACAGATGTTGGGCTTGCTAGCGAACTTTAATATATATAAAATTGCTTTACAGTTAACCAGTTTTTCTTTTCACAGGTGCTGAGCATGGGGGAGTGAGGGGCCACATGTTCTAAATTAATGTGTGTGGGCCTCCCACTCCTCTCAACTAAATCAATGGAGTCCTTTTGGAGAAGCAGTTTTGCTATTTTTTTTATTTACTAAGGGAGATGGCAGGGTTGAATGAGGATAAAAGATTGCATGTGATTAGTGGAAGGTGGGGATAGCATCTGGGGTATATGGAGGGAATATGACAGGAGACCAACTATACTTCTTGATCAGAAATAGACATCGAATCCAATTTTGTGGAATGAGCATAAGGGACCCTGAGAAGATTTTGGTTTTACTGGGGGAGCCAGTGGAGAGATTTGTGATGGAAGAAGAGGGGGGATTACAAATATAGGTTGGATGGCTTCTTCTCCTCCTTTTAAGTCAGATCATAAAGGGGTGAATGTTAATTTTAGTTGAGCTGCAGGTTGTTGCCTTCTAAATATGGAAGAATATGATGAAGCTCAACTACCTATTTGTTATAGCCCACCCCTAGCTATGGGCAGTCACCAGATGACTGGACACTAGCCAGATGATTATTTTTATGGGGTCGGTTAGGGAAACGTGGCAGAGAAGGAGTAGACATGAAGCACTGGATAGCTAAGCTGTATGGGGGGGGAGGGCTCCAATCCCGAAGAGGAGATACATCGATGCAGAATCCCTATGGGAGGATAAGGGGGCTGGCAGGGTTAGGGGGGTCTGATTGGGGCAATGACCATGGTACGTGGTCGAGATATGACCACACAGTGATACTATTTTAGTTAACTGAGAATCCAACAGACTATGATTGTGAGGTACTGGAGAGATAATGCAAACATTAATGGATATCTGACTAAGTAGGGCAGGGAGGGGGGAAGATGTAGTGAATTGGGTATACTGTTCCTTTTTGTTTGGTGCCTCACTAATATACAAGTACAATTTGGAAACTACCACTATCAGACTTTAACTGTTAGCAATGGCTAATCAGATGTTAAAACTTTCAGATGTTACCATGTTTTTTGCTTGTTTTTGGTTTACTGTTTATTGTTCAATTTTGAATCTGGTGACGATTTGCTCCGGTATGTTTTTAACAGATATGGCATGTTTTCTGCCTCAGTCTTGTCAGAGAAGATGAGCTTTGTGCAAGTGGCAATCATATGTGAAAACTTATGTTGTGAGTATGGCTACTTCTGACTATCTAAACATCCTGTCCTGGAATGTCTGGGGTTTTGCCTCACCGATTAAGAGAACCAAACTCTTGTCAGCTCTTAAATGCCAGAATACGCAAGTTGCCCTGTTGCAAGAAACCCACCTCACTGACCAAGAACACATTAAGCTGGTTGGCGGATGGGTGGGAGCGTGGTATGCTGCCTCGTATAAGGCCCACAACTGGGGAGTAGCAATTTTAATACATAGACACCTCCCTCTGCAAGTAACTAGAGTGGTGAAGGATACACAGGAGGGATGACACGTGTTTGTGGAGGGGAGCTATATGGAGAGAGGTCACATATGGTAGTGTATACTTTCCAGCTGTATTCAAACCTGGGTTTTATCAAAAATACCAGCTCTCTTCCTTAAGGAACAGTTCCAGGGATTGACATTAGGAGGGACCTAAACTGCATTAATGACCCTAAACTAGATTATTCTAGGGATAGACAGTGCACTAATCACTTCACTAAGAACTGGCAGCTGGGCATGTTGGATTTAGATATGTTAGACAGCTAAAGAAATGTGAATCCGGGATGTAAGGAGTATATGTACTACTCCAATCCACATAACACATGGTCGAGACTTGATTATATATACATACCTCAAATTATATATGATCAAGTGGTCAAGGTCTCTCATGGGCCTATACATATTTCAGATCATGCAATGGTCTGTTTAACATCAAGAAAGAATTCAAGCCGGCCCAGTAGTGCTGAGGACTGAGGCATCCTGCCTTACCTCATGCTACACCAGTGACCCGGGTTCGGGAATTGACCTCGGGTCACCAGGGTGCCAGCACAGGGGGAGGGTGGAGCACGATCGAGCGTTGACGCTCCTCTCCCAGGAGGGAAGGTCACCCATCCGTAGTCCCGCCACCACCAGATGGAGGTCCAGTGGTAGGCGTAGGTGGTAACGGAGTGACTGGTAGGGTGGGGCGTCCCATAGTGCGTGATGTGCATAAAGCTTCAAATGTATGCATCACGCTGGGGATGCAAAGGGACTGAGATCAGGAGAAAACAGAAAAGCAACTAAAAGTCCCTACAGAAGAGAGAAAAAAAATTACTTACCACAGTAATCTTGTTTCCTCTAATGGAGTCTTGCTGTAGTCTGACTGTATGCAGTTAGCCCTTCCAGTCAGTTGAACTGGAAGGGCTAACTGCATACAGTCAGAATACTAACAAGACTTCATATTTTGAAGAAAAATTACTTACCACAGTAATCTTGTTTCTTCTAATGGAGTCTTGGAGTATTCTGACTGTATGCAGTTAGCCCTTCCAGTTCAACTGACTGGAAGGGCTAACTGCATACAGTCAGAATACAGTGAACTTCATGTTGTTTAAAATAATTCAACAGAGCATGACATGCCTAGCTAGAAATTCCTTATTTGCTAGCCAGGGAGGATTTGAGAACATTTTTAATAGCCCAATGGACACATTTAATGTTACAAACAGGGACGGTAATATCAGAAGGTATATTTTAGGAGGCAGGGAAGGCCTTATGAGAGGGCCATTATAGGCTATGTGGCCCACATCAAAAGGAAAAGAAGTGAAAGGTAGCAGAGTTAGAGGCTACAATAAAAGATCTGGAATGTAAGATGGCAGACATTAGAAGTAATGAGTATACAAGAAATCTGTTGTTGCTAGGAAACATTAAATTTAATATTAATTGAGGAGGCACAAACCAAGCTCTTATTTGTTAGACAGAGAATGTATGAGTGGGGAAACAAACCTGAACCGCATTGGTCCGACTGAAGAAGGGGTAGAACAACGGGCACAAAGTGAGTATTAAAACAAACACGGACAACTAGTAAATGACAATGCCCAGATCCGAAAAGGTTTCAAGAATTTATCAGGAACGCTATGAATGCTAAGGCTGTCAAGGGATGGAATTCCAAGCCAAAAGATTTTGGATGAGACTGATATACCACAGATAGCAGAAAAACACAAGGAAATACTGGGGCACCAGTGATAGCGGACAGAGTTAAAAGGGCTATTAATGGCCTTAAAAATGGTAAAACAGAGGACAGCCCCACCGCACAGTGGCAAGGTGTTCTGCGTGCAACGCCGATGTCCTGGGTTCAGGAATGGACCCAGGAAGTCAGAGGTCTGGCTGGGTGGAGAAGGACTGAGCATCTGATGGATGGCTCTCCTTCTCCAGGAGGAGGGGAAGGGGGATGTCCGGCACAGCAGCGGCTCCTGGCAGAGGTCAGGAGACCCAGAATAGTGTGTGGGAGGTGGGACAGATGTAGATCTTGTTCCACTGATGTAATTGCATGTCCTGCATCCAGGGGAAAAATGCAGCATCTGAAAAAATCCAGCCCCCTTGACATGATGCCCTGTTCCGCTCCTGCCAGTTTGCCCTTTCTCGTCTGTCAGGGGGTCCTGCTTCCAAGGCCCCACCCTGGGGGGTAAGCCAGGGCTTGCCAAATAGTGTCTGCTGGGGGGGGTGCCCTCCTAGTGGCCCCACTGGGAGGGGTAAGCCCCGGGCATGCTGGGGAGGAGCAGAATGGGGCCAAGCCTTCCTTGGAGGAGAGGGGGAGCCGAGCACTATCCCCCCAAAGCAATGGTAAGGCAGGGGTCCTGACTGATTTGTTACCAAATATTATAAGGAGCTGAGAGAGGTTCTTGCTGGCCCTTTAACCAATCTAATAGAAGAGGTGGGGGGGAGGGGGCTCCCTAATACCTGTTGTGCAACCGATATTTGTGTCATCCTGAAACCCGGTATAAATACGCAATAATGCGTCTCCTATAGGCCCATCTCACTTCTAAATTGTAATAGCAAGATAATTGCTGTAGTGATGGTGAAGAGGTTGGAAGGGGTATTACTGCTTATCATTCAAGTGGACCAGACAGGATTCGTGCAAGGCAGAATGTCTCATCATCAAGGAAAGAATAGTCGAGTACCTAGAGGCCAGTGGAGCACAGGACCCAAGGCAGCATGGATTCACAGCGGGAAGGTCGTGTCAGACGAATCTAATAGATTTCTTTGACTGGGTGGCCAAAGTAGTAGACCAGGGAGGGGCTGTGGACATGGCCTACCTAGACTTTAGCAAGGCATTTGACACAGTCCCACACAAAAGATTAATAGTCAAATTAACCAGCCTGGGAGTGGGACCCAGGGTGATAGCCTGAGTAAAACATTGGCTGGACAACAGGACACAGAAGGTAATTGTAAATGGAGTCCACTCTGAAGAAAGGGGGTTACTAGTGGGTACCGTGAGGGTTCAGTATTGGTCCAGTCCTTTTAATGTCTTCATCAGTGACATTGCAGAGGGACTGAAGGAAAAGTATGCCTTTTGCAGATGACACAAAGATCTGCAACAGAGTTGATACACAAGGAGGCGGAAAGGATGAAAAGGGACTTGGCAAGGTTGGAGAAATGGTCAGAAGTATGGCAGCTAAGATTCAATGCAAAGAAGTGCAAATAATGCACCTGGGAAACAAGAACCCAGGGAAGAATACACAATGGGTGGGGAGGTAGTAACAAGAACAAAAAGGAAAGGGACCTGGGGGTAATCATATCAGATGACCTTAAGGTTAGCAAGCAATGTGAGAGAAGGCAGTAGGAGGGCTGGGGTATACTGGGATGTATAGGGAGAGGCATCATCAGCAGAAAACAGGAAGTTGTTATCCTCTGTACAGACAGTTGGTGAGACCCCATCTGAGTACTGTGTCCAGTTCTGGAGACCCCATCTCTAAGGACATAGACAGGATAGAGGCAGTCCAGAGGAGGGCAACTAAAATGGTGCAGGGTCTGCAAGAGAAGCCGTATGAGGAGAGACTAAAGGAGCTTAATATGTATCCCCTTGAGGAAAGAAGGGAGAGGGGGGACATGATAGAAACTTTTAAGTACCTCAGTGGAATCAACAAAGTCCAAGAGGGTAGCATCTTTCAGAAAAAGAGACTTGCAAGAACAAGGGGACACAATTTAAAGATAGAAGGAGGGCGGTTCAGGGGCAATGTGAGGAAGTATTATTTCACAGAGAGGGTAGTGGATGCATGGAACAGCCTTCCTGAGGAGGTTGTGGGGTCTAAAACTGTGGGAGAATTCAAGAATGCATGGGACAGACATAAGGCAATTCTTGTGGGGGGTAGGAAGAAATAGGCTGTTGGTTAACTAGGATCTGCGGCCTATCCTGTAGGTAGGGAAATGGGCAGACTAGATGGGCCTAGCGGTCCTTATCTGCCGTCAAAGTCTATGTTTCTATGTTTCTATGTTATCATAATATGAGACGCCTTCTCAATGCTGTATGGTGGGGTTCTCGGCATCGTGGGCAGACTTTGATACAGCCAATGGACGCTGAGAAGGTGTTTGACAGAATAGAATGGGCCTACTTATTTGAAGTACTAAAGAGATTTGTCGTATGAGATGGGTTTACAGATCTGGTGAAAATGCTATATCATAACCCTAGGACATGAGTATTGGTAAATAGAGCCCCATCAGAGAAGTTCCAACTTCATTGTGGGACAAGACAGGGCTGCCCCCTCTCCCCTCTTTTATTTGCTCTGGTGATAGAGCCACTAGCCATTAAAATAAGAGAGGAATTAAATATTAACGATATTGCGGAAAGAGGTGGGCGTAAACATAAACTCACATTATATGCTGATGATTCGTTAATTTCTGTTACAGACCCAGACATGACAATGCCGGCTCTGCTGGAAGTGCTGACCCCTTGCTCCAGTTTCTCTGGCTATAAACTAAACCATAGTAAGTCCTACCTTATGAATATAAGCCAAGGAATGATGACATAGTACAGAATACTTGGGGCCTGCAAAGGGTGAAGGGCATCTGACTTACCTAGGTATACAGGTGGGGAGGAAAATTTATACCTTATGTAAGTTAAATTACACGCTGCTCATCCAAAATGTTTTGAAGGACTTGCAGAGGTGGAGAGCACTCCCCATCTCTTGGATGGCTCACATAAATCTGATAACATGAACGTCCTATCAAACATTATTATACAATGCAAGTGCTTCCAATGGGCACAACAGATGAGGACCTTAAAAAAATAGAGGGAGGCTTTACTAACTTTATTTGGTGTGGAAAACACCCATGAATGAATTTAGTCCAATTGAAAAGGGATCAGGACCAAGGTGGCATAGGTTTCCTGGATTTACAGGGCTACTATCTGGCCACACAGGTTAGATATCTTCAGAATTGGGTTATTAGAGGACAGGAGGCGAGTTGGGTTGTTTTTTATTTATTTAAAAGTTTTACCAGGAAGGCACGCTGAGCAGAGTACTACTCAATTCCAGGTGCATCCTGGGGGAGGGGGCATGGGAGAAAATAACAGGTAATAAGTACAGTGCCATACAATAATTTGTATAGTTGCGGAATAAATAGTTACTTTACAGCTCTAGGTGTAGCAACTAGTGAAATCAGTAAAACAAAGTAAAGGACTGGAGCTATATCAAGGGTGTGTAGACAAGCCAAGGAGAAAAAGATATCAGCTAAACCTAACTGTAGGAACATGTAGAGAAATGGGCATTGATGAGGGAGCTTAGACGCTGGGGGAGGTGTGAGCCAGATGACTGCCGAGGGAGTTCCATAACTTGGGCATTTGATAGCAGAATGCTGCCATACCAATCGAGGAGGCCATCGTGGTATGGCCAAAAGGTGGGTATCTGTGTTTCTGAGTGTGTACACAGAAGGGGTAGGTGCAGCTAAAGCAGAGGGGAGACAGGTACTTGGACCAGTACTTGGCCGTGAGCTTGGTGCAGTGTGACTGATGGCGGTCATGAAACAACGGAAGATTGAGAGTCCTATAGAGCTTGCAATGATGGGTGGAGGGCAGGCAATCAAGGGCGAAATGGCAGAAAGAGTGGAAAAATGAGTCCAATCTGGCTAGGGTGGATTTGGGAGTGACACTGTAGACTACATCCCCGTAGTCAAATATAGGGAGAATGAGGGGTTTGGTGGATGAAGGGTGCCTGGGGTGGCTCTTGGCATATCTGGCAAATGGAGGATGGAGGGCTTACAAACAGATTATGGAACATAACCCCCTAGCGCTGTAGGTGCTGGAAGCGTGGGAAAAATTAAAATGCGTAGAAGGAAACTTAATGAACAAACTCTCTTAATTCCTATAGCACAAAACTCTGGCTTTTTACCAGGCCTGGAGGATCCTGGGTTTAATCTTTGTCAGGATAGAGGGATTCACTGTTTGGGGGATTTATACAGATGGGAGGAATTCTCTATGTTCACTGATATACAAACGGCCCTACAGATCCCAAGAGATAATTTTTTTCAGATTTTACAAGTCGCGAAGCATTGCTTAGGACACCTCAGTGGAAAGCATCAAGTGTTTCCAAGCTTGCTGAGGTGGAACTTGAAATTTATAGAGCACAGAAGACAGTCAAAGATCTGATTGGTAGGATGGCCAGATCAGATAGATCCTAAAAACAGCAATGGAAAATGACCTGGACAGAGCGATAGGGGATGATAACTGGCAACTCATTATGGGTTCTTAAATGGGACTATTAGTTTATAATAAATACAAAGAATCCCAATATAAATTCTTGCATAGAATATATTGTCCACCTAGTACTGTACACAGATTTCACCTGAGTCTCTCCAATATGTGGAAGATGCCATAGAACAGGCACATATTTCCATTATTTCTCGAATGCAGTACTCTGCAGAGATACTGGAAAAGTATTGCTAAGAGATATCCCGTATATGGGGGAGGGGGGCTCCAGATACTGTGCTCACTTTTATAACTACTCTTTGGATGAAAAGAGGGAAATGCGGATGGCTGGACTCTGTACCCTAGCTGCATTAAAGTCTTGCTTGTGGTTGCAAGACAGGGCATCCAAAACACTTGAGTGTCATGCAACACACCTACTCTAGATCAATGGAAAAATCTAGTGATTCAAGTATTAGCGGTGGACTGATTGACATATTTAAAAAAAAAAAAAGGAAACATTTATGCTAGAGTGGGGAAACTTTTTGGATGCCCTGTCTGTGGCAGAAGCCCAGCTGATGTGAGGGGAGGGACCTGATAGACTAGACAGTGACCAGGGGAATCTTTTGTGCAGGACGCAATGTATTCTTTTATGACATATAGTAACTCACTAAAGGTAGGACTTATACTCTGAAATATTGAGGTGGATATGATTCTGAAGTACATACTTATACTAACTGTGGACTGAAATATGCATATCTGAAATGTTTGATTTTATATTTTTTGTTAAAACTTACTGAAGGTATTAATTACAGCAAATGTCAATATGCTTAATCTGTATATAAAACATGCTATATATTGCTGGTGACTGCTGATACTGTATGACCTGAACCTTCTTTTTTTTTTTATTGCTGTCCTTCCGGCTGCCCCTTTCAGCCCGATAGAGCCCCCTCGACATCCCAGAATTACCGGGCTTACCTTATGTCTGGCCCAGGAGCAGAGCCTGCGGAGGGTCGGGAATCATCCTCGTGCTGGAGGATCCATTTTTCCTCCATTTTTTCTCCCTATTACCATGGGGCCCCAGGAGTAGAGACGTATGTGCATGGAGGTGAGCATGCGTACTACAGCCCCGGTGACAGCCCCTTCTGACACCTGTTGGCCTAGTGCCTGGTGCTCCCTCTGGCCTGCGCTGCCCCCTGGGCTCCACCGTGAGGCAGTCAAGAGCTGAGGGATACCACCTTCCCTCCCTGAGAGGAGAGCTGCCTCTTAGCGGCTCCATCCAGCTCGCGTGCCTCCCCTGCCGCCTCCGATGGCCCGTGTTTGTTCCCCAAACACGGATCATCAGCATGGCGTGGTAAGGTATCCAGTACCTTAGCCCTCAGCGCCACTGGGCTGACTGGATTGAATCTTCTTTTTTAATAAAAAGATTATACAAAAGAAAAAGAGAATACAAGGTAAACAAAGTATGCTACAGAAGGGGTTCTCTTTATCCCACTAGTGGTTTCCTTAACTTTATGTCTTTCAGAATATCAGGGAAAGAGGAGCTGGGAGTTAACACTGCCACAAAGACTGATTCATGGAGGAGCTGAGGAGTGATACTCTCCATCAAGAACTGAGACTGCTGTCAAAACAGAACCTGAGATGCAATCCTTGAACTTCAAAGAGAAAAACATTGAATGTCTTGGGCCAGAACAACCAAGAGACAGACTAAGTTCCCACTAGTGTTGCAGGATAGCAAGGGAGAGATGCTCAACAGGACACCCTGGTTGCTGCCAGGCCAAAATGGATGTCAAAAGAGGCCCAGGTATGAGAAATCACAGGAAGACTGTAGGGGTCCAACATTCACCAGTGCAAAAGAGAGAGAGAGAGAGAGAGAGAGAGAAATCCAGGTGATCCAACACCAAGGGTCTCCGGCAGTTACTTGATTGAGAAGAACAGAAAGCCTCAGAGACTGGGCTAACAATATGCTTGTGGCAGGACATGAAAAGGGAGCTCAGAAATATCAAAAAGACCTGAGACTGGAAGTGAGAGACCAATTGTTCAGAGGACCCAGATGGCACCTGCCAAGGTTTGATAAGGAAGAAGGCAATCTGACCCTTTTGACCTGAATGGGAATCCCATATGTCAAAGGTGTGGAGTCAGTGGTCATGTTGAAAGCAGATGCACCCGGGACGTGAACTCACCAGTTGTAGCTTTAAACAGGGAATACCCAGAGTGGGAAACCAAACATGAGACAGTCAACAATAGGGCCACTAAAAGGCCTGATTCAGCCAGATTCATTGGAAGTTGCCTGATCATGACCAGAAGGATCAATGGGATGGAACCAGAGGTTCTGCTTGATACTGGCTCACAAGTAATGACACTTCAAGGCAAATCCTCTTCAAGAATTAGACAAGGGCCCATGTGGCACAACCCACTAAGAGATGCATGAATATCATTGCTGGCAATGGCCTGAACATTCCCACCATAGGCTACATGGAAGCAATTATCAAACTGGGGCAGATCAAACATCAGAACCAGTGAATCTTGATCAGCAGTCTCTATGACAACAACTTACTACCTGTGATCCTGGGAATGAACTGCTCCAGCACTGGCAGGATGATCTGATATAAGTTCTAAAGAAACAGACAATCCACTTCTGTGGAAGAAGAAACAGGCCTGGCAAGACACAATCAAGCTTCTTCAGTGCCATCAGTGTTTTGCAACTGAGAAGGGAGAAATTAGAATGGTCTGGATGATGGATGAATGGCCAGTTCATGGAACCCAGGGTGGAGATGATCCTGATATGCAAGGCCAAGGAGGGATGAGGCAAGCACTACCCAGCCCTGGTGGAACCAGAGTGGGTCAGAGAGAAAGATCCAGCCATGGTGGCTCAGAGCCAGGTGATAGTGAAATAGAGGTGTCCCTATTTTTCTACTCAACTATGGCACTCAACCAGTGATGGTGTACAAATAACAAATAGTTGAATGACTGATGAAAGTCAATTGGGAGGGTGTCCTAACCCCAAGGGATGAGCAAGGAAAGGAGGCTTGCTTGGTCAGTCCCACAGTAGTACTGCAAGGGGGTACAAGCCACATGACCAAGACACCTGGATCCAGGAGAGCAACATAGGAAACCCAAGATGATAGAAGAAAACAAAACTGCAGGAATTAATCAGGCAATTTCCAGGCACCTTCTCATCCCATGCACAGGATTTCAGATGTGTGAGTGGTGTGAAGCATTGCATTCTAATGGGAGACCATGCACCCATTCAGGAATGGTTCTGACCTGCTCTATATCAGCCAACCAAATGGCTGCTGAATGAAATGCTAGAAGCAAAAGTCATAAAAGAAAGTCACTGTCCACGGGCAGCACTGATTGTTCTAGTCCGTAGAAAGATGGAAACATCTGATTCTGTGTGGACTACTGGAAGCTTAACTAAGTCACACACTGGGATGCTTATTCTTTGTCCCACATTGAGGATGCAGTCACAGTTCTGAAATCAGCAGCCTTCTTCTTCACAATCGATTTAGTTGGTGACTGCTAACAAGTCCCCATGGCACCAGAGGACCAAGAAAGACTGCCTTGTAACCCCAATGGGACTGCATGAATTCTCCCAGATGTTCTTTAATCTCTGAAATGCACTTGCCTGGAACATTTCAGCACCTGGTGGAACAATGCCTAGGCAGTGAGAACTTTGATACGGTACTGCTGTACCTGGATAACATAATAGTGTATTCAAAACAGATGAAGAGTACCTGAAACCCATGGAGCTCATTTTGAATGCCTGATGAAGTATGGCCTAAAGATCAAATCCTCAAAATATAATTCCCTGAAGAAACAGGTGAATTAGTTTGAACACATTGTATCCTCCTATCACAGCGTGAGGGAATAAACTTCAGATGAGGCACATTTATAGGTTTAAAACACACCTTGGTGTGATATTTATTTTTCAAAAGTTCAAAAAATAATAAATGAAAACAAAAAAATTGCAAAGAAAATCACTAGTTATCATCAATAGTTTCTCACACAATACAGTCCTGGATTCTAGAGCTCCTTAGACCCCTTCTCATCTGCATTCAACAGCTTGTCTGCAGTAGCACCTCTCCTTCACTCTCAAGACTGAACTCTACTAGACAACTGAAGTAAACTCTGTGCAAAGGTTTTTATATATTTTGATAGGGTCCTTGACTAGAGCCCTTACAGGAGGGATTATTTCAGGTGATTTCCTGGTTCAGTTAAAGGTACAGCATATATATCGACAGATATTGACTTTCTATATCTCTGATCCACAGTGACTAAGCTCTTTGATACAAGAACCTTATACAGTAACAGGTTTATTGTGTGAATTTGTGAAAATACCTTAAGGATTTCTTATAACTGTATTAATCATGAAATTATTATTGTTTTATATGGCTTCTGAGTCCTTTTTTCTTTAAAAAGGTTTTATTAATTGTATTCCTTCCTGCTATCTCAAGTAGCCTTCATGCTTTTTTGTACACACAAGTACGTATGCACTTTACACAACACCTCTCCGGTGTTTGGCACTATTCAGGGACTGGATGGATGGAAATGGAAAAGAATGAAAGGAGAAAACTATTAGGAAGTTTAGTAGGGACAGTAAGAGCTACGCTAGGTGGCCAAACTGGGGAGGGAGAAGAAAAGCAAAGAGAAAGTGTTAACTGTTGCACAGCAGAAGTTTTGGTAGCTAGGAAATAAGGAGATGAGAAAAGTGACCGTCAGTCACAGCTGAAGGTGTAGCCCTAACTCCACCACACACCTCCTCCTTAAGAAAAAACATTTGCCAGTGGTGATGGCGTGGGGCTGAGGTACTGGCATCTTACCTCGACCCATGTGCAGGCACTCCGGATCTGGGAAGCGGACTCATGTGGTGCTGGGGTCAGCAGGAGTGAGAGGATTGAGCATCTGGAGGACTGCTCTCCTCTCCTAAGGTGGGCTGTGGGAGTAGGTCACTCTGCAGTGACCTCTGAGTGGAGATAGGGGGTAATGCAGGCGTCACGCAGGAACATTACCAGGAAAGCGGAGACTGGCTCCAGCGCTCAACGAATGGCAGCCACCTGGCAGTCCGATGCTGTCAATGTTCCGGGAACCATCCATCCCTCAGCAGTACCCCAGGGCTAAGTAGTGCACTTGCCTGCCCCACAGGTGCTTCTCCCCTCGGAAGAGGGAGGCCCACCCAGCAAAGTTTCATGTCCAGGTCACCCTGGGGATGACTACAAATATGAGGGACGGGGGCATTGGAACAGGATGGATCGGAGGTGCCTTGGTGCAGTCTGAAGGAATGGCTGAGAGCGGTGGCATGTAGGGGAAAAAAGATAATACAAAAAAAAAAATGAAAAAAACAGTTCTCAAAACTATACTGTTTTTTCAAGAACCCTCTCTCAGTCATAAATATTCTACCAAAACAGTACAGTAGAATGGGGATTGGTTGAAACTTTCTCTCACCCACTATGAGAGCTTCACCCCTGGGTCTCTTAATTCAGCTATTTTTAGTATTGTCCACCATACCAAGTTACTGCAATATGACAATACTTTCACAACATTATCCTGGGGCTGTCATACAGTTCAGCACGGTACCCATCTATGCTCTCAGAGGACTTCAGTCTGTAGTGACTTTCTATCCCCTATTTAACTCTGGTTGCTACATCTCAGACACTTCATATGTAATATCAGATGCCCGTCAATGGGCATAATTTCAACACCATCACTTAACATCTTTTCAAACTCTGTGCACCAACTATCGTACCTTCATCAGTACATTTAAAAGAGGAAGCAATACACTGCAGTTTTATGCTGACTTCTAACTCTTCATACCCATCACTTGGCATCTTCATCCTCAGCACCTCACCACTATCATACCTTAATCAGTACATTAAGAAAGAGGAAGTAATACACGCAGTTTGATGCTGACTTCGAGCTTCCACCATACCCTATGTTCCTCCTTCGTATCATACAGTATAGACATTTCTTTTATGTTATACATTTCTTGTAATTATTTCATACATTTCATTTATCCATTTCCTTTCATATATTTTCTTGTAGACAAGGAACCTTCTCATGCTGAACATCAACCAGCCAGTTCCTATCTCCAAAACCATTGGGTTTCCTTTCAACCCTTATTTTAAAGTTTCCTTTGAACCCTTACATCATTCTGGTACCCTTAACTGACTGTACTCAGCACCAGTCTTAATGCTATATTCATTTTAAACATTACATGTTTCATACATTACATACCACATCACAGGAGTCAAAACAAGGGAAAGTTAATTCCAACCACCATGGTGTCTTTCCTGTTGCTTGTAGTCTTCACCCAAGTATGCAAATGTCCTGAAACAGTCTTACCTGGGCCTTCATCTCATCATTCTCAAGTAGCAGCAGCCGGAAAATGGGCAACAACGGTTTCAAAAGTGACTGGTAGCAAAGGTTCCATCAGGAGGTTCTCCTCCTCTAGAACCCATGGATCCTGGTCCTCTGCCTCCGCCATGAAATCCTCCAGTGGGAACCCTCCATCAGCACCTAGCAGCGTGCTCCGCCTCTCTCCGGCACTGATCTGCCTCCCGCGTTCCATTGAACTCCAATCCGGTCCTTCTCACCTGGGCTCTCAGTATGTACACCTTAAGCCCCTCCTCCTTCAACAAATCCTTGGCATCAATGAGATCCTGGAAGTACGTCATCCTGCTCTTGCCCCCTATGTCTGGATACCAGAGGTGGTATCTGGGTACTGGTCTCCCCTTGTTTCTTTGGACAAGCAGTACTATCCACTTCTAAAACCAAGTTTGTCAAAGCGTGAAGAAATAAACTTGCAGGGAGGCAAATTTACAGGTTTAAAACACACCTTAGTGTGATATTTATTTTTCAAAAGTTCAAAAAATAATAAATGAAAACAAAACAATTGCAAAGAAAATCACTACTTAACATCAGTAGTTTCTCACACAATACAGTCCTGGATTCTAGAGCTCCTAAGATCCTTCTCATCTGCATTCAACAGCTTGTCTGCAGTAGCACCTCTCTCCTTTACTCTCAAGACCGAACTCTACTAGACTGAACTGAAGTAAACGCTGTGCAAAGTGTTTTATATCTTTTTGGTAGGGTCCCCTGACTGAGCCCTTACATGTCTGGACATGTTTCAAAACCAAGGGTGGAGGGGATTGTATCAGGGGATTTCCTGGTTCAGTTAAAAGTACAGGCCAGGCTATTCAAAGGGGTTGTGCCAGCACAACATCACGTTGTTTCCCAGCGGGATTCTGAAAGGGCTGCCCAGTGCAGCGTAACTCCTGATGCACTGGGGCGCAATGGAATGGTATGCAGTGCAGATGCAGGGGGTGTGCCCATGCACAGGGTTGGACTGGGAAGCAAAGGGCCTACCTGGAAATGGGTCCGAGTGGGCCTTGGTACTGGCCCCGGGAAGGCTCCCATTAAAAAGTCACTAGGGGGTCTTGGTACAAACCACAGCATGCCCTAGTGTATAAACTGTAGCCCAATTTCTACAGACTGGTATGCCTTGGTATGCTGTAGCCAAGGATAAGATCAAGGATTACATACATATTTTGCATAAAAGAAATGTAAATACACTACTGATTGATACTCAGGATAAACAGAAATGGTACCAGTGACAAGGCGGCACAGAAAAGCAAGCTTTCGCTCAAAATATTTGCAGCTTAGGACTCCAGATGAAGTAGATTTTAGATAATTAACAATGTACACACTTGTCTAGTTAAACTGTACCCTTAATATAGAAAAGGGTACTCACCAAGGCAGGCCCTAAAACAAACACCTCTTTCAATTCCTGGTGGTAACATTTACCAATGGGCAAATAGCAACTGGGGCTGGCTGTCTTAGAGATGGTGGACTGGAGTGGTGGATCCGAGGTCGGGCGTTTGGACTCAAGTCACCAATAGGCCTGCTCACCACTTGCCTCGAGTAAGTAAGTCACTCACAAAGTGCCTCCTGACCCTACTCTACTACCCCACCCATGCATGTCCATGCCATAACCGGAAGCTGGGTACTTACAGGGACTGATGACACCCGTACCAGGACAGAAAAAGGTGATTCTAACTCAAAACAGACAGGAGATTACCCTGTCTGTCCCCATTCACACTGTCGCACTTTGAGGTTGACACTGTGCTTGGGCCTGCCTTGCAGAGCATGTTTGTGACAGCCATTACCTGCCACCCCAATGCCTTCCCAGACCCACCAGGTGGAACCCTTCAAACAGTAAAATGGGAGATGGGGTGAGCGTTACTGGACAGTAGAGAATGCTTGGAAAAATGGGATGGAAAAGGGAATGAGTGCCACTGACACTAAGCATCAGGGACTGCTTGACATGGGACAGGGAGGGGTGCCACTAGTAGACACCACAGAGTGCACGAGTCAAGAAGAGCAAGATCCATGACAAAATAGCATTACAATCATGCTCACACTCAAAATTAGTTACGCATTTGTCATTTTGCCCTGGAAAGTACGGCAAATGTATTTGTTAAGCGACCACCCAATGGCTCCAGGTAGCGTACAATTTCTCATAAGGTATAAATACTGGATTAGCAAAAAAAAATCATATAAATGATAACTGATAATACATAATTTAAAATTCTCAGTTACAATTCTAATTTCTTAGCTGGACCCAAAAACTTGAGCAAACAAATGAGTTTTAGTACTCTAAAAATGGTAACAGACAGGACACCACATCTCAGTGTTTTCCACATCAGTGAGCCAGCCACCCTACAATTCAGGCAGCAGAGCCACCTCATCCCCCACACACAAAATGGCACACAGTCCATGCCACCTCCCCCCATTCATCCAGCCACCCCAATACACCACGTGGTCACGCCATCACCCTGCCCCCAGAAACCAACATTTCTCAGTTTCTCTCAACTAACTCTCAAACTCTGCTCTGTATTCTAGCCTGGGCCATAGGCACTGGCACGCCCTCCTCTCTGGGCTGGGTTGACCCCTCATTCTGGCAGACTGGCAGAGAGACTAAACTTTAATTAGTAAAGCACTGGCAGCACTGTGCTGCCCTTAGCCCTTCCTTGTTTTATCATGCTGCCACGCCACGCCACAGTCACTGACTGCAATCAGGGTTTCAGGCCAGGAAAACTCACAAATTTTTGTTGGAATGGACTGTGTCCTTGACTACCTTCACCCATGCATTGACCAGGCGTTCTTCGAAATTCTGTTAAATGCGTAAGCTGTGGCTCAGCGGCTGTGCTTGGATGGTCACGGTCGGGACCCAGTCAGAACAAGTTCTTCTTCCCCAAAATCAACAGCTCAGCTGGGCTCCACTCCAGGCTTGATCACGAGCGATACTAGGAATGAACTGGAAGGGAACAGAAAAAATAATCCCAGCTCACTCTGGGCTTTTTGAAGGACCCGGCGCACCATGTCATGTCAGAGTCGTCTAGACAGATGACAGACCTCAGCGACGGGATGATGGTTGCCATGGTGACGACGAGACAGCTCAGCTACTGGAAGTTGTTCCTGCGCCCAGCCCCCCTCTCGTCCAACACACTGCAAGACTCAAATTATATTGAAGAATGTGGAGTGATGAGGTCGTTTCGTCTATCTAATCGATCGTGGTCAGTCCCACCCAGTCACCATGGCAACACACAAATAAAACTTTTGTCTACTCTCTAGCGCATGATTACCCTGCAATTAACGTATGCAGAACACAGGGCTCCAGCCCCCAAAGAAAGTACTGCAGCTGCCTTTCCTCGTGGCTATTAACTGGGGTAGTATTTAATATTAGTGATGGCACACAGCAGAGCTTGAATTCTGAGTGTGTGCCCCCTCCACAACAGTTGTGTATGTCGTGTGTAATGCTGGGGGCCTGGAGATTTCCAGGTATCCGGCCAGGCCAGTCCGACCCTGCCCATGCATATGCGGCAAATCTTGATATTCAGCCTGGGATGTGCAGCGCATTTGCTGGCATAACCCTGCATTGTGCCACATGGGGGGGCTCAAAGTTGAGCCAATGAATCGGTGGCACAACTCCCAGCCACCCACAGGCAGGCTGCTGTATTGCAGGCACAACACAGCAGCCTCCAGCCATGGGTGGCTATCCACCCACCCAGAACACCATCCACAATCACCCGCATCTCCCTGGTAGTCTAGTGGTACCCCTCCTCCCATTTCCCTGTAATTGTATGCATGTCATTCCCTGGTGGTACAGTGGTACCTCCCTCCTTCCGATTCCGATCACGGTACATGACTATTAATCCCTTCCCAGAGTCTAGGGTACTGCCCTCCCTCCTGTTTCCCCGATTGCAGTAGAGCACCATAACATAAGTCCCTATTGATCCAGTGTACCCCCCAACCATCCCACCCACACAGGACCCATGCCCACCTTGCTCCACCCCCATCATCGTCGGTTAGCTGCAACCCGCCCACATACCACCCGGCCGCCTACCTAATGACAGGTACAGTATAGGCTGTAAGCCCATTGCTCCACAGTGTGGACCAATGGGCTTGCAGGGCATACTGTACTGGACAGTCCCAAATATGTGAATGACTTCATACACATATTCGGGAGTGTCTAGTATAGTATGCCATGCAAACCCATTGGTCCACACTAGAACCAATGGGCTTACAGCCCATATTGTACTGTCATTTGGCGGGCAGCTGGGTGGTATGCAGACGGGTTGCAGCCGCCCACCGATAATGGGGGAGCGGGTAGGCATGGGTCCCCTGTGTGAGTGGAGAGGCGGAGTGCCACTGATCACCAAGGAAGGTCAGGTTGCGGTGCTCTGCGAGGTAGAAAAGCGGGGAGGAAAAGGTCCCTAGACTACCAGTGAAGGGATTAATAGTCATGTACTGGTGATTGGGAATCGGTACCACTAGACTACCAGGGCATGGCTGAAATACATTTCTTGGGGAAGTGGAGGGAGGGAGGGGTACCACTGGACTACAAGGGCATTGTTCCATGCCACTTTACCATGATCGCAACTGCGGGCCGGGGGATGCCCCGGGACCCCCACTGTGCACACATCATTCTGTGCAGGGCACCAGGCGCAAGTTACCTGGTTGCCCTGGGCAAGGCATGCAAATGGGGCCATAATGACGTGCAAATGGCCCCAGTTGTGCCTTGCATATATTATGGTTTCATTTGCATGCCCGTGCCTGAATATCACGGGTGATGCACCTAAGCATAACTACACTTGTGTTGGTGCATCCTGTGCTCCTACTTGTAGCTTAGCTAGTGCAGTGTCACTGCACCATGCACAAGTATGTACACTGACCGTGCCATATTCAATGGTGCTATGCCATGGTGCATCACTGTTGAATATCTTCTGGTCCTGGCCCCAGCGCAGCCCAGTTGCACTGTGCCCAGGCTTGCACCACTGCCCGGTGCAGTCTGAATATCTGGGCCACAGTGCATATATCCACAGATATTGATTTCCTATATCTCTGATCCACAGTAACTAAGTTCTTTGATACATAGAACCTTATATAGTAACAGGTTTATAGTGTGAATTTGTGAAAATACCTTAAGGATTTCTTATAACTGTATTAATTATGAAATTATTATTCTTTTATATGGCTTCTGAATCGTTTTATCTTTAAAACGGTTTTATTAATTGTATTCATTCCTGCTATCTCAAATAGCCTTCATGCTTTTTTGTACACAAAATGCACTTATGCACGTTACACAATACCTCTCTGGGTAGTTTGGCACTATTCCAGGGACTGGATCGATGGAAATGGAAAAATAATTAAAGGAAAGAACTAGTAGGAAGTTTAGTAGGGACTGTAAAGAGCTACGCTAGGTGGCCAACCTAGGGTAGGGAGGAAAAAGAAGAAAAGCAAAGAGAAAAGCATTAACTGTTGCACAACAGAAGTTTTGGTAGCTAGGAAATAAGAAGATATAAAAGTGGTCCATCAGTCACAGCTGAGGGTGTGGCCTAACTTCACCACACCTCCAAAGGAATAGCTCCAGGCCATGAGGTCAGAGCAGTGAAGGAATGGCCTTGTCCTAGCACCATCTGGGATGTGCAACAGTTCCTGGGATTCATTGGTTACTATTGCAGATTCATGAAAGACTTCAAAATGGTTATCTCTTCTCCATGAACTGTTACGCACCTGAAAAAGGGGTAAAGTCTCAAAGCACAGTAAAGTGAACTGGATACTGGAATGTCAAACAGCATTTGATCAGCACAAGACAGTACTCACCATAGAACTGGTGTTAGCTTATGTGATGCTTGGCCAGCGGTTATGATTATTGTATGATGTTTGTAATATAAAAATATAGTAGGTGATTGTCTCACATGAGACAGCCTGGGCTTCCCTGGGTGTCCCCTCCCCCAGGTTTCAGTGAAGCTACAGCATAGGTAAACTGACCAGGAGATCTCTGTAATGTAATTAACTTCCTTGAGAAATTGCATTTTATGGTCTTTTTATGACCTCATGCTTTTGAAGTTAGGAAACTAAATATACATTTTATTACAGGACAGGACATCATTTAGCTGATTCCTGTTAGCTATATCACACCTATGTGATAGATTGCAGGGTTGTAAACCTCAAAGGAACCGGTTGATGAATGACTCATAATTTGGGAAATTAGTTTTTGCTGATGTCACCTTATTTAATACACCTCCTGCTAGGACATCATGTTTTTTTTGTATTCTAAAAGGAGGAGCTAGAGGACTCACAGGAGGGGTGTGGATAGACAGTGTTAAACTAATGCTTGTGTCTGAACTGTTTGTCATATTATTTTAGGACTCTGGAGAGACAGCTCTCTGATCTAAAAGCACTTCCACATTTAATACCTTAGACCGCAAAGGTCTAAATGTATTGTGGTAGGAGTTTTGTTTTGTAATCTTCCCTTGTTCTTTTTGTGATTATGAGCTCTTTGATATATTGTTCAGTGTTTAAATTTTTCATATGTTTATAATCTTTTAGTAAAATACCTTTTCTTTGAAAGACTGCCTAGGTGTCTGCTAGTTCTTTATTTTTTTTGTATGTGACATATAGATGGCCAAGTCTAACAATTGTTCAACAGCTTGATGGTGTTATTGAGCGTGAGAAAAAAAGTAAGAATATACCTAAGGTCTCTTATAGAGTTAAAAGGGTTCATTTTGGAAGCCTGGCTTGGTGCCCCTGGCGAAAAATTGTACCGCAATCCCTGAAGAGGGCATGTATGCGAACCTGTACAATGGGTACACTAGAAATAAGGTTCACAGTTTGAATCCCCCCAGAACTTGAAACTAAAGGTGATTTGGACCCAAAAGCAGACAGCAGGGTTATCCTGTCTGTTACCTGTTCACACTATTGCACTCTGAGGTTGGCACTGTAGAAGCAGAGGGCCTGACCTGCTGAGTGCATTTGTGACAGATTTGGTTGGCAGCAGTGTGAAAAAATTGGTAGCACAAGCTTTAACTGTTCAGTGTGTCAGCTTAATACTGTACAGCTCACTTGTAAAATAAGGCAGTGCTTTGTTTTTAAAAAGGAAACAGAAATATATCACTTTGCTTACAGTCAAGTTCCTACCTATTTTATTTTTTTTCTAAAGTGTAAGTTAGAGTAGCCCTAGTTAGGGAAGAAGATGGCTTCCAACTACACTGAGCACACTGCAGACTACCTGAAGCAGTTGGCAAGGAGAGAGGACTCCTGCACAAGGGGAGAGCCACCAACAGAACCTCATGGATGTTCTGATGGCCACTGATGCCCAGAGTGTCGAGTCACAGATTGTGACTGTAAAGGACTAAATCTTGGGTGTGGGGCGATTTGGTGTGTGCCAGCGGCCAGTGCAGTGTCCAGATCCAGTGAGGAGGACAGCACATCCAGTGAAAGCCCAGGGTCATGGCAGCAGGGGAAGGTCACCAGCATTCTGGAGCCAGAAGCAATCAGGCTGCAGAGTGAGTTGCACAGAATGGAGCTGGAGTTCCAGAGGGAGGCTGAGCAGGAACGGTGAGAAGTGGAGCAAGAGAACGAGCTGCTGAGGAGAAGCAGGAGTGAGAACAGTGAGAGGCAGACGGAAGAGCATGGCGCCAGAGGCAACATGAACTGGAGAAGCTACAACTCCAACCACTGGCACCAGAGCAGGTAAGTGGCTTGGGTTTAGCTGGAACTAAAGGACTGCGTACAAATTAAATTCCAAATTGAAAGCTGAATTTAAAGAGGGGAGAATATGGATGCCTTTTAAATTCCTTTGAAAATTTTGTATACAAGCAAATACTCTTAGAGTGTCCTGGCACTTCCAGCTATCCTGCTACTCAACAAAAAACTAAATAAAAAAAAACTTACTGGGAAAGCTCAGGATGCACTGGGTCAAATGGACAATGTGAACACTAATGATTACAGCAAACTTAAAGCTGCACTTTAAAAAAAATTTGATTTAACTACAGAAGCATACAGAGCTAAATTCTGTAAGCTCAGGAGAAGCCCTGACATGAGCTACGAGGAGCTTGCCATGAAAGAACATCAGTGTTTAAAATGTTGGTGGGAAGGAATTGAAGCAAACTCTGTAGATAAAATTGAAAATGCTATATTGTTAGAGCAGTTTTTTTGGGGCATGCCCAGTGGAGCTGAAAACATGTCTGGAGGACCGAGATCCCAAAACAGTACAAGAGGCTGCTGAACTCTTGGACCGCTATGCCAAGAGCAGACCTGCTCTGAGAGTGAATTGGGTGAGTGTGGCAGTGCAGGAAGGGAAAAGCACACCTTCAGGGCAGCTAAAACCCTCACTGCCTCCACCAAAATCAGTTAACCCCAGGTTTCAAACAAAAGATTTCTCTGAGAAAAGAAACAAATGCTGGGTTTGTAAAGAAATTGAGTATATTGCCAGACAGTGTCCCAAAAGGACGAGCAATATGCAAAATGAGGCTATGAAAGAAGTGGGTTGTTTGTGTGTCCCTGGAAGCATGCCTGTGAACATGAGGGAACACATGCACCCAGTCACGGTGAATGGTGTACAGACACAAGGGTTAAGGGACACAGGGGCATCCCTGACATTGGTAAAAGGGGATCTGGTAGAACCTGGTCAGCTTATACCCAATAAATCTGTAACTGTACAAGGGTTCACTGGTGAGGAGAAAACATTGCCACTCATTAGTGTTCTCCTAGACTGGGGTGAAACAGGGAGAACTGTGCAACAGGTGGCTGTAGCCGAAACATTAGCAGTTGACGTCATCCTTGGCAATAATCTCAAACGGGATGGTGTGTGCAGTTACCTGTTGCCAAGCAGCAAGGGAAAATTGTAGTTCCCTGGACCCCATAGAAGCCACTGTGGAAACCACTGGGAGGCTGGTTCCCCAGCCTGTGTCCCCTGATATGGAGATTAATGAAAGGGGGGTAGAAATTTCCCCAGTAGCAGTTAACCAAACAACTATGGAGGATTACTCCAAAGAAGGAGGGATGACCCATTGTCAGAGGATTAGGGAGGACAGTGATCCTGAGTACCCTGATGCTAGTGCTAGGGACCCTAGTTTAGAGACTGAAGAGGACCTGTCCCATGCCTTGGGAATGTGTAAGGATTTTGCAGCTGCTCAGAAAAGTGACCCTAGTCTAGAGAAGCTGAGGGCTTGGGCAGACTCTGACAGAGCACAGGGAGGTGACGGAAAACATAGTTTATTGGGAAAATAGATTGATGTATATTCAGGCTGTGAAGACAGACAGAGGGAGGGAGGGAGGGAGGGTGATAAGCAGGCAGCTTGTCATTCCCCAGGGGTACCGTGAGCAGTTGCTCAAGATTGCACATGATATTCCCTTGTCTGGTCATCTGGGAATCACGCACACTACGCAGCAGTTGGCCCAACTTCACCCAGCAGGTTACAAAAAACATAAAAAAGTAGAGCACACACACCTCTAATAGCAAGGGCACAGGTCTGTTAAAACTTTATTCAAATATGCACAAAATACCAAAAAAACCTGACAGCATTTAGGATGTCTGTTACATCTTTGAGAAAGGATGCTAACAGACATCTGAAAGCTTAACGTCAGAATTTAAATTGAATAATTTGAACAAGACTAACAACTACTATTTTAACAATTATCAATTGAGGCACCACGTACTAGTGCTAACTCTAGTATGTCTTTGGTTGAGTATTGCAGGTCTTGTCACCGGTGCCAATAAATAGGGAAGGCAGGTAAGAAAACCCAAGTCACCCTAATTCTATTGCCCATAGTGGAGTAGCCATTCCAGAGGGTGGGAATGGATATTGTGGGGCCTTCAAATACCCCCAGCTCCTCTGGAAAGAGGTTCATCCTGACTGTGGTAGATTATGCCACCCAGTACCCAGAGGCAGTCACCCTATCCTCACTGAGGACAGACAAAGTGACAGATGCCTTGCTTGGGTTTCCACAGGAGGTTATCACTGATTGAAGGGGTTCCTTCATGTCGGACCTGATGAAATGTTTGTGGGAGAAGTGTGGGGTGGTGCAGAAGCGCACAGCACCTTACCACCCGCAAGCCAATGGACTTGTGGAAAGATTTAGTGGTACCTTGAAGTCAATGCTCCAACAATTTGCTGAACAGTATGGGAAGGACTGGGAGAAGTATCTTCCCCACCTGTAGTTTGCATACAGGGAGGTGCTCTAAGAGTTGACAGGATTTTTCCCCTTTGAGCTCTTATATGGATGTCGGGTACATGGACCCCTAGACTTAATCCAGTAGGACTGGGAAGGTAAGCACACCATCCAGGGCACTCCCATAGTGGATTACATCCTTAGGTTTAGGGAAAGGCTGAAGGAGCTTATAGGGACAGCCTAGAGCAACCTGGCAGCTGCTCAACACAAACAAAAGGTGTGGTAGTATGACCGCAGAACCAGAGCATGCTCATACACGGTGGGTCAGGAAGTTATGGTCCTTATCCCAGTCTGGAAGGACAAGCTGCAGGCTGAGTGAGCAGGACTATACAAAGTAGTTAGAGAGGTAAATGACATGAACTATATCATAGAGTTATCTGACAGAAGACATTCAAAAAGAATGTACCATGTCAACATGATGAAGCCATATGCTAATAGGGCTGACATGGTGTTTGCAGTGTGTAGTACTGGGGAGGGGACGGATGAAGGAGACTCCTTCTGGACTCACTGAAAGAAAGCAAGCAGGACTCCTCTGTGGAGGCAGTTAAATTGTCTCCCCAGTTGGCCCCAGACAAGATCCAGGAAGTAAGGGAGGTTTTAGCAGACTTTGCCCCACTGTTTGGCGCCAAACCTGGACTAACCCCCTTAGTGACGCACGATGTGGAGACAGGAACACAGACGCCCATATGGCAGACAGCATATTGGGTGTCAGAGGCTGTCCAAAAGGACATTAGGAGGGAGGTGGAGGAAATGCTGGATTTAGGGGTAATCCAGAGATACCATAGCCCCAGGCCTTACCCATAGTCCTTGTGCCCAAGCCAGATGGCTCTACTCATTTCTATGTGGACTATCATGGACTGAATGCAGTCACAAAGTCAGACGCCCACCCGATACCCGGGACAGATGAACTCCTGGACAAGTAGGGAGGGGTGACATATCTTACGGCTATTGACCTGGCAAAGTGGTATTGGCAGGTAGCATTAACTGACAGAGCTAGGGAGAGGTCAGCCTTCATCACTCTGATAGGCTTATTTGAATTTAAAGTAATGTCTTTTGGAATGAAGAATGCCCAGGCCACTTTCCAAAGGTTGGTGAACCAGGTGTTAAATGGTGCTGGGGAGTACGCCATGGTGTACCTGGATAATGTTGCTATCTTTAGTGCTAGCTAGGAGGAACACCTGTCCCACCTTAGGGAAGTGCTGGGCAGGATACAGAAGGCCAGGCTCACTGTCAAAGCTGAGAAGTGCCAGGTGGCCATGGCTGAAGTGGCATACCTCAGGCATGTTGTAGGCCAGAGACAGCTCCATCATAACCAAGTAAAAATAGAGGTGATCAAAGCATGGCCCAGACCAGAAATGCAGAAGCAGGTCAGAAGTTTTTTTAGGGACAGGAGGGTACTATAGGAAATTTGTACCCAATGACAGTGCCCTGGCTGCTCCCCTATCTAACCTGGTAAAGAAAAAGATGCCTAAGAAAATTACCTGGAAAACAGTCAGTGAAAAAGCCTTTACCAGACTGAAGGAGGCACTGTGCAGTGCGCCTGTAATGACAAGTCCTGACTATAGCAGACCTTTTATTGTCCAGGCTGATGCTTCAGATGTGGGTATTGGAGCAGTACTGAGTCAGACATCCAACCAAGGGAAAGATCACCCCGTAGTGCACCTAAATAAAAAGTTACTTCCCAGTGAGCAGGCTTACTCTACTGTGGAAAAAAAATGTGTCTTGCCATAGTGCAGGCCCTAAAGAAGTTAGAGCCATACTTATCTGCGCAACATTTTGAGGTACAAACTGACCACAACCCCTGGTTTGGCTGACCCAAATGAGAAAAACTAATGGTAGACTATTAAGATGGAGTCTTGTGTTGCAAGGGTGTGACATGATGATCTTACATAGGGCTGGAGTGACTAATCAGAAAACAGATTTATTTATTTATTTATTGATTTATTTATTTAAGAGTTTTACCAGGAAGGCATGTTGAGAGTTTGTGGTATGTCTAATGTCGGCTGGCAAAGCATTCCAAAGTTTGGGCATGCGGTATTTGAAAGCAATTTGACTTTTGGATGGGCCCATAAATGGGACATGAAAAAGCCTGGAGTCAGTGCTCCTGAGGGAGTATGCTGGCAGTGATTGGATTGAGAGGGCTGATTTGAGGTAGGAGGGAAGGGACAGAGCCCAGAATTTAGCTGTGGTCCTAGCACAGTGAACTTGCCTATGGGCCTGGAGTGAGAGCAGGGCTAGGGATCTGTAGGGGTCACAGTGGTGAGTCATTAGGGGGCATTCCAGGATGAAGTGACAGAAGGAATGGAAGAATGTGTCCAGACTAGCTAGGGAGGAGGGGGAGCAGCGCCATAGACGATGTCACCATAGTCAAGTAATGGTAGAATCATCTTTTGGACAGTTTCCTTCTGGGATGATGGAGGGATGCATCCCTTGTTGCGATATAAGGCGCCAAGTTTAGGATGCAGTTTCTTGTGAATCAATTCGATGTGCATGGAGAAATCAAGGTGCTGGTCGAGCCAGACCCCTAAGTATCTGAAGGAAGTGCATGCCTGTAGGGGGGTCCCATCAATAGTATGGTAGATGGGGAGGTCAGAGAGATGGGAGAGTTTTGACTGCGAGCTGGAGGTTAGCGAGATGTTTTTCTTGGTGTCAAGGAACAACTGGTTGGAGTGGAACCAGTGCTGAACAGCATTGAAGTCCTGTTGTAGTATAGAGACTACTTCAGCAGTGGAGAGGCCTGTAGCATACAGTACAGCATCGTCAGAGTACATGTGGATGGATGTGTGTGTGCAGGCTGATGGAAGATCATTCAAGAAAATGGAGAAAAGTACTGGGCCCAGGACTGAGCCTTGGGGGACACTGGTAGTGACTGGGAGGGGGTTAGAGGTGTGTGGGCCAATTTTTACAGATTGATATCTGCCTGCCAGATATGAATGAAATCAGCTGGTGGCAGGACCAGAGAGTCTGGTATTCTTTAATTTGGACAGTAGCAGGAGTGTGAGATGGTATCAAAGGCCTTTGCTAGGTCAATGAAAATGGCTGAGGTGATGTGCCCTTTATCCATGCCGGTGAGGATGGCATCGGTGAGCCTTAGTAGGGAGGTGATGGTTGAGTGCGATTTCCGAAAACCAGACTGATAGGGGTGAAGAAGGAGGATGCATCTAGATAGGAGGAAAGTTGGGCGAGTACAAGATGTTCTCGAAGTTTGGCCAGAATGGGGAGGAGGGAGATGGGGCAGTAATTACCTGTCGAGGAGGGATCACCACCTTTGGGGAGCGGGATAACTATTGCATGCTTCCAGTTGGCTTAGATAGCAGCTATTGAAAAAAAGAGATTGAAAAGGTTGGCCAGTGGGGCAGCGATGACAGGAGCCAATAGGTGTAGCATTTTGGCGTCCAGTCCTATGAGGCATTTGCCTTTGTTCGCATTGAATGCCCACAGTACTTTTAGCACTTTGGCTGGGGAGACTAGTCAAAAAGAGAAGCTGAAGGACTGGGAGATGGGTGGCATTATCAGGGAAGTGCTCGTGGGGGGGTGCAGGAGAGCTGATAGGAGAGAGGCCGCGCAGCTGGTGAAGAAAGTATTGAAGGCAGAGGCCACTTCACCAGGTTCGGAGACAATAGAGCCTTGAATAGTTAGAGTCAGGGTCGGTGGCTGAGCGGGGAGGGAGTAGGGATTTGACAGATTTCCAGAATTTTGTTGGATGATTGAGGTTTGAGTTGAAAGCCGTCTTGAAGTAATTTGTTTTGGCCTGATGTATAAGTTTAGTGCAGGACTTAAGGAGTGCACGGTAAAGTTGGAGAGATGATTGGGTGCCAGTTGCCTTGTATGTTTTCCATGCCTGGTCCCTGGCGTGGAATTGGTTAATGATAGAGGCAGAGACCCACGGTAGGTGGGCACCCCTAACCCTTTTTCTTCTGAGGGGTGCATGGGTGTCCCACATTGTGAGCAATCTGTCCTTAAAGTTTTCAAGGGCATAGTCAATGGAAGAGGCCTTAGGGACGAAGGACCAGTCAACATGTGCCAGGTCATATGAGACAGACGCAAGATCTAGGGATTTGTAGGATCTAGTGAACAGCGTCCTTGGGGGGTATGATGGGCCTGTATACTTTCCTGACTATATAGATCATATGGTGGTTGCTTAGGGAGTCTGGGAGCAGACCAGCTTCAATAATCCTATGGGGGTGTGAGGTAAGGGCCCAGTCCAGGAGGGAGTGGTTCTGAGTTTTATGGTTTAGGCGAGTGGGTTGTGAGATTTACTGGGTGAGGTTTAGAGCATTTATTTTGCTACGCAGCTTGGAGCTGTCATTGGTAAGCCAACTGAAGTTGAAGTCCCCAAGGATATGTAGCTCGCCTGCTGTTGCTCACAACTTTAGTGTGTCCAGATGGTCAAGGACGATGGGCAGGGGGTACCAGGGGCACAGTAGGAGCCGGCAACATGCACCAGGGCTGAATATGGGAGTGATAGTTTAATTAGTAATGAGTCTATTGCTGGTGAAAGTGAGGGTAGCTGGACCGGGGTGAACAGAAGCCTGGTGGAGATGTACGTGGTAGTGCCTCTCCCCCTTATTTTTTGCCCTGGCTGGTGTGCCTAATGAACAAGTAACCAGGGAGAGTTAATTCAGCATCAGAGTGGTGGGGTTTCAGACATGTCTCAGATATGATCAGGATATCTGGGAGAATCGATAAGACGATGGGTTGCAGTGCAGTTAATTTGTTTAGAATGCTGCAGATGTTGAGGTGCACTACTTTAAGACCTCTGGGGAGAGTAATCAGTATGGTGGGGGTGGGAGGACAAGGTCCAGGGTTTGCTTCAATGTCCCCTGCCAGGAGGAGTAGCAGCACTATAAGCTATTTAGTTTTGGGCCAGGACCATTTGGGCCTGTGGATAGAATGGAGTTCCTGGGGGTATATGGAGTGCCACTTAAAGCGGTGTTGTAAAGTACTGTTAGCCCCATGTGAAAGGAGGGAGGCAGAATGGTAGCACCGAGAACCCATTTGTTCATGGGGCAATGGAACAGCTGCTCCAAGGTGGAGGTTGAGTAAAGGGACTGGGAGCTGAGCAGGAGTTGGCAAGAGTGGGATTTGGTTGCAATTGTGGGTAGATAGCTGGAGGGAGGCTAGGGGAATAGAAAGGCAAATTAATGAGAGATATACAGGTAGCATTCTGCTTGTTGGCTAATGCAGTCAGGAGCTGGGTGTAGCGGCCTCTAGAGGTGACAGCAGATAATCTGCCAATGGGAGAGTGGGCTGATGGGCTGTAGCAAGTAGCAAGTCATGTGGTGGAGCAGGGGGGCAGCCAGCGTGCAGCACCGGTGGGGCCAAACACACACGCAGTTGGAAATGGCTGGCACTGATGCTTCAATCGCGATCTGCACACCGTACCTGGCTGGGCACACACGGGGGGGGGTAGATGCGGTACTCCAGCTGGGGAAGGGCTGGCTTGTGATGGCCCTAGTGACCCACAGATGTATGAGGACAAAAGAAAGAGGGGAACTTATAAAGCAGCAGAAGGAGGAGGAGGAGCAGATGTTAAGGTACAATCTTGATTCGGTGTAGGAGTTCAGCCCACTGAGATTAGCTTAGCTCATTTTAATTGATTTATTTTCTGCCACCAGTATTAACTCCAGGGGTCAATAAGCACTACAGTGCAGCTCGAGAGCTGCACCAGGAGTTTGGAGCCTTTACACGGTGCAACAGGTTCGAATTAATGACACAGCAGTAAAGCTGGATTGGCTCCTGTGCTTAGTTGCACATTTAATATGAAGGCAGGCTGATGTGGTTCCTTAAACAATTAGATTCCCACAGCTGGTGCTACTTTACAAAAAAGATAAAGGCAGGCTGAGCTGGCTACTTAAAGTGCTAACAATCCCACTATTTGAATTAATCAGTACTGTGAATAACTCGGGCTGTTTTGCTACTAGGCTACTTAAAATCTCTAAGTGTTAAGGTAACCACTAGATTTGCAAACAATAAGCTTTGCACACCACAATTCTCTTAAGGTTACATATGGATCTAGTACAAACACTGTAGACTTTTAGGAAAAGGCAATGGCAAAAACTATCAGCACAGCTATGCCGACAAGTAAAGTGGAAGTCCTTTCTTTTGTAATT
This sequence comes from Neoceratodus forsteri, assembly GCA_016271365.2. Classification (NCBI taxonomy): domain Eukaryota; kingdom Metazoa; phylum Chordata; order Ceratodontiformes; family Ceratodontidae; genus Neoceratodus; species Neoceratodus forsteri. The sequence continues at coordinate 612,218,777 of CM057454.1, read as the reverse complement.
GAAATTGGTGCCAAAACAGTTAGGCCCTTTGTTAAACAAACACACACAGAGTTGGAAATGGTTGGCGCTGATGCTCCAATCGCGATCTGCACACCATACCTGGCCGGGCTCACACGGAGGGGGTAGCAGCGGTGCTCTGGCTAGGGGCCTGTCACGTCTATATAAGGAGTGAACTGACTTAGGGAGCTCATCCCATGCAGGGGATAGAGCACCCAAATTCAGTCTAGGTGGGGAGGAGGGTGAAGCTTGGCCAGCTGGTTATGGTTATTGTATGATATTTGTAATATAAAAATGTACTAGGTGATTGTCTCGCATAAGACAGCCTGGTCTTCCATGGGTGCCCCCCAGGTTTCAGTGAAGCTACAGGATAGGTAAACTGACCAGGAGATCTCTGTAATGTAATTAACTTCCTTGAGAAATTGCATTTTATGGCCTTTTTATGACCTCATGCTTTTGAAGTTAGGAAACTAAATATACATTTTATTACAGGACAGGACAGGACATCATTTAACTGATTCCTGTTGGCTATATCTCTCCTAGTTGACGGATTGCAGGGTTGTAAACCTCAAAGGAACCGGTTGATGAAATACTCATAATTTGGGAAATTAGTTTTTGCGATGTCACCTTATTTATTATACCTGCTGATAGGACATCATGTTTGTTTGTTTTTTTAATTCTAAAGGAGGAGCTAGATGACTCACAGAAGGGGTGTGGAGAGACAGTGTTAAACTAATACTTGCGTCTGAACTGTTTGCCATATTATTTTGGGACTCTAGAGAGACAGCTCTCTGATCTAACTTAAGCACTTCCAGAGGTAATACCTTAGACAGCAAAGGTCTAAATGTATTACATACTAACATACTAAAATGCCAGCAGAATAGGCCTAATGGTCTTTCGTGTCTGCTCATTTGGTCAGCCTCCACCCTGGGTGCTGACCTTGCTGCCCCCCTCGCCTCCTCTGGCTTCTCCCTTCCCAGTTCTGGATATTCTTGCTGCATTGAATTTTGCTTCCAGAACCCTTCCCCTGTACCTGTCCCACCCCCTGTTGAACCCCTCCACTGTCTCTGCCTCCACCAGCCCCTAGGCAGCGCATTCCATGGCTCCACCACCCTCTCAGTGAAGTAGCACCTCCTCCTTTCTCCCCTGAATCTTCCCCCCTCCAGCTTCCACCCATGCCCTCTAGTGGCCCCTCCTCCTTCCTTCTAAGCACCCTGACTGTTCCTCCCCTATTTACCCTCTTCATGTACCTGAAGACCTCTATCATGTCCCCCCGGTCCCTTCTCTCTTCCAATGTGTACATATTTAGCTCTTCGAGCCTCTCGTCATAGGTCCTGTCCCCAAGCCCCAAATCATTTGGTTGCCCTCCTCTGGACCCTCTCCAGGAGGATAATGTCCCTCTTTAAGTGTGGCCTCCAAAACTGCACGCAGTACTCAAGGTGCGGCCTCACCAAGCAGTTATACAGAGGGAGTATCACTTCCCTTCTTCTGGAGGTGATCCCCCTAGCGATGCATCCCAGCATCCTGTTGGCCTTGGCTGCTGCCCTCCTACAAGTCTCTGAGTTGTTCATCTTGACATCCACCACCACCCCCAGGTCCTTCTCAGCCATCGAGACTTGTAGCATTTCCCCCCAGGGTGTACACTTGGCCTGGGTTTCTGGCCCCTAGGTGGAGTACCTTGCATTTCCCTGCATTGACCCTCAGCTTCCACTTTCTAGACCATCTTCCAGAGCCTCCAGGTCCCCTGTGGGCCACCCTCCCTCCTCCCCATCCACCACTGCCCCCAGTTTGGAGTCATCCATAAAGAGACTCATCTCACTCCTGATTCCTGTCCTTATGTTAGAGACGGGCGTTGAAGAGGAGGGCCCAGGACTAATCCTGTGGGACCCCACTAATGACCCTCCTTGGGGATGAGACTATCCACCAACTACAACCCTCTGGGTCAGGTCCTGGAGCCAATTGCCTATCCATCTGATTATCTGGTTCCCCACCCCCATTTCTCCCAGCTTATCCAACAGGCCCACGTGAGGAACAGAGTCAAATGCCTTGCTGAAGTCTAGAAAGAGGACGTCCACTGGTCTACCTAGGTCCAAGGCACTCATCACCCAGTCATAGAACTCCACAAGGTTTGTCTGACACGATTTTCCCAGGACGAATCCATGCTGTCTATCGTCCAGGCACCCTGACTTTTCCAGGTCCCCCCCTAGCCTCTCCTTGACAATACCCTCCATCACCTTGCCCACCACCGATGTCAGGCTGACAGGCCTGTAGTTCCCTGCCACCTCCCTTGATCCCCCCTTGTGGATAGGCATTATATTCACCACCTTCCAGTCCTGGGGCACCCACCCTGTCCTCAGAGAGATGGTGAAAAGCTCCACCAGGGGTTTCGTCAGGACATCTGCAAGTTCCTTCAGCACTCTGGGATGTAATTTATCCAGCCCAGTGCTTTCTCTGTCTTAAGGGAGCTGAGGGCTTCCCTCACTCTCTCTGCTGTGATTTCCACTTCGGTACCTCTTCTCCCTTCTTGGCCTCCCCTCCTGCCAGTGATGCCTCCCCTCTCCCCAGACCCACCAATCGGTAAGGCCCCCCAGTATCTCTGTCTCCTCCCATGTATGATGCAGCACCCCTATTTTCCTTGGTGAAAACTGAGGTGAAGTACTCATTTAGTACCTCAGCCTGCTCCCGGGTCTTGTGCCCATCTCTCCCTGATTTAATCCTGCTAATCTGCCCTTCACCCTTAGTTTTCCCCAATGTATCTGAAGAACCCTTGTTCCCTCTCCTAATTTCCCTGGCGGGTTCGGCTCCTTCCTTGCCTTAGCCGCCCTCACCACCCTAGTGGCCTTCTAGCCATCAGCTCATACTCCCTCGATCCCTTTCACTCCTTGAGCACTTGAATTGCCTATAGGCTGCCTTCTTTCTCGCACCACCTCCTGGACCTCCCTGGTCACCAGCAGATTTTTGGGCCCTACCGCATTTTGTCTTACTCTTGCACAGGTGCTGGTAGCATCCTGCACCCCTCTCCTGATGATTTCCCACCTACTATCAGCATCCATGTCTGGCCCAATCACATCCAAATGCTCCTTAAGGATCCTTCCCATTTCCTTAAAATCTGTCCCCCTGAAGTCAGTTACCTCCATCTTTGTGCAACCTTCTAGCCCTCCTAGGTCCAGGCAGAACCAGACCGTGGCATGGTCACTCCCCTCCAATGGGTCCCTTACCTCCAGGCCCCCAATCTGGTCACTGTCTGCCAGGACCACATCTAGTACCAGCGCCTCCCTGGTCGGTTCCTCCACCTGCTGAGTTAGATATTGTACTGTGCTAGTATTGTGGTAGGAGTTTTGTTTTGGTCTCTTCCCATGTTCTTTTATGTGACTGTGAGCTCTTTGATATATTGTTCCGTGTTTACATTTTTCATATTTTTATCACCCTTTAGTAAAATACCTTTTCTTTGAAATGCAGCCTGGGTGTCTGCCAGTTCTTTTTTTTTTTGCATGTGACATATAGATGGTTAAGTCTGACAATTATTCAACAGCTTGATGGTGTTACTGAGCTTGAGTAAAAAGGTAAGAATATACCTAAGGTCAGAGAGTTAAAAGGTTCATTTGGAAGCCTGGCTTGGTGCCCCTAATGAAGATTGTACATAATCCCCAAGAGGCACGATCTGCACCTGTACATTGGGTATTCTAGCATAAGGTTCTACAGTTTGAATCCCCCAGAACTTGAGACTAAAGGTGATTCAGACCCAAAAAGCAACAGGAGGGTTACTCTGTCTGTTACTTGTTCACACTATTGAGCTCTGAGGTTGGCACTGTGGGAGCAGAGGGCCTGACCTGCTGAGTGCGTTTGTGACAGCCTATCCTGACTACCAAAAGGCTTTCCCTTTCTACACCAACACCACACTGGAGCCCTGGGAGCAGTATTCATATAGGAACAAGAAGGAAAAGAGCAAGTGATTGCCTGTGCTAGCAGAGGACTGTGGAGTTCTGAAAGAAACAATGGGTTAAATAGCTCCTTCAGCTTCAGTTCTTAGCACTCATTTGAGCCATGACAGAAAAGTTCCAACACTACCTTACTGCCACCCCATTCACAATCTACACAAACAACCCACTGGTGCATCCTGACACAGCCAAACTTAAAGCACTAGAGCAGTGGTGGGCCTCCAGGCTGGCCAAATTTAACTTCACAATCAGGTGGTATACTGGAAGATTGAGCGGCAATGTTGATGTGCTCTATAGATTGCCAGACTGGGATGAAGCCAAGCTAGAACAAGTAGCACACACGGTAACTTTCTCGGAAGTGCTACCTGTCTAGGCGTGGATGAGGCTAGGGTACTCCACACCATGGGATTCAATGACTGGTTGAAAAACTGGTGCAGAGCTCAGGGATTTGGCTTCATTGGGGACTGGTGCTCCACCTGGAGGGATGCAGGCCTATACAGGCACGATGGTCTGCATCTATCCAGGAGGGGAACCAGGATCCTAGGTGATAGGTTTAAATGCTTCATTGGCAAGCATTTAAACTAGCCAAGGGGGGAGGCACTGAAAAGGAGAAGGGAAATCCTAACCCCCAAAAAATCAGGGTAGTTAGTGAGGTAAACACCAAGACAGAGCAGTCGACAGGGAGAAGGGCAAGGGTAAATGGAGAAAAAGACAAAGGCAGTAAGGACAGGGGTCAGGCAAAAATAAATAAAGCCATAAAAAAATGGAGGGTAATGAGTACCAATGCCCATAGTCTAGGTAAAAAGCTCCCCAAAATGGTAGCCTTGATGGAAGAGGGATGCCTGGATTTCGTAGCAGTCACAGAAACATGGTACACAGAGAACCATGACTGGGATATCAACATACCAGGGTACACAATCTACAGTAGGGACAGGGAGGGAAAAAGAGGAGGAGGAGTAGCTCTCTATGTAAGGAAAGGGATCAAAGCAACAGAACTAAAGGGTAAATGGGGAGGTGAGGAGGCACTGTGGGTCACCCTGGAGACTGGAAATGGCACCACAATCCGCACACGGGTTGTATACAGACCCTCGTCTTAGGGGGAGGAAATGGACAATAAAATGATAGAAGGAATCCTTGGGATAGCAGAGAAAGGGGAGATATTGCTGATGGGAGACCTGAATATGCCAGATGTTAACTGGAGCACCTTTGCTGCAGCCACATCCAAGAGCAGGGGCATTTTCAATGACCTACAGGGGGCATGCCTCAGACAGCTAGTTTTGGAACCCACTCGGGAGGGAGCAATCTTAGCCTGGTACTCTCAAATGGGGATGAGAGAGGATCTCCGATCTTGAAGTGGGTAGCCACCTGGGAACCAGCGACCACCAAACAGTGTGGATCACGATAAACTTAGCTGTAGAGTTAAGCCATACAAAAGTGAAGGTACTGGACTTCAGGAGGCTGATTTTGACAAAATAGGAGAGTGCCTCAGAAAAGCACTAGTAAACAGGCAAGAAGGTGGGGTGGAGCAACAATGGGGAAACATCAAAACCGCCATCACAGAGGCAACAAGCCTTTGTGTGAAGCAAATAAACAAATCAAAGCAAAAGAAAAAAACACCATGGTTCTCAAAAGAAGTGCTGGGGGAAGGTAAAGGAGAAAAAGATAGCATTCAGGAAGTACAGTATAAGGAAACACAGAAGGAGCAGGACAGAGAACTGTATCAGTTAAAGCAGAAGGAAGCGGGGAAGGCAGTCAGAACAGCAAAGGCCCAAGCCGAGGAAAAGATATCCAACTCGGTTAAGAAGGGGGATAAAACCTTTTACAGGCACATTAGGGAGCAAAGAAAGACTAAGGCAGGGATACTGAGGCTGAATAAAGAGGGAGGTGGTTGGGCAGACAGCAACAGTGAAAAAGCAGGGATACTGAATGAATATGTCTGCTCAGTATTTACACTGGAAAAGCAGGGGGAGATACCTAATCCAGTCAATGGAAGCAGTCTAGATAGGGGGTTGATATTAATCCTTTCACAGAAGAAAGGGTTCTGAAAGAGCTCTTAAAACTGAAGGTGAATGAAGCAATGGGGCCTGATGGGATTCACCCCAGAATTCTAAAAGAACTGAGGGAAGAACTAGTAACACCACTGACTACCCTTTTTAATAAAACATGGGAGGATGGTGTGGTACCTGAGGACTGGAAGAGGGCGGATGTGATTCCCCTTCACAAAAATGGGAGCAAGACAGAGGCAGGAAACTACAGACCTGTCAGTTTGACCTCAGTGGTATGGAAAATGATGGAATCACTTCTGAAGGAAAGAATTGTTGAGTACCTAGAGGCCAGTGGGGCACAGAACCCAATGTAGCATGGATTCACAGCAGGAAGGTCATGTCAGACAAATCTAATTGATTTCTTTGACTGGGTGACCAAAGTAGTAGACCAGGGAGGGGCTGTGGACATGGCCTACCTAGACTTTAGCAGGGCATTTGACTCAGTCCCACTCAAATGATTAATAAACAAATTAGCCAGCCTGGGAGTGGGTCCCAGGGTGGTAGCCTGGTTAAAACACTGGCTAGACAACAGGACACAGCGGGTAATAGTAAATAGAGTCCATAGTGAAGAAAGAGGGGTTACTAGTGTGGTACCGCAGGGTTCAGTACTGGGGCTGGTCCTTTTTGATGTCTTTATAAGTGACATTGCAGAGAGACTGGAAGGGAAAGTATGTCTCTTTGCAGATGACACAAAGATCTGCAACAGGGTTGATACGAAAGGTGGAGGTGGAAAGGATGAAAAGGGACTTGGCAAGGTTGGAGGAATGGTCAAATGTATGGCAGCTTAGATTCAATGCAAAGAAGTGCAAAGTAATGCACCTGGGAAACAAAACCCAGGAGAAGAGAACACAATGGGGGGTGAGATACTGACAAAACCAAAAATGGAAAGGGACCTGGGGGTAGTCATATCAGATGACCTAAAGGTGGGCCAGCAATGTGAGAAGGCAGTAAAGAGGGCTGGGAGGATACTGGGATGCACAGGGAGAGGCATCACCAGTAGAAAACAGGAAGTTGTTGGGCCTCTGTACAGACAGTTGGTAAGACCACATCTGGAGTACTGTGTACAGTTCTGGAGACCGCATCTCCGCAAAAGACATAGACAGGGTGGAGGCTGTCCAGAAAAGAGTAACCAAAATGGTGCAGGTTCTGCACCAGAAGACATATGAAGAAAGATTAAAGGAACTTAAGATGTATAGCCTCACAGAAAGGAGGGAGAGGGGGGACATGATAGAAACTTTCAAATACCTCAAGGGAATCAACAAAGTCCAAGAGGGTAGCATCTTTCAGAAAAAGAGATGTGCAAGAACAAGGGGGCAAAATTTAAAGATAATGGGGACAGCTCAGAGGTAATGTGAGGATGTATTTCTTCACAGAGAGCATTATAGATGCATGGAATGGCCTTCCTGAGGAGGTCATAGAGTCAAAACAGTGGAGGAATTCAGAAGCGCATGGGACAAACATAAGGCAATTCTAGTGGGTAGGAGGAAGTAAGCTGTTGATTAACTAGGATCTGCAGCTTATCCATTAAATGAGGAAATGGGCAGACTAGGTGGGCCACATGGTCCTTATCTGCCCATCAAATTCTATGTTTCAGTCGGCTCTGTGGGCGCTAAGTGAAGGGTTCGCTCGGCATGCTGGTGACCTAGGTTTGCGCCCGAGCCCGGGTACCAGGGTGGAGACCAGCAGGGAGGTTCTATAAGTATCCATTGGATACTTCCCTCCTGGGGGGTGGGATTTACCTGGGGACCTGTGGGTGGATTGGTGGCGAGCTTGGAGATCTGCTGCCTTGACATGCCCAAGGCACACCCCAGCCCCAGGAATACTCTGTCTGGTTACGTGAGGCCAAGAACTGCGGTAGCCGGGGCACAGAAAATGGAAATTACACCCCGCTCCAACCAGATGACGAGCGCCTTGGCCCCTGCCACCCAAAGCCCCGGAGCCAGCCCGGATCCAGCCCCACAGCACCTGGGATGCGATGTCGGCCGTAAGGCCATTCCTCCCCGGAAGAGAGGGACCCTCCCGGCATAGGGATATGCTGGTCTACCCAAGGTAGGCTGCAGTTGGGGCTGGGAGAAGGTGGCAGGAGGTCGGAGGGTGGCAGGAAGGCACTAGCACCAAGGAGGTGGCTTGTCAGTGTGTGGGAGGTATAAAAAATGTATATGTTTCTATGTTTAGTTGAGAGTAATGCCACCATTTGTCAGAATCCCAGTGGAGAGGTGTCAGCCTGGTGGCACTAAGGATTGAGGCACCAGATGCCACACCTCACACTATACCAATCACCGGGTTCAGATGGGACTCAGGTCAATGGGGGTCAGCTGGGAGAGACAGGATTGGGGAGGACTGTTTTCTCTCTCAGAAGGAGGGTTTCAGTGCCCAGTACTCACCTGACTCCTAGCATCGCTGGAGGTTAGACAGGCTGGGACTGATGGCATGAGGAGAGCAGTAGCTGCCAAGGCACCATGCACAGCGTATGTGGGATGTCTAGGAGGCACCGCATGCTGCCTCGCCAGTGGAAGAAAATGCTTAAAAGGCTGGAGGTTCAAGCACCATTGACCCTGATCACCCAGTAGTCCTGCAACCCACTGAATACCCAGGCTACGTTGCACCCACACAAGAGTATGTCCCAGAGGAAAAACAGGCAGAGTGGCTGGGGTGGCTGGGATCTGGAGGGTAGACTTGGCTGCAGAAGGAATAAAAACATTAACAGTAAAAATTCTGGTGGGAGATACAGTAGGATGATTATGTTGCCAGTGCCCACAGAGAGTAAAACCAAACTCCAGGGCAGAGCCCACACTGCCAGTAGATAAAAGAATACACCCCTGTATGCAGTTATAGGATCAGAACCCTCTGCTCATAAGTTGAAAGTGATCCTCTGGATCAGAAGGACGGTAAGTGCCCAGGAACAAAATACTCTGTCCCCAGAAATGACCAAACTACTGAGACAACAAAGATACCTCAGTTTGGACGGGAAACAGAATTGTGTGCAAAACATGAGAGCCTAGAACTTGAGAGGAGATCACTTGGATCCTCATTCCACGAGCAGAAGCAGATACTGTGCTGGAAGCCAACCACAATGGTTCAGGTCATTTTGGACACTGGAAAATAAAGGGAACAATCAGGCAAAGGTTCTATTGGGTCAACATGAGGGACAATATCAAACAACAGTGTGAGGAATGCATGGCCTGCAGCCTAAAAAGGGGAATGAACAGTAACCAGAGAGCACCCCTGCACCCAATCGTAACTCAAAGTCCTCTAGAGATTGTCACTTTGGACCATTTGAAACCAGAAACCAGTACAAGTGGACTTCAGTATGTGCCCATGATCATTGACCACTACACAAAATTCATGGTGGTAGTACCTGTAAAAGACTTATCAGCCAAAATCATAGTGGAGGCCATTTGGAGGCACTTTTTCACCCATGTGGGTATCCATCGCAAATTCTAACTAAGCAAGGAGGTGCTTTCGAATCAACACTTTCCAAAGAATGGTGTTCCATGTATGCCAGCAGGAAACTTAGAACAGCCTCTACTACACACAAACAAATGGGTTATGTGAACGAGCGAATCACACACTGCTGGAAATGCTGAGAGCTGTGCCCGAGAACCAAAAAGTAAAATGGACACAATTTCTTCCTGAATTTTCCTACCTTTACAACAACACTGTCCACTGCTTAGCAGGAAATATACCCTACTACTTAATATTCTGTAGGCATGGAAGACTTCCGATGGGCATGGCCTTGGATGTGCAACAAGAATCCAGAAATGTGGAAGAACCCAAAAGGTTAGAATTGGAGGTCAACTTTCCACAATAGGGGCAGTTACAAGTGAAGTTCCTCAGGGGTCAGTCTTGGGCCCAACACTGTTAAATTTATTCATATACAACATTAACCATGATATCATAAGTCAAATAGTGGAGTTTGCCAATGGCACAAAAATAGGAGAGGAGGTTGATACATTAGAAAAACACTTGACTCTGACTGAGGACCTCAAAAAAAATAGAACACTGGATGAATAAAAACAAAATGATATTACTGTAAATGCCGACAAGTGCGTAGTTATCTATCTGAGTAGAAAGACCCATAACTATATTTAACCCCTACCCAGGTATGCCATTTCCACCTTGACAGCGCTACCTGGTGGGCTGGGTTTGGGGAGAAATATGTCACTCGGCACATTGGTTAGGTTTGGCTACTCTGCAACAGGGGCACCCAAGTAACTCTGGACAAAGGAAGCAATAACTGTAATGTCCAATACCAAAAGTGGGATTCTAAGTATGGCTTTTATTCACATCCACAGAATAACAAAGCATAGATGGACCCCCATGGGGCTACCGTCTAGTAATGCAGATTTATGGAGATCAGAACTCATCCTCATTCACCTTAACCTCAGGCTTTGAAACACACTGGGCACATAGCCCGAACTTGTACGCTGCTCTGGGTTTTCCCTGGCTCGGCTCCCTTGCCAGCCCTTGGGACACTTTTCATATAGCATGGAAACATTTACTGGTGGCTCCCTAAACCACCTATGAGCACTTCTGCTCCATCAGGGAATCTTCCTCATCAATCCCACGTCTGGGTACTTTCCTCAGGCACTGGCCAAGTACCTGAGAGAAAGCAACAGGTGTCCCAAAGCAAACCCATAGAGGTGAATTCAGTTACTACTGATGGGAGAGTCTCCCACCTCTCGCTCCCATAATTCATACCCAGCCATTTCTATGGACTGTAACACCTCATCCTTTAAAACACTTTGCTGTGTAGAGTCTCTTTAAATGTATTCACATTCAATCTACTGTCTTTACATCCCATTTGTGCTGCTTGAATATACTTAAAAAAGTGGCTGTGCCCATTACTCTAGACCCCCCACAGAGTTAAGCAGTCCAATCCCCACATCTTCCAAACTTTACTTGCCTGTCTTTTCCTGACCCCGCAGTAACAGTCACTTCAGTTTCATCTTGTTTCAGGTGAAAACACATTGGCCCTTTAGCAGAGCGAACTCACCCCTTGGTTGCAGGTGCCCCACAGGCATTTTCTCCTCAAAGAAATCTTGTCCAGAACTTCTGGTGCCTCAGCATGAACTTAACTCAGGCAGCTTCTTTTTCTCCCTAGCCGGACCTGGGGAGTTGCCCCTGGAAGCAGGCTGATTCCTTCCCCCCATCCCCGGAGGAATGGAGCCCTGAACCGCTGAAAGCAGTCTCTACTACTTCACTGTGCTCTTTTTGTGTTCCTCTTCAGGTGACAATACACACCTATACAAAAAAAGATAGCTTTCTGACAGAGCTTAGAGCTCTGAGGGCCTGCTTACAGCAGAGCACCTCCTTCCTCTACTACAGACTGCAACAGACTCTTACTGTACTAACTTCAAACTCCCCAACGTTCTACTCTAACCTCCAACTACAATATTCCAGTGTGGCTTATGCAGCTGTGACAGTTCTAAAATGATGTCATCCCTCAGTCTCAGCTGAGACTGAGAACAGAGTGAGACAGTGTGAAATCCATTTAACTGGAGTTTCAAGCTGCCTCCCTACCTACCACTAGGTCTTACTGGGATTCTGGATACCCCGGGTAACAGGGGGTTACATATACTTACCTTCTGAACAATATTCCTATAAAAACTTCTGCAAAAGAAAGGGATTTAGAGGTACTTATAAATAATAACTTAACACCTACTGATCACTGTAAAAAAATCATCCAAACTGCGAACATCTTACTGAATAACATCAGACAATCATTCATCGACAAAAGTGAATAGTACATAATTTCACTATATCGGATGTACATTAGGCCTCATCTTGATTTTTGCTCTCTGTTCTGGAACTCACACCGTAAACAAGACATGAAACTATTGGAACAAGTTCAACACAGAGTCACCGAAATCATTCCTAACATCAAGCATCTCCCATATCGTGAAAGACTGACTAAAACTAGCTTGGTTAGTTTAGAAAACAGATGATTTAGGGGTGACCTACTGCAACATTTCAAAATTTTATATAACCCTGATTTAACCCTACAGGATGGTTTTCAATTCGCAGCAAGGAAAGTTAACACCCAAACCACAATTTCCAACTTGTAGTTCCAAGGGCAAATACAAATAAAAGACACTATAGCTTCACTATATGTGCTGCTAAAGTGTGGAATAAATTACCACAGGAAGTGGTTGAAGTCAGTGAATTTGCACAGTTTAAAACTCTACTTTACAATTATCTGAACTGGTCGACTGGTACACATTAAGGGGGGGAAATTGTTTAACCAGGAAAGGCACACTAAGTTGAAACTTGTTTTCAGGTGTGACCTGGGAGCACGAGAAAGTTAATTGACTTGATCAGGGTCACATAGTATGCAAGTTGGGGCTGTGGGATTCAAACCCAGGTCTCCAGGATTGCTGCTCAGAGACCTAAAGCTTTGCGTTATACTGCCTCAAATAAAAATACCCACACAGTTGTGGGAGACATTCTTGATGGGCGTATGCCTTCTTAAGTTTAATAAAACCTAGTAAACCAACAATAAAATGGGTGGAGGAATACCAGCGTCAAGTAAAAGAAGAAGCTAGGGGAGCCATTGAGCAGCTGACCAACCCAGACATGTGTTCTCCGACTGCTGACCAGAACATTGAAAACTGCTCAAAAAGTGATTTAACTGCTTCTTTCTTTTAAAAACCACAGTATCCGACTCACCATTGCTCCGCTAAAACACCAGCCACTCTCAGTGGTTGGGAACCGTGGAAGAATACCTCAGAAATTCAAGCAGACAGCTGTGGGGGCAACCAAGAAAGACATAAGGAGGCAAACCCAGAGTGCAAAGCTGGAGACCTGTGCTGACCAGGAGGCACCGAACCCATGGACTGCCTGAGGAGATGGAGAGGTCCAATCCAGTGAATTTCTTTGAATTCTTCCTTTCAAAGCTGCTAGGCATGGACTGCAATGGGGGGCTGCATTAAGATTGACAGGGCTCAGACAGCCTTAGCCCTGAAACCCCCAGCTGATCAACCACCTTGGCAAGTAATTCTGCGGAGCCATAATTTTGGGGACAAGCAACGCATTTTACAAGCTTACTGGCAGATCAAACAAGTGTGGTTCAAGGGCTCACAACTCTACATCTATCAAGATTTTTCACAGAGAGTGCAAAAAAGGCACCAGAGCTTTGATCCAGTAATGGATAACCTATGAACCCACAAAATTTAGTTTACCTTGGCTTTCCTAGCAGTGCGGCTTTAAGTGCAATGGCACCCCATACACATTTTGGGACCCTGCTTAGGCTAAGCAGTTTCTTAAGAACTCTACAGAGAGCAACTGAGTGGCAGTAGAGTGCACGCTCTACAACAGAGCATTATGGATGGACCTCTTAGCTCAAATTCAATAAAATGGTCCTTGCAGGTTATTGCTCAGCTGACTAACCGGCCGTGACATATTCTGTCCTCCCCTCCATAATTACTGTTCTTTTCCCCCAGGAGGATCCTGTATCGGCATACAACCATGAGCTTTCTAACAGCTAGGTCTCCCCACTGGACTGGCTTGCACATAAATAGCCCCACACCATAGCCTAGAGATGAATGCCACTGACCCCCAGCTCTTTGATATTGACAACGGAATATTCAGGAATGCTGCTGCTTCTATTTACCTTCCCTTTCTTAAAAGCCCTCCAGACAAACCTCACAGATCAACTACTGTAGCTCCCTTGGACCACAATAAAAATCCACAAGCCTTGATGGCAGACATGCATGTTCTCCACAGACTATGTCTGGGACTGCTTCCCCTTCCCCCCCACACCTATACTGGCAATGCTCAGAGAAGAACCCGAAGGCCAAGGCCAAGACTTTATATCTTTACATCCCCGGGACATTAATGGACTGAACTGTCATATTCCCCAAGGAGGTTTATTACCTGCCCAAGATGGTGATGCAGTCCCTTTTCCCATGCTTCAAAGTCATACTGTTCTTCTTGTCTCCTGTAGAATGCCCTCATTACAGGTGACATCATGATGCTCAGAAGATGCTAGCGTGTACAGACCCTGGATGACAGCTACATGGCAAGGAATAGAATGAGTTCTCTCTCTACACACTCCCAACTCAGTGGACTTTCCTGTGGCTTGCTGACAATTGGCCCCCACAACCACAGACTTATAGTACTCCACACAACAAATGATGGGTAACAAACTAATTTATGGGAACAGGAAAAGAACAAAGGGTGACAAACCTGGTTGAGGATCCAGGCACAGAGGGGATTGTACAGGGTGACTGCTTGGGGGGGGGTGCGAATATATGTCTTATTGTATGCATGCCTCAACACTTTGCTTTTGCAATAAGAGACATAGACATTTGAATTGAGGGCTACAGTGGGGCACAGACCCCCTCAGAATGAGGAAATCTGCCCTCTACTGGGGGACTACTAGTGCAGAATGCTAGGCATATCAGTGTGGTTGCTGTTACTAGGTTTGTCTGTGATGTGGAATCTTGAAGTGATATGAACCCTTGTCTGGGGGTCTGAGATGGCAGAACACTCTCTGCAACTTTATCAGGGTGGTGGTTGCAGGCTTGTATAATCATAAGAGGGTAAACCAGGATGCCCTTGTAGTAGGAGACAGCAGAGAGAGATCTGGCATGGGACTTGTCAATAACTGTTGTAGCTCAAGCACTGCGCCAGCATTGGTCATGATCTGGGGAAATAGGGGCATGGGGAGGAACATGATGACACTAACATTCAGCAACACATCAGAGACTAGAGAACTTGTGAGAAGGAACCCCATCAACTAGAATGTAATACCTGCACAAGGATGATATGAAACAGACATCTGGTTTTAAAAGGTGTTTTGGGAGGGTGAATATACCAGCATTTAACATCCTTCAGGCTTCATCTGCAGACTTCCAAGTCCTGTGTCCCACAGGCTGGAAGCCTGCAGGCATACTCGCCGGGTGGGAAGACACAAATGAGCTGGCAAATGACTTGGTGTATATACCATGTGGTGTTACATGCTCAGGTAGTCTTAAATGTAGTAGGATTTTGTATTTGCTATATGTTTAAAATGTTTTGCACATGGCATCTGCAGGGGGGGTTACAAGGTTCCTGGGGATGCTTCTCCTACAGGAATGTTTGACCTGGGTGGGGGGTCCTTCTGACATTCAGGGTCAGAATCCACCAGAAGAGGGCAGGAACCCCATCTGACCTAACTCATCTAAGCGTTAGTTGATCAAATTTGCATGACTTCATGGTATGTCAGGAGTTCTCCTCACCAGTGAAGCATAGGAACATTTGTCATCACTCCAAGGAGAGCCACACAGGTGACATTGCTTCAAGAGACACATCTCAACCAAACTGAGCACAGAAAACTGGAAATTGACTGGGTGGGGAAATGCTATGGAGCTTCTTATAATTCCCACAAGAGGGGTAGTGATTCTCTTGCGCAACCTACCATTCATCTGTGGTAGAGTAGTGATGGACCCTAGTGAGGACAGACACTGTATGTATTTGTAACAGGCAGCTGGGGTTCCCAAAAGGTGAGTTTCCCCTCTGTGTACACCCCAGTAGTTTTCAACCCTCATTTTTAAGGAGTTGCTGGATCTAATACATCGGAGGGCTTTGAGGGCTTGATCTTGGCAGGCGACCTCAATTGTGTCTTGGAACCACACTTAGATAGGGTCTCCAGAATGGACAGGCACAGACAGAGGGCGGAAAATTATGACAGGGCTTCCTTGATCTGGATTTGCTGGATGCCTGGTGCACTGCATATCTCAATAATAGAGAATACATATTTTGTAGTATCCAGTGAGGATGGCAACTGAATATGAGCGACCGTTAAAACAGCGACTCATATTCAGTGCTTTCCACCTGACCCTACATGAACGAGGGTAGTAAAGGATGACAGGAGGGGGGGTAGCAAGGGGAAGAGGAGGGACAGGGAAAAGTTTTGGGGGACTGGTGTGCCTGCTGCCACTGAGCTAGCTATGTGGTGTCGTGGTGTGGGTGGCTAGCTCTGGTGCAGCAGCTACAGGGTTCAGGACCGGGTGCGTGAACATTTTGCCGCTGACTGCGGCACTAATTTTTCTGATCTGGGATTTGCCCCTCCTGAATGCACCCTCCTGAGTTGAGAATCTATATTTGGGAGGGGCAGCCCCACAAAAGCTCTTTTTCATTTTCTGGATGTCGGGTCACCTGGAAGTGTATATACGTAATTTGCTTTTTGTGATATACATCATAATAAGATTGCTATTTTGCTATTTTGCGATTACTACTATGACATGGAACCATATTTTACTCCAACCCACGTAAGTACTGGTCCCGCATAGATTATATATATATTTTTTTATATAACAAAATTTTTATTAGGCACGAGGACATTTATACATTATACAAGACATCTTACATAGATATATTTGTTCAGTTTATATAATTATACATTGGACTTAAAAAAAAAAACTCTCACCCAGCATCAGGACTAATTAATCACATGAAGTAGACAAGTCTCATTTTAACATTTCTCCAGTGTTGATTTGATTAGCTTCAGGGAACAAAGTCTGAATAAGTGCTTAACTGATACATGATCCATTTTCTCCATTTTGTATCAAATACCTCCACTCTATCCCGTACTCTGGCCGCCATCCTCTCCAACCTATATATATCTCTTGTCAAGTTTAACCACTCTCCCTTAGTTGGCAGCCTATTCGTTTCCCGTAGTCTGGTTATTACCTTTTTTGCTGCCAATATTAGCAATGTAGTTTGCAGGTATACATTCTTCTCTACTTTTAGACCAAATGGGGTAGTAGCTGTCAGTATATACCCAGAGGTAAAAAGACCTGGGTTTTCATATATTGTCACCAGTTCCTGCACTACCTCCCCCCAATAAGGACCCAGCATGCTGCAATTCCAAAATATATGAGTCTCGTCTGCATGTACTGCTCCACATCCCCTCCAGCACTTTCCTTCAGGATCGCCTGTAAATCTAGCTACCACAGCAGGAGTGCGGAAAAATCCATATGTAATTTCCATGCAAACTCTTTCCAATATGGGGATCCTGAGGCCTTAAGCATAAGTGCGGAGGCCATCTTCCAGTTAGTAATTGGTAGGTCAGTCCCCATTTCCAAGGACCAACGGGCTCTAATCGACTCAGTAGAGTTTTCTGGTTTCTCTCCCAAAGCAAGGTAGGCCAGACTGATACCGTGGTCTGGCGTGGTACCTTGTCTCTGTGATAAGTAATTTTATTATTAGTAGGGGTTTCAGCCACTGCTGCCAGTGCTTCCTCCATTGGCTGCAAATTAGATCTTTAGCTGCAAATACTTATGAAAGAAGCCCTGGGGTATTTTATACTGAGCCTGGAGCTGGACAAATGAATAAAGGCCCAGTGGGCCTAATAATTGAAAAATATGTTTGATATTATATTTATACCACCGGGTTATGGATCTATCCAAAGAATTAGGTGGAAAGGCATTGTTCACCTCAAGGGATCTCAGAAAAATCAAATCTCAAATTTTCATTATTTATAAAAGGCGCCTATACAATAAAATATATAAAATAAAAATAAATTATCCAAAAAACAAAACATATAAATTACAGTAAATACAATATAATAGCATAGCAGCAACACTAATCCCCAAATGCCAAACCAAAAAGATAGGTTTTCAAAGTATTCTTGAAACTCTGGATGGTTAGGCGTTCTCATACCCGATGAGGTAGAGAATTCCACAGGGACAGGGCAGCAAAACAAAATGCCCTTGTTCCAGATGTTTATGTCGAACCTTGGGAATCTCTGGCAATCCGTCATTAGTGGGTCAGAGAAGACGAAGGGGACAGTAGGGACAAAGGAGATCTTTCAGGTAACGGTCCTGGTGCGTGTAGGACCTTATAGGTTAATAAAGCAACCTTCAAGGTGATTCGCCACGGTATCAGCAGCCAGTGCAGACCGCGGAGCACAGGTGTTATATGACTGGTTCTAGAAGTACCAGTCAATAGCCTGGCTGCCGCATTCTGCACCAGCTGCAAGGGCATTGCAGTAGTCAAGGCAAGAGGTAACGAAGGCGTGAACCAACGTTGGAAGATCATCAGGCGGAACCAGGTGTTTCATCCAGGCGATATATCTCAGATGGTAAAAAGAGGTTTTAACAACTGCTGACATCTGTAACATTAAGGTCAAACAGTCATCAAACACTGCGCCCAGGTTTCTGCACGAGTCTGAGGTAGTTAAGCGGGACCTACAAACCATAGACCTGAAGGAACCTGCCAACACACCCACCTCACGATGACCTGGGTCCACCACCTCACCTCAGTTTTTTTAGGATTCAGCCTTAGCCAGCTCACATTCATCCAGGCCTGAATTTCGTCCAGACAGCTGTTTAGCACTGAGACAGCATCATTTTGATCAGGCACAAAAGACTTGTATAGCTGAGTATCATCTGCATAGCAGTGAAAACTCAAGCCATACCATCTAATAGTCACTCCCAACAGCAGCATATACACTGCAAACAACATGGGCGCTAAAATAGATCCCAGCGGCACCCCACAGGATAGGGAGAATGGAGCTGAGGTACAAACCCCAGACAAAACTCTCTGAGTCCTACCCTTGAGGAAAGATCGAAACCATCTGAGGACAACTCCCGAGAGTCCACAGATAAACACAAGTGATCCAAGAGCACACCATGGTCCACAGTATCAAATGCTGCAGAATGATCAAGAAGGACCAAGAGGGAACGAGTCCTTCGATCTCTCGCTATCAGGAGGTCATTTAGTACCCGAACAAGGGCTGTCTCTGTACTATGTCTCTTCCTGAAAGCAGACTGGAGAGAATCAGAAATATTGTGGCTGGTCAAATGGTCCTTCAGCTGTAATGCCACCACCTTCTCAATAACCTTGCCCAGAAAGGATAGGTTAGAGACTGGCCTGTAGTTTGCTAGACAGTCAGGATCCAAGGAGGACTTCTTAAGAAGGGGCGAACCACAGCCTCCTTAAGGAATCTGGAAAGATTCCCCTCTCCAAGGACAACCAGACTATCTCAGCAAGGACCGGGCTGATGACATCAACGCAGCCAATCTGCAGGCACGTGGGGCCCAGATCCGAACTACAGTTGGTAGGACGTAATGACTGGATAACCATCACAATATCACTGATTGAGCCAGCCCGGTGGCACTGAGGGTTGAGGCGCTGGATGCCACACCTCGCATCACACCAGTGACCTGGGTTTGGGAATAAGCCCGGGTCATCAGGGGTTGGCACAGGAGGACTGGGATTGAGCATCCATAGACTGCTGTCCTGGTCCTGGGGTGGGTTGGGAAACCTCACCGCGCTGTAGTGGCCCCTGGGGATGCTCGAGGGCACTACTGGAGCGGGGATACTGGAGGGAGCATGGCAGATGTCCAGCACGCTGTGTCCAGACATCATACGCATCCACAATCTGGGGACCAATCAGGAGGAAAATGGCTGGGCGTGACGTTCAGCGTGTGGCTGTCTCCGAGCCACCTGAAGGACTCTGGCGGAGTCCTGTCGAGGTGGGTCCAGGGCTGTCCTGGCTGGCTGAGGCAGAGGGGGGAAGCCCTCCAGCGGGATGGCAAGATGGCCATCCTGGATCCTCCTGGGTGCAGTTTGAGCTACCCAGTTCTCCGGGTGGGTGGAGCTGGTGGCTGGATGCCCCAAGCCGGAGTGTGCCACAGCGGGCGAGAAAAATGTTAAATGATAAAAAACAATATCACTGATTGTGGGCTGGCCAAAGTTGCACCACACAAACTGGGAGTCCGACATCTCCTGCTGACCACTGCTACTCCCTTGAGAAAGGGTCAGGTGAATATCGGATCTGATCGACGGCAACCTTGTCCACGAAGAATCGAGCAATCTCCTCACACCGCTCTCGAGAAAAAGCATTTCTGGGCTGAAGACAGAGTGGATTGCGCAGTCTGTCCACAGTCCAGAAAAGCTGAACTGGTTGATTCCGTGTGGCAGCAATTTCCCAGGACAGGAATTCTGCCTTCTTATGGTAAATTGTTGATTGATAGACTGAATAATGGTCCATCAAACTAAACCTGTCACATACCAGGTCAGACCTCCGCCATCGCCTCTCTAACCTTTGTCCAACTCTCCTCAACTCCCTCAGAGTCTCATCAAACCATGGAGACCTGGGGCGAAGGGTGAGTGGATGAACATGAACAGGAGCAATGGAATCCAGGGCCTCTGTCACTGCTTTATTATAAGCTAGTACAAGATCCCCTGGATCCAAGCATTCACTCGGCATACCCGATAGGTCCAACACTGCCATCAGGCCTAGGGGATACACCCCTCAAAGTGCAGTATTGGACCATCTCCATAGGGGCAGATCTCCTGGGGGGGCCTCAAAACTGAAAGTGATGGTATGATGGTCAGACCACCCGACTGGTTCCACCACCCAGTCGGATATCTCCATCCCCAGGAGAAACACCAAGTTCAATGAATGACCACCAATGTGGGTCGAGGAGGAAACAACCTGTGTGAGGCCCAGTGAACTCATTAACTGGAGGAAGTCTTGTCCAAACTGTGAGAGTTCATCGTTGACCCAGGCATTGAAATCCCCCAGGATCAGCCATCTGTGGGGTCCCAATGTCAGGTCGACAATGAAGTCCGTGACTTCCCACAGGAAAACATTCCATCTCCTGGTGGACGATAAACAAGAAGAATCCTGCACCCACACCTCACCCACGATACAGTCAAAGGGTTGGTAGCTCCTCTGGAATTTCCATCAGGTTCAGTTCTGTTTAAAACAGGAGGCCACTCCCCCACCCCTACGATCGGTCCTTGGGCGGTGTATCACCGAGTACCCGGGTGGAATTGCTGCAGCCAAAATAGGACCAGCATTTTCATCCAACCAGGTCTCGGTGATGTAAGCCAGGTCAGTTGAATTAACAAGATCCCAAACTATAGCGGTCTTGTTTTTAATAGACCTGGCATTGCATAACACTGCCTGAGTATGATGAGCAGCTGAGGAAGACTGAGTTTCCTGTCTGCACAGGCAGAACCCTTGGGTATGGGAACCAGATAGGGAGGACCCCTTTCCTGGACCAATTTTGCCCTAGGGTGTCTCCTTGTCCCTACGATCCCAATCCGCCCGCTCTTCTCCATTCCCCCAACAGGCCGAGTCCACGCCCTTACCCTCCATGCTATCCCCAGTGCCCTACACGTCTATACACCTCCGGGGATGGGGGGGGCAATAAAAAGAGTGAAGATTCCTCAGCCTGGAGGGGGAATAATGCCTAACCATCAACATGCCTGACCAGCACATTTCTTCAACAAATACCCAAACCAAATAACATATAACACAAAACAAATAAACTTCAAACTACACACAATCAACAACACATACAAACACACCACAATCAACAACACATACAAAACCACTCACAATCAACAACACATACAAAACCACACCACAATCAACAACACATACAAACCACACCACAATCAACAACACATAAAAACACCCACCCAACAATACAGTCAGCTCTATGAATAGAGCATAAGGTTTCCAGGTAGCAGCAAAATAAAATGATCCCAAATGCAACAATTTATCTCTTCTAGGAGCTCCACCTCCCCAAAAGGTAAAAGCAAGACAAACAAATTTCCCTAGACACTATCTCTCACAATGGTCAGGGTAAAATCACTAAATGATATAAAACTTTGGACACTCACTGTCCAAAGTTCCAATATAAGCTCTCTCACTGCCCATAACAGTAATAATAATCTGGCCAAAACAATGAAGTTTGTAAATAAACAGAAAGTCAAACCAGGCTGTAATTATGTCCAAGTGATCCAGTTCAGCTCATATTAAGTCTGCAGGGTCTCCAGGTCAATTTTGGAATGGGAAACTTCAGCCTTCAAGTCTCCAGATCTAGTTATAGGAGGCAACAGTCTGTATCTTGGTGCTGGGGCGATCCCCCCTCTCTCCGTGTCACCAATAGCCCAGCACCTCAGCTCTCCTTAAACACAGCCCACCTGCTGAATCCCCAGAGAGTTTAGGGGTAACCGGTTCAAAGTCGGCCTTCCAGCGAACCCTGCCTCCATGGGCAATCATCTTCTATTGAGTACAGTCAGCCACTGTTAAAACACCTCTGCAGTATATTATGGGAATCTAAAGAGAGGTATGCAACCAGGAGGATGTCCAAAGAGACAGTCCGTTAGGCCTTCTATGCCATTCCAAGTCATCTCAAACTGCTTCCAGGGCATAATATAATTGGGGTTCATCCAGGAGAGTAAGATCTTTAATTTAGAATCTCGGGCATAATTCAGGAGATTCGGTAAATTTAACCACCTGTCTTTGATGACTGTAATAGAAGTACCGAATCCTGGGAGGTTTCCTCTGCCATATAAAGCGAGAGATCAACCTATTCCAAGCTTGAAAATAAGTCTGTGCTGGAAATAATGGGATTGTCTGCAGATAGAACAAAATCCAGGGAAATATGTTTTGTTTAATAGTTTCTATTCAAGCTAGGAAACTAAAACGTATCTTGACCATCGTGTGAGCGTCCTCAGTTATGTTTTGGGTTTGGGGTTCAAAATTTGCAATATCTGCATGTATCTGATTTTAGTAAGATGGATCCCAAGGTACTGCATCGATTGTTTATACCATGAAGCAATGCGTTTTAAAGCAGGGAAGGATGTAGTTACACAGCAGTAATTCTGTTTTTGTTGGTTAATTTTATACCCTGAGATTTTACCGTACATCTCCAGTTGTTCCCAGACCCTTGGGATTGATATATCTGGGGAGGACAAAGTGAGAAGGATGTCATCCGCAAATAGTGAAATTTTATAGTTTGTGCCTCCCATAGGTATGCCCTCAATCTCTGGGTGAGCTCTAATGGCTTGGGCTAATGGCTTGAGATACAGAGCAAAAAACAGGGGTGAGAGGGCATCCTGGCAAGTTCCCCTCAGAGGAAAAGGGTCAGAGATAGAGCCATCTAATTTTAAGTAAGCTCTAGGGTGTTTATACATATTTTGCAATTGTTGTATAATCTCCAGGGAAAGCCAAAACTAGACAAGGTAGCCCACAGAAATGGCCAGGCCACTGTCAAATACTTTTTGGCGCCCAATCTAATGAGTGCCAGGGAATCGAGCGTGTTGCTGCATACTCTTTAAGTAGATGTGTTCATCACACTGCATCGTGAACCTGTTGTCCCTTAATAAAGTCCACCTGATCATGATTGATCAACAAAGGCACAATGTTTTCAAGTCTATTTGCTAACACAGACATATAAATTTTGTAATCAAAACTTAACATTGAAATTGGCCTGTATAGATGCGGGTAGGGTTTTTGTTTTGTTTAAGTATGGCAGATATCACTGTGTATTGCCAAGAGCCGGGGGAGAATACCTCCTTCCTGTATCTCATGGACAGCCTGGAGTAATGGTGGTAGTATTTCTTCTTTATCAGTTTTATAGAACTCCAACAGATATCCATCTGGTCCTGGAGCTCTCTGGGTCTTAGCTCTCTGCAACACTCCCTCTATCTCAATCAAGGTAGTAGGGGCTCTCAAAATATCTATCTGGGAGGCAGTCAATTTTGGAAGCTTTAAGTTGTTAAGGTATGCCTCTATCTGTTGACTACGGTCTTCAGACTCTGCCCTATATAAATCCCGATAATATTCTGCCATGACTCCGTCTAATGCTTTTAGGGTGATGTTTTAGCTTCCCCATAGTAGGGTCTTGCATGGCCATAACACAGGCCCTTTAGGGCCCCCACATGTGCTTTCAGTCTGAGTTAAAGAGCTGTTGCTCTACTTTCTGATCTAGGTATTTTTTTAATTTTTTGTTTTATTGTTAGTAGTTGTACCTTTACAGTTCCTTCCCCCTGAGCATATAAAGACTGCAGTACTTTCAACTCCCCTTGGAGCTTAATAAGCTGTGCCTCTCTCTCTCTTTATTTTTCCTCGATGAATGAGAAATAATATCCCCACACAACACTGTCTTAAGGGCATCCCACTGAATCACTGCTGAAACATCTGGGTCACCATTCTCCCCCAGGATCTGTGGGATCCTGTCTTTAACCATTTGATTAAACTCTGGAGTTCTCAAGAACATCAAGTTGAAGTGCCAGAAGTTTGTTTTATGTCCCCCGCCCAAATCAAATTTGGCATATACTGGGGAATGATCTGATAATATGGTTGCCCCATGCCACACGTCGTGTAATGTTTCTAGATGTTCTGCTATGGTAAACATTTAATCTAGTCAAGACGTCACCCCGGTCCCGGTGCTATATGGGTATATTCTCTCTGTTTGGGGTAACAGTGATGCCAGATGTCTACCAGCCCCAAAGAAGCAACTGTACCCCTCAAGTACTTCTGAAGTGGGTTAACCCTGTGAAGAAGATGGACTGAGACATCCCTTGCAGGGTTCAGAGTAGTATTCAGGTCACCCCCATCAGAAGTTGCCCCTGGAGGATCTCTAAAAGCCATGCAAAAAAAGTCTGAGCCAATCTCTTTGAGGTCCCCAGGGGAAAATAAATGGATGCCAGAGTAACGGGGTGAGCATGAAACATGCCCATTGCAATAGCAAATTGTCCCTCTGGGTCTATTACCTTCTGATGGAGGTTGAATGGTACCCCACATCTGACCAGGACTGCCGCTCCCCGTCTCCTACCCGAGCTGTGAGATGAAGCTATCACTGTGGAAAACCCCCATTTGGTGAATTGTTCATGCTCAGGAGAGGACAGGTGAGTCTCCTGCAAAGATATGATTTCAGGATTGTCTCTTTTAATAAATTGTATCAAACGGGATCTCTTAACTTGGCTGTGGATCCCATTAACATTAAGGAACAATATCAGTGATGATTTCCCCATTTTGTATCATTAACAAGTATTTTATATTGCATAAGCCCAGTTTTCTACTGTTCTCCTTGTCACCCAATATAGTAAACATCTCCTCTCCATATATTCTCAGCCCAAATTTCTGGCAAGCAGTTTCAGTCCAAAGCAAACGCAGCAAAATAGCCTCTTGTATGTTTGAGTCTTCACTGTCTAATTTTAACAACATATACAAAATAATATACCCATAAGATAGGGTACAAATGTTCAAAACATATTTGTATACCTTACAAAAGACCAGTAATACATGACAGTATTTATCCCCCTCTAGTGGTGATTTGGTGGTACTCCCAATCATATATTGTTTCCAGCTAGGTTTAACACATATCTTAATTCGTGTTAGCCTCGGGAGTAACAAAAAATAAAAGAATATTGGTTCGGGGAGAATTTGTAACTTTCATGTCTAGGTTTCTCATCATAACAGTGTAACATTAACTTGTTTACATGGATTACAGAACAAGTCTGTAATGACTCCCTAGGTTGGGAGGGATCTGTACTCCCTCCTGTGCAGGGATGAATGTTATTTCCATGTAGGGGTAGCTCACGAGGCCAACATGGGCCCCAGCACTATGTACAAACATTAGTAACATGGAGCAGGCAAACAACACGCACGATCTGGACTGCACCAAATAAATTGATGCTGTCCGATATCCGCTGCGTGACTGTCACCATGTTGCCATCTAACTGAATGCATCTCCACTAGCTGCTGCATGGAACCAACAGTATTATTAAAAATTAGTTTTAATAGGGAGCTCGTCAACAAGTGAGGAATGGTAGCTGAGGCTATTTACAGAGGTAGAGATAAATGGGGGGGGGGGTATGATAAAGATAAAGTTTTCAGTTGTTTCACCATAATTTTCCCAGACACCTTTTTTATATTAAACAATAAAAATAAATCAGATTACTATGCATAGATCACTTGAGTCTGTACTTCAGCCCCCATTTCCCTTGATTAATATCTCTGACTAGCATTCTAAATTACAAAGACTCAGCCCTTATAACACCACACCACCTCAGCTAGTTTTTAGATGGCACAAACAGCCACTCTAAAAGTAAGTGCATGCCCAGACTCTCATCGTGGGCTGGAAAGATACCAGAGCCCCTTTCTCAGACAATCAATCCAGGGCAGTCTTCTGGAACTTGAGTAAAGTTTTTAACATCTTGTAATGTGAGTAGCCTTGTCTCTTTCTGGTTTGGATGTTCTCGCCTTCTCCCACGATTCCTGACTTGAGGTGCCTCTAGGTCCGAGTTTCCGATGTTATCCACTGGGGTACTCTCGATGTACTTGGCCTGGAGAGCTTTGCTGGCTTCCTCTGGATTTTCAAATGTTTGTGGGTCTTCAGGAAACATTATTATAAGCTTTGCAGGATATGGTGTTCTGAACTTCAACTGCTGCTGTTTCAGGGTGTGAAGTATCGGGGCATAGGCCCTTCTTCTTGCTGCTATTTGTGGGAGTAGTCATTGTCGAAATAAAGGCGTCTGCCTTTGTATTGAATGTCCCCATAGCCATGCTCTTGACAACAACTGCTGTTTTACTGTGAGTTTAATAGCTTGCGCACTATGGAGCGCGGCCTCTGATCAGTATGTTGAGGTTTCGGGGTGAGGGCTCTGTGAGCTCGTTCTGTGCCTAGTTTGGTGGCTGGATCAAGTTGTAGTACCTCCTGTAATAATGTATCCACAAATTTAAGTATATCATGTCCTTCTTCCTCCTCTGGTACTCCATGAATGCGTAGATTATTTCTCCTTGATCTATTCTCAAGGTCTTCACATTTGTCTGTTAATAGCTTTTGTTCATTTATTAAATGCACCACAACTCTCTCCAGGCTATCAGTTCTTGTATCAATTTCTGTGTGAGCTAACTCCAATTCAGATATCTTCTGATTTATTTTAGCCAGTTCTGTGGGTAGTTCAGTGTGAAAGGCGAACTTCATCTCTGAAACCTTTGAGTTCTGCCAGGATTGCAGCATTGCTGGGTTGTCCATTAGGAGATAATGGGGCTCTGCCATGTCTGGTAGGCGGAACCACCAGTCTGAGAGTCTTTCACTTGTCTGGTCTGCTGTGCAGCTAAAGCAGTTGATTTTTTCTTTTTCGAGCTCCCTCAGTTCTGTAACTCCTCTAGCCTCTTGTATAAAAGGTTTTCTGGTTTTGATTTGTTTTGTACTGATTCTAGGAGTTTTTTTGTCGGGTCCCTGGAGCTTGATCTTTCAGTGCTGCATTCCAGCCGACAGCTCAACCAGAAATCCCCCACATAGATTATATTTTCATACCCAGGAGCTGGCACCATATGCTGCAGAGGGCAGAGATTGGTGAGACTGCCATTTTAGATGACACTCAGGAAATGGTCTTCCTTGAGTGTGTGTGTGTGTGGGGGGGGGGACTAGAGACATAAACCAAGCTGGAGATTTCCCACCCACCTAATCAATTCAGAAGAATTCAGGGAGTATTTAACCTCCCAATGGGAAACCTATCCTGCTGCAAACAAGGCCTCAACCCCCTTGGCTGTAGCCTCTGGGAGGCCAGTAAAGACTATATGAGGGGAAGCTGATTGGCCAAAGGTAAAGCTCAGAGGCAAAAGCAGCAGGACTTGGAAGCCAGACTGAAAGATCTGGAGCATCAGTCCTAGCAGACAAATCCTGACTGCTAGGATAATGCAGCAGCAGCGAGCTGCCCTTAACCTCCTCCTCACAGAGGGTGAATGTAGACCTATTTTACATGAAACAAACGATTTTGAATGGGGTAACAAGCTCAGCACCATGTTGGCATGACTAGCTTGACAGAGATGGAGCCTCAACATCATCCAGCAATTAAAAACTCACAGGGGACTCTGGTAAACAAAACTAGGAGACGGGGAAAGTATTTACAGAGTTCTGTAAAAACTCATATGCAATAGAGTGTGGGGGGAGAGAGGAACAGATTAAAAGATTCCTGAACCAAATAACACTCCCACAACTGACAAAAGCAGGCGGAGGATCTTGGAAGGGAGATCACCCCACTTGAGGTGAGCAGAGCCATCAAGTCCTTGAAAAAGGGCAAGGCTTGTGGATCTGATGGGTTCTTTGGGGAATTTTTCAGGCTGATTAGCAGCCCACGGGGAGGGTGCCTGCCTAGGGTGTATGCGGAGGTGAACAGGGAAGGAGCCCTGCCTACAATGAGCATGGGAGCTTTGATCTGCATGCTCCTGAAGCCAGGGAAAGAGCCCATGGACTGTGGATCATACCAACCTATTTCCTTACTGAACTATGACAACAAGAGCTACGCAAAGTACTCGCCACAAGGCTGGAAGGGGTCCTGGGCAAAATGATCCATCCCAACCAGACTGACTTCATCCAGGGCCGCGTATCCTATCACAGTATGAGATGACTGCTGAATGCAGTCCATGTGGGCACTTGGCATCCAGGGGGACAATTCATGCTGTCCACCGATGCGAAAAGGCCTTGACAGGATCGATGGGAATATCTGTTTATGGTGATGGAAGGGTTCGGCCTTGGGCAGCCATTCGTCTATGGCTAAGTTGCACATATACCAACCCGACAGCCTGCATACTGGTGAACAGGGATCGATCAGAGCCCTTCAGACTCCAGTGAGGCACAAGGCAGGGATGCCCCCTTTCTCCCCTTCTCTTTATCTTGGCCATAGAGCCCCTTGGCATCAGGATAAGAGAACACAGGGAAATACTTGGACTCACTACAAAAACAGGGACGTCCTACAACACTTTACACTGATGACATCCTCATGTATATCCTGAACCCTGAGATAACAATATTAAATCTTGAGGCAATTCACCGCTTAACAACCTACCCTCCCCCTTCCTCCCTTGCAAAAAGTCTTTGTCATACTAAAGTTAAACAGCTATCCTTTCTCTACCCCATTCTCTTCCTGCTACTACTCCTCACTGGAGATATTGAACTAAATCTAGGCTCTCCTGTCCGTCTCACTCACACACCCCCCACTCTCCCCAAAGGCCTGAAAATTTTCCATACTAATGCCAGAAGCCTCCTACCGAATCTTGACAACATAAAAGTTTGGGTTACTCAACACACCCCAGATGTCCTATGCATCTCAGAAACATGGCTATCCTCAAAGATCCCTGACAGTCAGCTGATACTACCTGAATACTCCCTCTCCTGTCAGGATCTTGGCAAATGGGGAGGCTGTGTAAGCTATCCATACCCATAAATCCCTCCCCTGCACCATCACCCACCATGAAGCTATTCTATCTTCACATGAATTCCTACTTGCCCAAATCTCCCTCCCTTCCTCAGCACCCCTCTTTATAGGGGTCTTGTAAGCCTCCCCTAGGCTCTCTCCCTCCTCCCTGGTCTCTTGTATTACAATTGCCTCTCATGCCACCCTAGGGAAACTTATTCTTCTAGGCGACTTTAATTTGGACTGACTCTTCCTCTAGTTCTCTTCTCAGCACAGAATCGTTGAACCTTACCCAACTGATCAACTTTACCTACCTGTCTAAACACCCGCTCCCACAACCACTCACTATTCGACTGGATTCTCTCATCCAACCCCACCAAATAATCACTGCTGGCACCTTCCCTGATGTGTTTAGTGACCATTGCCTCATCTTCTGCATTAGGAAAATCTGTCCACCACACATAACCCCCAAATGTATTTGGCACTGCTCTCTTAGAGCACTAAATGTCAACACCCTAATTCATGACCTTGCCTCTGCAGACTGGTCCCCAATTCTTTCCTCCTCCTATCATTGACTCTGCCCTTGCCTATTTCACCAACCTTCCTCACAATATGGAATATCCATGCTCCCCAAAAAATTATAAGTTAAATGCCTTCACCATCCTTGGATCACCCCTGACCTGCTATCACAATGTAAATCTCAGGACCACACCTGGCTCAATTCAAAGCCTCCCAGTCCACTACCGATTTTCAACTCTATAGGACTCTTTGTAATCAGAGTACTAAGGCAGTCTGCTTAGCCAAATCAAACTTTTTCAAATCACGCCTCCAACCATCTTCTCACTCTACCTCCTCCTTCTGGAACAATCTACGCTCACTCATACACCCTTTCTCTGAACTCCCCTCACCTAACCTCCAGGAGTCAGATGTCCTGTACACCCGGACCATCAACAGTCGCCAACCTCTAAATAAATATTTCACCACCTGCGCACTCCCTGACAGCTCTCCAAATACCCCAATCACAAGTCGTCCCCTCCAGCCTAATGGCTTCCACTTCTCCTCTGTTTCCCAGCTTGAAGTCTAGCGGGCAATCATGTCCCTAAATGTAGCCAAGTCCAGCCCTGATGGACTTCACCCAAAACTACTCAGAATCTCTGCCCCCTCCACTGTACCCCCTCCTCACTCACCTGCTGAACCTTTCTTTCTCCACATTTTCAGTCCCTTCTGCCTGGAAATTCGCCCGAGTGATTCCCCTCCACAAGGGGGGATGACTTATCCTCCCCAGGAAACTACCACACAAACTCTCTTCTCCCCTCCTTGTCCAAAATCCAAGAATCCATTGCCCTCTCAAGACTAAATGATTTCCTGGCAGCCACAAATACCCTCTACCCCCTGTCCAATCAAGGTTAAGATAATCTCACTCCACCACTTTTTTCTTACCATGCTTCACAAACTCTATACTCTCAGCTACTGATTTAGGTAATTTTGCCTCAGCTATTTTCATCAACCTCACAAAGACGTTTGACTCTGTTTCACACACCCTCCTCATAAACAAACTTCAGGCAGTTGGACTGTCTCTCCAGCAGTTAACTGGTTTCACTCCCATCTAATTGACAGACAACAGGCCATACAAATCAGCAATGTCCTCTCCTCTCCTCTCCTTCCCCCTCCCTATTCTATCTGGTGTTCCTCAGGGGTCCATCCTTGGACCTGTCCTCTTTTCCCTCTTTATTAATGATCTCCCTTCATATGTATGCTGGTAACACCATCATTTACTGGTCAGGCCCTACTGTGTCAGATGTTCGGGTTCCCCTTCAACATGACTTTCATGCAGTTATAAGCTGGTTCCAGAACCACCAGCTTAAAATGAACACTAAAAAAACAGTCACCATGACCTTCGGTTTAAGGCAGAAACTTGCCAGACTGTCACCTCCACCAGTTTTCACCACACTAATAGGCACACCTCTCAAAGTGGTCCCTATACAAATTCCTAGGGGTCTGGCTTGACCCATCCTTAGATTTCTCAACCCACTTTACAGCTATGCACGCAAAACTTCGCCTAAACTGGGCCTGTTCTTCAAACACAAGGACAGCGTCTCCCTACCTGTCCGTCTATGAACTTATAACCAAATGGACCCTCCCTGTATTCGATTACACTGACATCATCTACAGGTTAATACCCACTTCCTCCTTACAAAGCTTGATGTTCTTTTGAACACCTTCTGTCATTTGCCTCCAACTCCCCTCGCTCACTCACCACCGTGACCTCCTCCTCTCTCTCCCGTCCCTCCAACAGAGGCGGTTGGCTCAAGCTTCACCTTCATCTCTAAATTCTGGTTCAACACCTCACATCCCACCTCTCCTCACTCCTCTACCCAGACACCCCACCCCACCCCTCGGCTCCTGCCACTCCCGTACTTTTTACCTCCCGTGTATCGTGCTTCAACAGGACAATGAGTTTTCTCTTTTAGTCTTCCCTACCTCTGGAACAAACTCCCTCAACTATTCATCTCACCCCCACCTTTCTTGCCCTTAATCATCTGCTTATACCACCCCCCGTAACCTCTTGCTGCTGTTCCTCAGGCCCTGATGAACCTTACTTCCTCTTCTGTTTCAACTTTGCATGACTATTTTAGACACAGTTTCTTCATCTCACTATATCTCACCTTGCACTGCATTAATTATTCTGTCAATAAATGTCTTGCCAATTTATTTTGATTTGCTCATTACTCTGTACCTCAGATGTAACCAGGAAAACTACTCCACACTACTACGTATGTATTACCGACTACCTAAAATGTACATTTGTGTGGCTGAGGGTTGAGCACTGGGCTCACACTGCCCCTTCACGCCCGGCAACCCGGGTTCGAGGCGGACTGGTCGCCGGTGGGTCGGCCGGGGGAGATAGGCTTGATGTCAACGACAGCTCGCTTCTCCGGGAGGAGATTCGACGATGCCTGACACTTGCATGACCCCGAGCGAGACTCGAGGAACTGCAAGCTCCACTTGAGGATGGGCAGCCATTGAGCAGCATGGGCGTCCTGTGCGTGCAGCAGGGAGGTTACCTGCTGCTCGGGGAGGAAAAAACACGGAAACAAACCTGCCTCAGCCGGGAAAATGGAGGACCATGGCCGTGCCCAGTTGGGGTTTGGGCCCCCCCACTTCATCCCGCCAGAGGTAATCCTTGCTCCAAGGGGCCAGGGGTCTGCTAGGTAGGGTTCGGGCAGTGGGATGTCCAGTTGTCCCCTGAAGGGTCGGAGGTGGCAGGCTAGGGAGGAGGAATAAACAAAATTAAAAAAAAAATGTACATTGTACTGCATGTAACTGTGTCATTATATTGGCTGACTTTTCACACTTCTCTGGATATACAATTAGCATCCAGAAATCTCATCTGATGGAGGTGGAGCAGCCAGAGCCAGCAGAGGAAGGGTACAGGTACCTTTTATGGTGATGGAGGGGCATTACCTACCTGGGACTGAGGGTAGGACCAGTCCTGGACGGACTGTACTCTTATGATTTACAAACCCATACTAACAGTCCTCCTGACAGCCTTGAATGCTAGCATAACCTTCCCATCTCCTGGTTGGCTGCCTCAGTTTGATCAAAATGAACATACTCTCAAGACTCCTTTACTCTATGCAGATGCTTCCCATGGGTCTCACCCAGGTGGACAGACACAGGTATGAAAAGGCATATATGAAATTCATGTTGGCAAGATGTAGGCCAAGGTCTAGCTTTCTCAGACTAAAAGGGACAACCAACAAGGTGGTCTCAGACTCCTGACATTCATCAGTACTACCTGGCTGCCCAGGCATGTCTCATTCAGGACTGGATTGCCTAACCTGAAGGGGCCCAGTGGTTCGCTTTGGAATGGGAGGGTGTCCCATCCCCCCCCCAACATGTGTACTTGTCAACAGATAGCTGAAGAGGTATAGTGGACTTTGCAGCAGAAACCCATAGTTTGAATGGACCCTAGTGGCATAACAGGCTCTGTGCAGGTCATGCCTAGGGAGAGGGGAAAACATACTGCTGGTCCTACTGGCTAACAATCTAAGGGGTCATACCAGGACTGGAAGGAGGAACAAGGTGTGGCAGAACAGAGGGATACAGTGCCTCGAAGACCTAATGATGGACTCGGGGCTGAGATGATTTGACAACATAAAGCAGCTGTGGGGGGTCCCTAACACCCACTTCTATTTCTATCTGTAGTTGAGACATTATATTGGGGAATTACACATGGCTGACCCTAGAGTGGTGCCTCATAAACCCCTGGAACAGATCATTCTCACTAAGGGACAACACTAGGGTGAGTGATCACAGAGATGGTGACCCAAAGCAGAGTCCTAGGGCCCAACCAATCAGTGAATGTCAGACAGAACTGGGAGATCAACCTATCTGCCATATCCTGGAGCAGGCAAGGAATACAATTTGCTCATACCACATGGGGCTGTTTGTGTGCAACAAGTATAAAGAGGCTCAGTATAAGTCCATAAATAGACTATATCAATCCCCCTCAGATAGTGCATAAATCCCACCCAGAGATCTCTCCCCTTTGCGGAAGATGTATCAAAGAAATTGGAACTTACCTCCACTGTTTCTGAGTGTTCAAGAGGTTGCAGCCTTACTGGAATGAGATTGCCACTAGAGTAGAGCAGCATCACAACTGCCATATCCCACTCAGCCCTGTGGCCCTCCTGGTGGGGATAGGAAATCGCAATAGGAAGGACTGGGAATTAAACCCCAGGAATATTAGACTGCTTCTAGTACTAGCTAGGCACTGCATCCAGAATACAAGGGTATCCCAAGTCTCTCTATGCTTTCCCAAGGGAGGAGCTCGTCTTGAGCATACTGCCACTTGAAAGGAGTGACTTACCCTAAGAGATGGGGAGACATGTTTGAAGGGATCTGAAGTTCCTACCTAGATGCCCTTCCTAACTGTTTTTATGTAAGGCACCCAGAGCTTCCAGGAGTGCCTCCCACCTCAGCAAGCAGTCCTGCTTAGACTAGGTATTGGCTAAGGAGGGGTGGTCAATCTGCTACCAGGCCACCCAATATCAACTAAGATTGTTGGTGATTTCTACTCCTCTAAGGAATTTGGCATCTCCCAGGAATCCAGGCCTGTGCTCTCTAGATCACATCCTGTTCACATACTCAACCATGCCACAGATCACTCAAGCGGAATGCAGCCCAAGATTTGGACTGTAACTATTATAAGTCTATGTGTGTATATTTACTTTTAGTACTCTGTGTAATCCTGTCATTTTAGCCGAGGTACTATCCCAGTAATTGTAAAAAGAGACAGACTGTTATGTGTGATGTAATTTGTGTTGATATGTTAATGTTTTATACAAAACTCAATAAACAAATTTGAAAAAAAAAGAAGCAGCTGACATTGTACTGACTCAGACAGAACATGTGACAGAGACAGAAGAAACACTGTGACCGTAGAGCATAAGCTGTACCCTTGCTCATTGAGAGTCCTGTGAAACAGCTCAAACCAGAGGTCAGAAACTCGCAACCAGGTGGGAGCCCACCATTTACCTGAATGCTAAAACCTCACCCCACCTTACCCCACATGACCTGGTACCAACAATTTTTTTAGTGTATGCTTCTCAGTTTGTATCCTTTGTAATCTGCTTTCCTGCATTGTTTGCTAGTGGAATTATACACTTGTTTTTGCCATTATTGCCCTCACGATGCACATATTTTGTCTGTATGCCTAATCCTCCCCTTCCCCCAGGTCACACCTGGAAATGAGCCTCAGCTCAGTGTGCCTTTCCCAATGCTGGCTATCAAATTTTTAAATAAATAAATACATTTATAATTGTTGAAGTTCCATACCCAGAATTACTAATGTACAGGTATCAAACTAGAAATGAGAGGAAACACAAGTAAAGTTGTATATCACAATATGTTGAAACTGTGTATGTTACAAGCAACTGGTATGGATAATGCTTGGGACATTGGCAATGACAGATGGAAGAGGCAGAAGCACACCACATCAGATAAGGTTACCCCCGGGGTCTCTATAGAATAGCCTTGGCTACCAGGAATCAGTATGTTCGGACCTGTTACTGCCATTTCTTCTGAAGGTCCTTACACGGATCCTCCAGTACAAATAAGGTATGCCTCTCAAATGTTGGCTCAAAGGACTTAAGTAGTTCTGCTGAAGATTGCCTGTAAATAAGAAAGTACAGAACAAGGTTAGAATAAATGTTACAGTTAAAGCATAGATATTAGGAATGTTAAAGGTAGAAGTTAAGAATGCTTAAAGTTTCACCGGCCTGGTGGCGCTGAGGCGCTGGATGCCTTACCTCACCCGGCGCCAGCAACCCAGGTTTGAGAGTGACCTAAGGTCATTGGGGTGAAACATAGAAACATAGACATAGACTTTGACAGCAGATAAGGACCGCTTGGCCCATCTAGTCTGCCCATTTCCCTACCTACAGGATAGGCCGCAGATCCTAGTTAACCAACAGCCTATTTCTTCATACCCCCCACAAGAATTGCCTTATGTCTGTCCCATGCATTCTTGAATTCTCCCACAGTTTTAAACCCCACAACCTCCTCAGGAAGGCTGTTCCATGCATCCACTACCCTCTTTGTGAAATAATACTTACTCACATTGCCCCTGAACTACCCTCCTTCTATCTTTAAATTGTGTCCCCTTGTTCTTGCACGTCTCTTTTTCTGAAAGATGCTACCCTCTTGGACTTTGTTGATTTCACTGAGGTACTAAAAGTTTCTATCATGCCCCCTCTCCCTTCTTTCCTCAGGGTATACATATTAAGCTCCTTTAGTCTCTCCTCATATGGCTTCTCTTGCAGACTCTGCACCATTTTATCTGTCCTCCTCTGGACTGCCTCTATCCTGTCTATGTCCTTGGGAGATGGGGTCTCCAGAACTGGACGTAGTACTCAAATGGGGTCTCACCAACTGTCTGTACAGAGGGATAACAACTTCCTGTTTTCTGCTGCTGATGCCTCTCTATACATCCCAGTATACCCCAGCCCTCCCTACTGCCTTCTCGCATTGCTTGCTAACCTTAAGGTCATCTGATATGATTACCCCAGGTCCCTTTCCTTTTTGTTGTTTACTACCTCCCCACCCATTGTGTATTCTTTCCCTGGGTTCTTGTTTCCCAGGTGCATTATTTGCACTTCTTTTAATTGAATCCTAGCTGCCATACTTCGACCATTCCTCCAACCTTGCCAAGTCCCTTTCATCCTTTCCACGCCTCCTTGTGTATCAACCCGTTGCAGATCTTTGTGTCATCTGCAAAGGCATACTTTTCCTTCCAGTCCCTCTGCAATGTCACTGATGAAGACATTAAAAGGACTGGACCCAATACTGAGACGCTGCGGTACCCCACTAGTAACCCCTTTCTTCAGAGTGGACTCCATTTACAATTATCTTCTGTGTCCTGTTGTGCAGCCAATGTTTACCCAGCTACCACCCTGGGACCCACTCCCAGGCTGGTTAATTTGACTATTAATCTTTTGTGTGGGACTGTGTCAAATGCCTTGCTAAAGTCTAGGTAGGCCAAGTCCACAGCCCCTCCCTGGTCTACTACTTTGGTCACCCAGTCAAAGAAATCTATTAGATTCATCTGACATGATCTTCCTGCTGTGAACCCATGCAGCCTTGGGTCCTGTGCTCCACAGGCCTCTAGGTACTCAACTATTCTTTCCTTCAGAAGTGACTCCATCACTTTCCCTATCACAGAGGTCAGACTGACAGGTTTGTAGTTTCCTGCCTCTGTCTTGGTCCCACTTTTGTGAAGGGGAATCACATCCGTCTTCCTCCAGTCCTCGGGTACCACACCATCCTCCCAAGATTTATTAAAGAGTAGCCAGTGGTTTCACTAGTTCCTCCCTTAATTCTTTTAGAATTCTGGGTGAATTCTATCAGGACCCATTGCTTTGTCCACCTTCAAATTTAGGAGTTCTTGCAGAACCCTTTCTTCTGTGAAAGGACTGGGATTGACCCCCTATCAAGAGTGCTTCTGTTAATTGGATTAGGCACTTCTCCCTCCTCTTTTGTGAATACTGACATGCTGGCATGGGGGAGAGGGAGGGAGGGAGAGGGAGAGGGAGAGGGATCGAGCAGCCAATGGTAGCTCTCCCCTCCTGGAGGTGGTTGTCCGCCCACCCCCGTAGTTCCGTTTCCATCGGGTGGAGGTCCAATGGGAAGCGTAGGTAGGAGGAAGTGGCAGTGATTGCCAGGGGTGGGGCAGAAGGGGACGAGCCAGTACTCGGTGTGTGTGCACATCCATGCACACGCACGCATGTCTGCTGGAGTCCCGGTCGGGGGAGGGAAAAAGCCACAAAACTACTTATAAAAAAAAAAGAATGCTTAAAGTTTTAAAGTAATGTGTCCTCACAAATGGTTTAGGAGGATACATGGAGACCTGTATCTTTTAGCAGTATCAAATGTGTAATACCCCAAAGTTTGGTGCCCCAGGTTCCCCCAGTAATAGAGCTCTTGCTTGGGGCAGAATAAGGTGGCAGGGATGGGGGAACAGAACAGTAAAACATGGGGGCACCTTAGAAAAAGCTGCCAACTTCAAACATTTTTTCTCTGCAGTTTTCCACCCCAACTAGTGGCGCAAGCCTAGTGCCAGGATTAGAATATCCAACTCATACTGGATGATTGGTTCCCCCCTCCCCATGTCACCAAAGACTTGGTATCCCAAATGCTGGGGGCTATAAAAGGTCCAGCATGGCGGGAACTATGGTAGGCAGGTCATAGAGTGGTCACTGAGCAGCACTCTCAGGAACTGAGGGAGAAGGACTGCTCAGTTGTATAAGCAAACAAGCAGGAGTAAGAGGGCTGCCTGTGGGTAGGGAAAGGGAAGGGAGACCTTATCTCCACATACGTGTGCCATGTTCCAAGTGCAGTCTTGCCAAAGTTCACCTCATTTTTTTCTGCAGATTCCAGTCGATGGCCACATTGTGGGCTCTGTTTAGCCCCATTTATTATTTTATTTAATTCTAAGCCATTCACAATTCCTGTCAGCAGCAGCAAAGTAGGCCACAATGGTGAGAAGGAGAGGCTGAGCAGGAGCAGCAGCATCAAAGCTGCAGTGCTGAGAGAGAGAGAGAGTGAGCGGGAGGCGAAGTCAGGGATCGGCAGTAGGGCCATCCACAGCACCTCAGTCCACAGCATCACCACCACAACTGTCTCTAGATAGCCAGCAGCACCAACAGCCAGCCTCTTTACCTCAGTACTTCACCACAGCCCAGGGCGGTGAGTCAACAGCAGCACCACTGGGCCGGTGCTGACCACCAGATCAGTTTTAATTATTAAAGAAAAAAGTGGTGTCAAGCACCGGGTAGCACTGGCAACACAGAGATGGCCACAGCCAAGAGGGGCAAAGACAGGCAAGGCAGTCACAGTTAACATATAGGAACCAATCCAGAGGGTGGAGCAAAAGGCAGGCAGGCCCTGATTCAATAAAAAGAGATGCCAGAAGGAGGAGTTAGTGGGCAGGAGGCCCAGTTTAAATAGATAATGCTCCCAGAGGGTGGAGCAGAGGAAAAGGGCAAAGCCCCATAAAAAAAAAAAAAAAAAGAAAGAAAGCCCAGAAGGGGCAGGGAGAGGGCAAGTCAGGCCCTTGTAAACAAGAGCTCCCAAAGGGCAGAGTGAGCGGCAGGGCAAGTCCCATTTACTTTAGAGGGATGCCCAGCACAGGGAAAGGGCAGCAGGAAAGCAGGCTAGTAGCCCAAAGGGAACACTGGTAACCAAAAGCAGGAGGGCTAGTTAAAATATTAAATTAAATAAATAAAGTTCCCTCTGCATCAGCTCCAGCCAGGAATGAGGGGAAGGGAAGCAGACAGGCCCCAGTCAGCCACCCTGCAACATAACTTTTACAGTCCTAGCCAAGGGCTGGTTAATGCTTTAAGGATTTTGAAAGTGTTTTCCTGTACCCTAAGTGTCATCGAGGCACAGGTCAAGAAGCATAGGAAAACCAGGAGCAGTTGTAGAATTTGCCAAAAATATTTATTTACAGTATCAGTAACATAATAAACTTGTTCAGAATAACTTTGTACAGAGGAGAAATTAATTAGTTTTTTCTTTTACTCTCTGTGTCCTTTTTCTTCTAATCCTCTTTTGCAGTTACAGCTTAGGTCTTTTATAAATCTTTTCCACCCCTATCCTTTGCAAAAATCCTGTCCTTGTAAGTTTCAGGAGCTGCTAGAACACTGTGTGCTTCTTGAGGCCCCTACAGCTTTTGCAAAAGGCTGGAAGATTTATACTCAAGTAACCTTAAGAGTTTTCAATAACTTTCTGCAATTATCTCAAAATATGATTATATATATTTCAACAGTAACACTATATATTTTCTAAACAAAAGTGATCCCAATATCAGTTACATTTCCATATAATGATTTACACATATTTTTCCATTAGCAGATATGCAAGGGAGGAAAAACAGACAGCAAGGGAAAACTGAGAGACAGTGAGAGCCAAAGAATTGTGCAGTGCAGCCCCAGTTTCCCGCTGCATAGTAATTGATGTATTTGTCTCCTTTGCAAATACAGGCCTCCGCTCACCCTCCCCACCCCACAGACAGCTGAATCATGACCCAAGCTCCCTCCTGGAGCTACTGACAAACGCGGGCACCTAAGAGGTAATTAATCTACCTCCAACAGTAACACCCTTGTGAGAGGGGATAGCCCGTTGACGCTGCTGCACGCATTGACTGCCCCTCCACCCACCCACCCTGGCTCGGCATTTCCTTTATAGGCACTGCTTAATGTCA
Source organism: Neoceratodus forsteri (assembly GCA_016271365.2). Taxonomy (NCBI): domain Eukaryota; kingdom Metazoa; phylum Chordata; order Ceratodontiformes; family Ceratodontidae; genus Neoceratodus; species Neoceratodus forsteri. The sequence continues at coordinate 612,179,094 of CM057454.1, read as the reverse complement.
TCACTTCCTGTCATTCATTATTTTAAGTCCCCACTTTCCCATTTGCAGGTTATACATGCTAGCCACTAGAGGGACCCTCTGACCTTCCACCTCAGGTACCAATACCTGTCTTTCTCCCTGCCCCCACTTCCTGGAACCCTTCTAACCGCCTGTGCCACTCCTCTCCTCTGCCCACACCTCTCCCAGCACCCAGCCCCATAGCTAGCCCTACCTCCTGACTCCTAACTGCACCACCAAACCTACACACAGTGACCACTAGGAGTCACTATTTCTTACCCTGCTTTCGGAACTAACCCAGCCTGCATCAGGCCCCTAGAACGTGGATCACTGCTCTCACCCAGGCACTTTTCTAGCTGCTCTGGCAGAGACCTGAACCTTGTACCCTGTCCACCAGAGTCCGTGTCACTACCACTAATCCAAAGTGGCATCCACGCTTTCTGGAAGACAACCTAAATACTTTTTCCTTTCTACCCTACTGCTACCACTAGAACTATGCTAGTCCACCTCCTCCTAAAATGCCTCCCCCTCATCTTCTTTCTAGTACCCTCATCCAACCAGCCAGTCATCTCCACTGGCTCACTGGTACCAGCACCTACAATTCTACCTGACATAATTCGATCTCACCCTACACTGACCATGTGCTCTGGCCCACAGCACCCACCCCCTGCATACATCCCTATTGCCTACCCAGGCTCCCTTTGGTGTCTAATTGTTCTCACCCTCCCAACCTGGCAATCCCTACCCATCCCGTGTTCCCTGAAGGTCCCCTCCCCATCCCCACACACCCATTGGAAGCCCACACACCACCGCTCCCTGGCCAGAGCCATGGTCCTCCTTCTACTCTTAACAGGCAATATACATCCTAACCCAGGTCCCACCCAGACCAGCCCACCAGTTGGGTCCCCTGGGCTAAGCATTACCTCCATGAATATATGCAGCATTTTGAAAAAATATGATACCCTCCAATGCTGGGTCACGCTGCACAAACCAGATGTCATTGCACTGGTGGAAACCTGGCTATCAAAGCCCACCCCTGACTCCTTTGTCTCCTTCCCTGGCTACACCCTCTACGGGAGGATCATGTAGGCAAACATGAGGGCAGCTGTGCAATTTATACCAGGGATACACTCACTGGTCAAGCACTCCCTGCTCCGGCCCTTGCAAGTGGTGCATAGGCCCTTACCCTTAAACTTACTCAGGACCTCTCCAGGGGCCCCCTTTATCTCACCACTGCCTACATTCCCCCAAAGAACCAAAACCTGGCACTGTTATCCTTAACTGATTATCTTGCCACCCTCCCTAACAAGGCAGAACAAGTCCTTGTGGGGGACCTGAACATGAACTGGCTTCAGCGCCGCCTCCTCCACCACCCGGGACTCCTTTGTGACCATTGATCTGGCACAACTCATTTCCCAACCCACAAGAGTAAACCCTAAGAGAGGTACCAGCACCCTTCTAGATGTTATCATCACCAACTGCCCCCAAAAAATCCTGGATATCCAAGTCCTCCCTGACTCACTTAGTGACCATTCCCCTATCCTATTCCGCTGGGTGACTCCCTTGCCCTGACTCACAGCCCAGCCCACACTCCACCGGCATCTCAGACCTGGTGGGCTAAAAAACCTCAAGCAATTTCTTGCCCAGATAAACTGGTCCTCCATTCACCACGCTCCTGACATAGATACTGCCCTTACCTTCTTTTTCCAAACCTTTAACAAAGCCTGCGACCTCTTCGCACCCTTCATGGCTGCCTGAACCAAAAAACATTAAGTGTCCTGGACCACTCCTGCCCTATTAGAATTGTTCAGTCTTAGGGATAACCTATGGCACCTTGCCACAGAATCAGGCTGGATGGCTGACAGACAGGCCTACAATGCTGCGCGGAATAAGTGCACTTGAGCCACCCAAAAAGCCAAGGCCGACCACCACCAGGCCAAGCTCACCTCCTCTTGGGGGTGTGCCCAGACTTTCTGAGATAATGTCAAACAATTAAATGGGAGCACACGCTCCCCTCCCCCATCCCAGATCACCATTGACGGCACTGCCGTTACGTATCCAGCAAACATTGCAAACTACCTTAACACATCCTTTACGGGCCCTAGCTCTGTCCTCCCCAGTAATTTCTTTGACCCGCCACCCTCCCTACATGCTCCAGTCCTCCAACACCCTAGCTTCTACCTACGTAGGGTAACTGCCCAGGAAGCCAGACCCCACCTGGTCAGAGCATTAAAGAGCAATAGTCCCAGCGACAACTCCCTGGACCCCAGCATTCTCCGTCTGGTACTGGATCAGGTTCTTGCCCCACTCACCAGCCTTCTCAACAAATCCCTCTGCCTGGGGCAATTCCCAACTGCATGGAAAACTGCCATTGTTACTCCCATTCATAAAGGTGGTGGCAGGTCTTCTGCCAGGAATTACCGTCCTATCTTCATACTCCCACCTCGCTCCAAAACCTTAGAAAAGCTGGTTGCCATGCAAATTACTGAATATCTGTCCAACCACAACATCTCTGCCCTGAACAGCACGGTTTCTGTGCAGGACACAGTACCGGCACTGCACTAATTGAATTTTCAACTTTCCTGTACTCCTCGCTGGACTCTGGCTCCCTTGCCAGGGCAGTGTTTATCAACCTCTCAAAGGCTTTCAACACTGTCTCCCACCCCTCCTGCTGGATGCCCTCTGCCACACTGGCTTCTCTACTGGCCCTCTCGCCTGGTGCACCAGCTACCTATCTGCCCACTTCCAATGTGTCAGAATAAATGGGACACTTTCCAAAATTTGTCCCATCCGCTCAGGGGTTCCTCAGGGCTCCATCCTGGGAGCCCTACTCTTCTCACTTTACCTTAACACCCTGCCCAGTGCATACACAGGAAAAACTTTGCTGTATGCAGATGACACCATCATCTTTGCCACCCACTGAAACCCTATCTCCTTCCAGGACTCCTACAATTATCCTATAATGATGCCAAAATTTGGTTTAAAGAGCACAGACTGGTCATTAATCTCAAAAAAACAAAAACAATGCTCTTTGCCCACTCCCAAACCAAAGCCAGCAACTTCCCACTCCATATCCTCCCCTGCTCCAAACAACCTCTAGAGCAAGTCCACTCCTACGAGTACCTTGGGGTCTCCTTTGACTCAGCCCTCAACTACCACACCCACATAGATGCCCTTGCTTCAGCCACTAATGTGCGGCTAGGTATCTTATACCACTATAAAAACTGTTCCCCCCCACTGCCCTCCGTCTTGCTGTTACATCCTCTATATTATCCCTTGTTGACTATGGCCTACCAGTATACGGTGCTGCTAACACAACCGCCCTCAATAAAATTCGCATCATCCTAAATAAGGCATGCAGGCTAATCACTGGGGCCCCCAGGCTCACGCATTTGTACCAGCTCTATGACATGGCAATACTGCTGAACCTAGACGAACGTCTATGATACCAAACCTGCCTGATAAAAAAAAATCTTCTCAGGCTATCTCCACCCGAGCTGTCAGCCTCCCTCCACCAAGCCCAACCATTGGTCTGTACACGGACATCCAGCAAGGCCAATTTTCTGGTCCTAAGATCTAGGACTTCCCTTGGACAGAGGCCCTTCTGCTACAGAGCCCCATCCTGGTATAACTCGCTCCCTGCCCCCATCTTGGATGCTCCCACGATCTCCAAATTCAAAACCGCACTTGAAGCCAACTACTTAATACATGTAGCTGCACCTGTTTATAATTGAAGCATAGCTCTCTGTGCCCTGACAATGCCCGCTGGGCTACATCCACACCACTCCTCTTTTAATCCTTACCCACTGCTGATTGAACTTCTAGTTACCCATTGCTGATTGAACTTCTATTTACCCATCTGCTTGCTCTTAGCATTGTGCAAGAATGTAACTGTGTAACTAAACTGGCTTATCTGTTTAACTGTTGTAATCACATATGCTTGCTAACTATGTAACCCATATGCTGTAACCAAAGTTTATGTATTTGTCCTCAATGTGACGAGGTACCTTTGGAAATGAGCCTCTGGCTCAAAGACTGTAAACCGATGCACAAATAAATAAATAAAGACTGTCGGGGTGATCAAACCCGAAGTCTCACAGAAAAATTCGGTTGTGCAAACCAGACAAAGAAGAGACAGAAAAGGAAAGATCCTTGCATTTTAACACTTTCACCATAACAAATGGGACAGGGTCCTATTCGACCCTGTTACATACACCCCCTTCCAAGAGGAAACTGTTTTATTATACAGGTTTCCAAAACCTTTTATTCTCTACTAAGATTTGCTGCTTTCAGAAATTAAGCACATGTCCATTATCAGTTTTTTTAACAGTACAGCAAGCAGTACAGTTTAAACTCATACATTTGTTTTTCAACTTTCAGGACCCTTAATTTCTGATTCACATCTTGACAGAAAATCAGCATTGCTCTTCTCTTTACCAAATTTGTGTATCACCATGAATATAAATGGCTGAAGTGCCAGGTACCACCTTGTGATTCTGGAATTTTTATCTTTCATCTGGTTAAGCCAACAGAGAGGATTGTGATCTGTTACAAGAACAAAGTCAGTTCCTAGCAAATAAAACGTAAGGGACTCCATGGCCCACTTTGCTGCTAAACATTCCTTTTCAATATTGGAGTACCTTTTCTCTCTGTTATGCAATTTCCTACTTATGTACAGAATAGGATGCTCTGTCTCATCTACATTTTGACTTAGGACTGCACCTAGGCCTACCTCTGATGCATCTGTTTGTAGCAAAAATGGTTTCTCAAAGTCTGGGGTTCTTAAAACAGGGGCTGAACATAATGCAGCCTTTATGGCTTGAAAAGCTTCATCACACTCTGGGATTCATTTCACATTATTAGAGTACCGTTTTTTTCGAGAGTTCAATAAGGGAAGTATTTAACTCAGCAAAGTTGGGAAAAAATCTGCGATAATAACCAGCCATCCCTAAAAATGACCTGACATGTTTCTTTGTTTTAGGGACAGGGCAGTTAGCTATAGCTTCTATTTTAGAAACCTCTGGCTTACCTTCTCCGTTTCATAACACATAGCCCAAATATCTGGTTTCCTGCATGCCCAATGCACATTTGGTAGAATTAATAGTCAGACCTGCATTTTTGATAGCTTGGACAACTGCTCGTAGATGTTCCAGGTGGCATTTCCAGTCTGGACTGTACACCAAATCATCTATTCTGGGCATAGGATAACTGTCAAATTCTGACACTTGATTAAGTTTCCTAAAATCAAGGAAGATTCTAACACCCCCTTCCTTTTTGTTTATGATTACCATGGGAGATGACCAAGCACTCCTCGACTCCTCTGTGATACTCAATTCTTTTTTTTTGTATTTCCTTAACCACATCAGCTCTTAACCGCTCTGGCAGCCTGTATGTCTTTTGCCTAATAGGACAAGCATTCTTTGTCACTATTACGTGCTCAACCCCTTTTGCTCGGCTTGGTATCATGGTAAAAGTACTGTTAAACATCATTAGCACATTACAAATCTCTGTAGTTTATTCTGAGGTTAAGAAAACATTCACCTTTACAGCATCAGCATTTACAGTTTGTTCCAGTCTATCATAAGTTACATCAATATCTTCTTTTTCAGTTTCTGATAAAACTAGCAATGCAGGTTTTGGCATTTTTTCAACCCATTTCTTGAGGAGGTTAGCATGGTATACTTAGTAGGATTGGTTTGCTGGCCAAGGCACCTAGCTTCACCTGAGCTCTTTCCTTCTAAGACTGCTTGAAAGGCAGAGTAGAGAAACTTACCAGTGCAAGGGAAAAGGATTAAGACTTATTTTGGCTAAGCAGATTTACTGTGTGGTGTTGTTTTAATTTTTTACTCACAGGGATTGCTACTGTTTGTTGCTAACATTTCATTGCTTTATTTTTCTCTGATTCAAATTGTTGTTGCTGGTATACCTTCTTCTGCATTATTACAAGGTGTGCCTACAGGTGGGTGCTAACTGATTACTGCTGTAATCTTCTGATTCAAATTGTCTTTTGCAAGGTATAGCTTCTGTTACTGCTTTATTTTTCTGTATCAAAGTGTTTCTTACAGGGTATATCTTCTCTGAAATTATTACAGGTGGTGTTTTACAGGTTTTACAGTTTTATCTAACATTAGGATAAGCTTTCAGGGTTACTGCATTTGTTGTTGACTGATTGTTTCTGCTTTACTTCCTTGTTCTTTCGTCCATGGTTCTTCTTTTTTTACGGCAGAAGGGCCCATGCACCCACCTCCATCCCCAACCACCCACACTACACTCCTTTTATAGGGTACCACAGTTGTGACATTTCCTGTGGCAGAGCAGGAAGGGGTGGATCAGTGGGGCCTCCACAAGGTGAGCTCATTTACAGGGCACTAGTAATTTAACTTGTTATAACAAGTTAAACAAAACACTAATCAAACCATTGTTGCATTTTTTTCCTTTTTTTCCCCTTCTAATTACTCTGACTAGGTTATAAACCCAGCAACTTATCTGGAATGGATATCATTAACTGCAGGTACTGTGGAACAATTTTCAGAAGGACAGTCTTACAGGATTTAGGACACTGTCCTACATGCTGGGCCTTTGGAGATCTTAGGACTCAGCTCCGGGCAGCATGGGCAGAGATTGCACCCCTCAAATTTCATATTCAACAGGAAATACATTATAAGAACCACCCGCCATTTCCCCAGCATCCAACAGAAACACCTCGACTGCAGAGGGTAGTTGGTCCAGGAGGTTGGCAGATGGTTAGGAGGGGCAGAATGGTGCCCATCACTCTGCTCTCCAACATATTACCTCCAAAAACCATATAAACACTACAAACAGGTGTCTGCCTCTATCTCTGAAATCAAACAGAGGCAGAAGACACTGCAGAGCAGGACACTGCAGCACAGGAACTAGCACAACAAAACTCACCCAAATCAGGAACCAAAACAAAAAAGCAAAAGGAAATCCAAAAACTCTGATCATAGGAGACTCCATGATTCGGGAGTTGATACCCATCTCCAGCCAGGGTAATGGTCAGATGTCTCCCAGGTACATCAGCATGGAGAGGCACTGACCGCATTGCTAAATTGTTCACAAAGCAGGAGAAAACATTGATGTCCTAGTACACATAGGGACTAATGATCTACGCAGCTGGTCAGTTGTGAGACCAAGGAACACCTGATCAGGCTGGGTGACAAACTATCATCTATTTTGTCCGGCATCTCCTTCTCTGAGATCCTGCCAGTCTGGGAGAGGGAAGCAGATGGATGGAAGGTCAGAGAAGGGGAGCAAGGGGAGCAAAACACGTGGCTCAAAGGCTGGTGCCAGGAAAAAGGACACAGATTTGTAGGGAACTGGCAACAGTTCTGGGAGTAAAAGTTCTTTAAATTTGATGGACTCCATCTGACTAAGGAGGGAGTCAGTGCATTGGGGCAGAAGTTTGACGTCTTTGCAGAATATTTAAACTAGCAAATGGGGAGAGGGGTGCAGCACCCCATATGTCGAATGGGAAGAACACCCTTCCCCCCCTCAGCTAGTGGTTGAACAGGGATTCAGCATGTTTGCAGTTCATTTGCATCACCAGGTCAGAAAAAAGGTTTGTCTCCCCATACGATGCACAGGGGTAATGCCAAACCTCACCCAACAACTAACACACCAAAATCTGGCCAATGGAAAATCATGTACACAAATGCTCACAGCCTGGGAAATAAGATCCCAGACCTGCAGGCAATAATGTCAGAGGCTAAACTGGACATAGTAGCACTTAGTGAGACATGGTTTCACCAGTAACCACACTGGGAGACTTCCTGGCTGTATTGTTCAGAAGAGACCGGAGGTACAAGGGGGAGGGGGAGTGGCCCTGTATGTCAATAAAAATATCAAAGCTATAAAAATTCAGAATACACATAAGGAACCAGAAGAACTGTGGGTCCCTGAAACAGGAAATGAGACAGCCATAAGAACTGGGGTTGTCTACAGGCCCCCAGACCAGGGGAGGACATAGACACATTACTGTTAGAAGATATACAAAACATGACAGCAAAGGGAGGTTCTGATAATGGGAGACTTCAACATGCGGATACAGATTGGTCAACACCAGCAGGAACATCTGCCAGAACTAGACACACAGTGGATTCCCTGCAGGGAGGGCCTCAAACAACTGGTACAGCAACCCACAAGAGACAGGGCTAACCTAGATCTAGTACTGACTAACAGGAAGGGATCACAAATCTCAGGTAGAAGGTCACCTGGGGACCAGTGACTTCATCACATGGTATGGTTCAATTTGGCTACTAGCTTCTAAATCATCCCATTCAAAGGCAAAATATGGGACTTCAGAGGAGCTGACTTTGATAAGATGGCCAACAAGAGTTAAGCTAGCCCTGGCAAAAGAAACACAGGTGAGGGTACAGGCAAGGTGGGCAAGCATTAAGGATGCAATACTTGAAGCAACATCCCATTGTGTTAGACAGAAAAGGAAGTGCAAAAGAAGAAGGAAACCACTTTGATTCTCAAATACAGTAGCAGAAAAGGTCAGAGCCAAAAGGCTGGCCTTCAGGAAATATAAGGGAACACAGCGGGATGAAGATAGGGAGGCATACCAAACTGCTCTAAGGGAAGCAGGGAAGGCAGTAAGGCAGGCAAAGTCCCAAACTGAGGAAACACTAGCAAGAACAGTAAAAGAAGGTGACAAGACTTTCTATAGATACATTAGTGAAAGGAGAAAGTCCAGAGGGGGTATTGCTAAGCTTAATGGAGAAAAGGGAGCATGTGAGGAGGAGGACCCTGTAAAGGCATCTATCCTAAATAGATACTTTTGCTCAGTAGTTACTGAAGAGAAGGTAGGGCAGGGCCCACAGCTCAGCATCATGGACACAGGGGGGAGGGAGGTGAGCACTACTCCCTTCACAAAGAAAGGTCCTACAAGGCTTGCTAAGCTCAGGGTGGATAAGGCAATGGGACCTGATGGCATACATCCCAGGGTACTAAGGAGCTAAAGGTGGAACTAGCAGAGCCATTAGCAGAACTGTTTTAATGAGTCTCTGAGCACAGGAGAGGTCCCAGAAGACTGGAGAAGGCTCATGTGATCCCGCTCCACAAGAGTGGTAGCAGGGAGGAGGCGGGGAACCTGCATCAGTCTTACCTCAGTGAGTGAGGCAAGATTATGGAGGCACTCCTTAAGGAAAGGATAGTGCAACACCTGGAATCCATGAGGGCTAAGGATCCAAGACAGCATGGGTTTACAAAGGAAGGTCCTGTCAAACTAATCTCATAGATTTCTTTGACTGGGTAATCAGAGTGGTGGACCAAGGGGGAGCAGTTGATGTCGCCTACCTTGACTTCAGCAAAGCTTTTGACACTGTTCCACATAGAAGATTGAAAAATAAGCTGGGTAGGCTCGGGGCGAGTCAGAAGTTGGTCAACTGGGTGGCAAACACCAAGATCTGCAACAGAGTAGATGATCCAGATGGGGTGGGCAGAATGAGAAGAGATCTGGATAAACTAGCAAAATGGTCAGAAGAGAAGTAACTAGGATTTAATGCAAAGAAGTGCAAAATCATGCACATGGGGAAGAGAAACCCTGAAGCCACCTACAAGCTGGGAGGGGAGTTGCTAGCAGTCACAAAGGAAGAAAGAGACTTGGGCATCATCACTGATGAACTGAAATCATCCAAGCAGACCTCTAAAGCAGTAGGTAAGGCTAGGGGGGTGTTAGGGTGTATTAGTAGGGGTATCACAAGTCGTAAGAGGGAGGTAATAATCCCTCTTTACAAGACACTAGTTAGGCCCCATCTGGAGTACTGTGTGCAGTATTGGGAGGCCACACCTTCTAAGGGCATTAACCAAATTGAGGCAGTCAGAGAAGAGGCAACAAAATGGTGCAGGGACTGCATCAGAAGACATATGAGACAGATTAACAGAGCTCAATATGTATACCCTTGAGCAAAGGAGGGAGAGGTGATATGATCGAGGCATTCAAACACCTTAAGGGCATTTACAAGGTGAAAGAGTCTAACATGTTTAAATATAAGAAAAATAGCAGGACAAGAGGACACAGCATGAGATTAGGGGGGCTGATTAAGGGGAATGTGAGAAAATTCTTTTCTACAGAAAGGGTGGTGGATGCATGGATTGGCTTACCACAAGAAGTGGTGGCTATGAATACAGTGCAGGGCTTCAAACAGGCATGGGATAGGCATAAGGGAGCAATACAAATGACTATGAATAGACAGGCCACTGACAAAGCAAAGGCCGATGGCACATTTATAAGGTAGAAAAAGAAATGGGCAGACTGGATGGGCCTTGCGGTCCTTATCTGCTGTTAACTTCTATGTTTCTATGTTTCTATGTTCCGGTCAGGGGTCTCAATCTCATAGTTAACAGTGCCAGTACGTCTAAAAACCTTATATGGCCCTTGCCACTTCATTAACAGTTTATTTTCTGTTGTGGGCAACAATAGCAAAATCTTTTCACATGGCTCAAAAACGTTTTCTTTTACCCCACGGTCATAATATACCTTTTGCTGGTTTGGGGCCTCTTCTTGATTACTGTGAGCAATTTCAACATAGAAACATAGAGGTTGATGGCAGATAAGGACCGCAAGGCCCATCCAGTCTGCCCATTTTTTCTACCTTATGAATGTGCCACACACCTTTACACGGTCGATGACCTATCTATCCATATTCATCTGTATTGCTCCCTTATGCCTATCCCATGCCTGTTTGAAGCCCTGTACTGTATTCGTAGCCATCACTTCCTGAGGCAGGCTGTTCCATGCATCCACCACTCTTTCTGTGAAAAATAATTTCTTCACATTCCCCCTTAATCGGCCTCCCTCTAGTCTCATGCTGTGTCCTCTTGTCCTGCTATTTTTCTTATATTTAAACATGTTAGATTCTTTCACATTGTTAATGCCCTTAAGGTGTTTGAATGTTTCGATCATATCACCTCTCTCCCTCCTCTGCTCAAGGGTATACATATTGAGCTCCGTTAATCTGTCCTCATATGTCTTCTGATGCAGTCCCTGCACCATTTTGGTTGCCCTTTTCTGGACTGCCTCAGTTTGGTTAATGTCCTTGTGAAGGTGTGGCCTTCAGTACTGCATGCAGTACTCCAGATGGGGCCTAACCAGTATCTTGTAAAGAGGGATTATTACCTCTCTCTTACGACTTGTGATACCCCTACTAATACACCCTAACATCCCCCTAGCCTTACCTACTGCTTTAGAGGCCTGCTTGGATGATTTCAAGTCAAAGGTGATGATGATGATGCCCAAGTCTCTTTCTTCCTTTGTGACTGCCAGCAACTCCCCTCCCAGCCTATAGGTGGCTTCAGGGTTTCTCTTCCCTATGTGCATGATCTTGCACTTCTTTGCATTAAATCCCAATTGCCACTCTTCTGACCATTTTGTTAGTTTATCCAGATCTCTTCTCATTCTGCCCACCCCATCTGGATCATCTACTCTGTTGCAGATATTGGTGTCATCTGCAAACAGACAAGCCTTACTCTCTAGTCCATCTGCAATGTCACTAATAAAGATCTTGAAGAGGACTGGCCCCAGGACTGATCCCTGAGGTACCCCACTTGTGACTTGCATCTCTTCTGACTGTAGACCATTTACCACACTGTCTGTTTTCTGTCCATCAACCAGTTTGCCATGCAGTTGACCAACTTCTGACCCACTCCGAGCCTGCCCAGCTTATTTATTGATTTTCTATGTGGAACAGTGTCAAAAGCTTTGCTGAAGTCAAGGTAGGCAACATCAACTGCTCCCCCTTGGTCCACCACTCTGGTTACCCAGTCAAAGAAATCTAAGGGATTAGTTTGACAGGACCTTCCTTTTGTAAACCCATGCTGTCTTGGAGCCTGTGCCCCTATGGATTCCAGGTGTTGCACTATCCTTTCCTTAAGGAGTGCCTCCATAATCTTGCCCACTACTGAGGTAAGACTGACTGGTCTGTAGTTCCCTGCCTCCTCCCTGCTACCACTCTTGTGGAGCAGGATCACATGAGCCCTTTTCCAGTCTTCTGGGACCTCTCCTGTGCTCAGAGACTACTCACTAAACAGTTCTGCTAATGGCTCTGCTAGTTCCACCCTTAGCTCCTTAAGTACCCTGGGATGTATGCCATCAGGTCCCATTGCCTTGTCCACCCTGAGCTTAGCGAACTCTTGTAGGAACCTTTCTTTTGTGAAGGGAGTAGTGCTCACCTCCCTCCCCCTGTGTCCATGGTGCTGAGCTGTGGGCCCTGCCTTACCTCCTCTTCAGTAAATATTGAGCAAAAGTATCTATTTAGGATAGATGCTTTTACAGGGTCCTCCTCCTCATCACATGCCCCCTTTTCTCCTTTGAGCTTAGCAATACCCCCTCTGGACTTTCTCCTTTCACTAATGCGTCTATAGAAAGTCTTGTCACCTTCTTTTACTGTTTGTGCTAGTGTTTCCTCAGTTTGGGACTTTGCCTGCCTTACTGCCTTCCTTGCTTATCTTAGGACAGCTTGGTATGCCTCCCTATCTTCATCCCGCTGTGTTCCCTTATATTTCCTGAAGGCCAGCCTTTTGGCTCTGACCTTTTCTGCTACTGTATTTGAGAACCAAAGTAGTTTCCTTCTTCTTTGTACTTCCTTTTCTGTCTAACACAATGGGATGTTGCTTCAAGTATTGCATCCTTAATGCTTGCCCACTTTGCCTGTACCCCCTCACCTGTGTTTCTTTTTGCCAGGGCTAGCTTAACTCTGTTGGCCATCTTATCAAAGTCAGCTCCTCTGAAGTCCCATATTTTTGCCCTGGAATGGGATGATTTAGATGTAGTGGCCAAATTGAACCATACCATGTGATGGTCACTGGCCCCCAGGTGACCTTCTACCTGGAGATCTGTAATCCATTCCCTGTTAATCAGTACTAGATCTAGGTTAGCCCTGTCTCTTGTGGGTTGTTGTACCAGTTGTTTGAGGCCCTCCCCATGCAGGGAATCTACCACGTGTCTACTTCTGGCAGATGTTCCTGCTGGTATTGACCAATCTGTATCCGGCATGTTGAAGTCTCCCATTATCAGAACCTCCCCTTTAGCTGTCATGTTTTGTATATCTACTAACAGTAATGTGTCTATGTCTCCTCCCTGGTCTGGGGGCCTGTAGACAACCCTAGTTCTTATGGCTGTCCCATTTCTGTTTCCAGCGTGACCCACAGTTCTTCTGGATCCTTATGTGTATTCCGAATTTCTGTAGCTTTGATATTTTTATTGACATACAGGGCCACTCCACCCCCCCCTTTTTGCACCTCGGTCTCTTCTGAACAGTACATAGCTAGGTAGTGAAGTCTCCCAAGTGTTGTTACTGGTGAGCCACATCTTACTAATTGCTACTATGCCCAGTTAAGCCTCTGACATTATTGTCTGCAGGTCTGGGATCTTATTTCCCAGGTTGTGAGCATTTGTGTACATGATTTTGCATTGGCCAGATTTTGATGTTTTAGATGTTGGGTGAGGTTTGGCATTTCCCCTGTGCATCGTATGGGGAGACGGACCTTTTTTCTTACCTGGTGATGCAAATGAACTGCAAACATGCTGAATTCCTGTTTGACCACTAGCTGAGGGGGGAGCGGGGTTCTTCCCATTCGACGTATGGGGTGCTGCACCCCTCTCCCCATTTGCTAGTTTAAATATTCTGCAAAGACGTCAAACTTCTGCCCCAATGCACTGACTCCCTCCTTGGTCAGATGCAGTCCATCAAATTTAAAGAACTTTCGCTCCCAGAACTGTTGCCGGTTCCCTACAAATCTCTGTCCTTTTTCCTGGCACCAGCCCTTGAGCCACATGTTTAGCTCCCCATCTCCCCTTCTCTGACCTTCCGTCCATCTGCCTCCTCTCCCAGACTGGAAGGATCTCAGAGAAGGAGATGTCAGACTAAATGGCTGATAGTTTGTCACCCAGCCTGGTCAGGTGTTCCTTGGTCTCCACAACTGACCGGCTGGCGAGATCATTAGTCCCTATGTGTACCAGGACGTCAATGTTTTCCCATGCTTTGTGAACAATTTTAGCAATGTGGTTAGTGTCTCTCGACGCTGATGTACCTGGGAGACATCTGACCATTACCCCTGGCTGGAAATGGTTATCAACTCCACGAATCATGGAGTCTCCTATGATCAGAAGTTTTTTGGATTTCCTTTTTGCTTTTTTTGTTTTGGTTCCTGATTTGGGAGAGTTTTGTTGTGCTAGCTCCTGTGCTGCAGTGCCCTGCTCTGCAGTGTCCTCTGCCCTTTTGTTTGATTTTGGAAATAGAGGCAGATACCTGTTTGTAGTGTTTATATGGTTTTTGGAGGTAATATGTTGGAGAGCGCAGAGTGATGGGGCACCCGATTTGCCCCTCCCAACTACTTGCCAACCTATTGGACCAACTACCCTTTGCGGTTGAGGTTCTTCTATTGGATGTTGGGGAAATGGTGGGTGGTTCTTATAATGTATTTCCTCTTGAATGTGAAATTTGAGGCGTGCAATCTCTGCCCATGCTGCCCGGAGCTGAGCCTAAGATCTCCAGTGGCCCAGCATGTAGGACAGTGTCCTAAATCCTGTAAGACAGTCCTTCTGAAAAGTGTTCCGCAGTACCTGCAGTTAATGATATCCATTCCTGATAAGTTGCTGGGTTTATAACCTGGTCACAGTAATTAGAAGGAAGAAAATGCAAGTAATGGTTTGATTTTGTGTTTTGTTTTCGTATACCTTGTTATAGCAAGTTAAATTACTAGTGCCCCTGTAAATGAGCTCACCTTGTGGATGCCCCACTGATCCACCCCTTCCTGCTTTGCCACAGGAAATGTCACAACTGTGGTACCCTATAAAAGGAGTGTAGTGTGGGGTGGTGGGGGATGGGGTGGGTGGCTGAGCCCTTCCCCGGCCGAAAAAGAAGAACCACAGATGAAAGAACAAGGAGGTAAGAGCAGAAACAATCAGTCAACAACAAATGCAGTAACCCTGAAAGCTTATCCTAATGTTAGATAAAACTGTAAAACCTATAAAGCACCACCTGTAATAATTTCAGAGAAGATATACCCTGTAAGAAACACTTTGCTACAGAGAAAAATAAAGCAGTAACAGAAGATATACAGTACCTTGCAAAAGACAATTTGAATCAGAAGATTACAGCAGTAATCTGTTAGCACACACCTGTAGGCACGCCTTGTAATAATGCAGAAGAAGGCATACCAGCAACAACAATTTGAATCAGAGAAAAATAAAGCAATGAAATGTTAACAACAAACAGTAGCAATCCCTGTGAGTACAAAATAAAAATAACAACACACAGTAAATCTGCTTAGCCAAAATAAGTCTTAATCCATTTCCATTGCTCTGGAAAGGTTCTCTGCTCTGTCCTTTCAAGCAATCTTAGAAGGAAAGAGCTCAGGTGAAGCTAGGTGCCTTAGCCAGCAAACCAAGTCTTCTACATCCAAGTTATCAACTAACCTGACCTTTTAGCCCTTCTTTCTGTTGGAAATTACTGACAGTTTGCCAGCTCCTCCCCCAGATACACACCTAATCCTCTGGAAGAGCTGTGGGAGGAAAGAAATTAGCTCCTTCAATGTGAGAAGGAGACTGAAACACCTCTGAGACAACAAACCTTTTCAACAAAAAAAGAATAACATAAAACAGTGTCAAACAGTAATTTTGCTTAGCCCAATGATAAAAAGTCACAAAAATGTAAGCACTACCTGTAATAATTTCAGAGAAGATATACCCTGTAAGAAACACTTTGCTACAGAGAAAAACAAAGCAGTAACAGAAGATATACAGTACCTTGCAAAAGACCATTTGAATCAGAAGATTGCAGCAGTAATCTGTTAGCACACACACCTGTAGGCACACTTTGTAATAATGCAGAAGAAGGTATACCAGCAACAACAATTTGAATCAGAGAAAAATAAAGCAATGAAATGTTAGCAACAAACAGTAGCATTCCCTGTGAGTACAAAATAAAAATAACAACACACAGTAAATCTGCTTAGCCAAAAGAAGTCTTAATCCATTTCTCTTGCTCTGGTAAGGTTCTCTGCTCTGTCCTTTCAAGCAATCTTAGAGGAAAGAGCTCAGGTGAAGCTAGGTGCCTTTTGCCAGTTTCTTTCTTAGGGCACACATATAGTATAAGATGTTATAGATCATTTCCGGGTGGGGTTATCTTCCCACGTTTCTTTTATCACATCCAGTGGCCCTCTTGGCTGCCTACCATACAGCATTTCAAATGATGAAAACTCTGTTGATGCCTGTGGCACTTCTCTGTAAGCAAAAGGTAGGTAAGGCAAATATTGGTCCCAATCTTTCCCTTCCCCTTTTACAAACCTTTTTAACATGCATTTTAGGGTTTGGATAAAACACTCAACAAGGCTGTCTGTCTGAGGGTGATGGGGAGGTTCCTATGGCAGTGATACCTAGTAGTCTGTACAGTTCCTTAAGTAATGCAGCACCAAAATTACTGCCCTGATCAGTAATAATTTCTTAAGGTATGCCCACTCTGCTGAAAATTTTGGCAAGCTCTGCTGCAACTTCTGGGGCTGTAACAGTATGCATTGGAACTGCTTCTGGGTATCGAGTAGCATAGTCACATACTACCAGGAAAAATCTACTACCCTTTTTACTTTTGTCTAAAGGACCAACCACATCCATTGCAATTCTCTCAAAAGGCACATCTATCAAGGGTAGGGGAACCGGGGCACCTTGTCTTTTCTAGTGACTGAAGCTACTTTCTGACACTCAGCACAGGAATTACAATAGGTAGCAACAGCTTCATAAATTCCAAGCCAGTAAAATCTACACAGCAATCTGGCTAGGGTACGATCCTTCCCTGAGTGACCAGCCATAGGATTATCATGTGCTATCTGTGACAACTCTGGTCTTTACTTCTGTGGTATAACCAATTGTTCTGTCTGTTCCTGTGTCTGAGGTTTAACACAAACTCTGTATAGTAACCCATTGCATTTTTTTAAACATTGGTCCACCCTGTTTTGGTTTCACCCCTTGCTGCTTGAAATAACCTTGGAGAGAAACATTGTTAGCTTATTCTGAAAGAAAATCACAATCAGATAACAATTTAGTTTCAGCATTTTCATATTTTAACCCTTTATGTCCATCAGTCATTTGCTGCCACAGTTTCTTCAGGCTTCGTCTTTCTTTCTTAGATTTCTGGATCTTGGAGCTGTGCTCAAACAAGTCCGAATCAAAAACACTGAAAGAAAAAGTGTCCCCACTGTCTGAAATGTTCTTTGCCTGAGCTCTTGTCACCACTGCTGCTGCAACATCAGGATTTACTCCCTCTTTGAGCAACTCGGTAAATCCTGGAACGTCATTTCCAATAATCACAGGTACAAGTAACTTTGATACTACCCCCACTTTCATTTGGTGCAACACACACTTAACGGTCAGAGTCACTTGGGTGGTGGGATAGTACTGGGTGTCCCCATGGATACAAATGACACCAGTACCTGGTTCCTTTGCACAGTGTTTTCCCAGCACTTTAACATGCACTACGGGCTGTCTGCTTCTTGAATCAATGAGTCCATCACAGTCTTATCCCCCACCTTCACGTCTGTTAAGTACTTGCTCCAATTTGCCAAGGACAAATCTGTTCCAGTGCCACTCTCCTTACTATGGCAGTTTCTTGTAAAATGGCCTGGCTTATTGCAGTTATAGCAGATAACGTCTTTGGGCACAAATTTGGTACCCCCACCAGAGTTCTTATCAGACTTGGAGTTTAAATGGGAAAAAGAGTGTCTTACTGGTGCTTGGCTGTTACCTTGCTGCTATGGCATTTGTCTGGCCATTTGGTAGTCCTCGGCCAAAGAAACAGCCTTTTCCCCACTCTCTGGTCAATGTTCCTTTACCCATAGCTGCACATCTGTAGGCAAGATGTTGATGAAATGCTCCATGGCAAATGTGTCGATGATCTGTGGGACTGTTTTGCTCTCTGGTTGGATCCATTTTATCAGGAGTTCTCAGAGTCGGGTGAAGGCTTCTCAAGGATTGTCGACTCAGTTGTACCTCAGAGATCGAAATCTCTGCCTGTATGTCTCTCCGGTGATGTCATACCTTTTCAGGATTTCTCTTTTCACCAGGTCATAGTTTTATGACTGTGCAGTGTCCATATTGCTGTAGGCAAGTTGGGCTTTCCCTGTCAGGTAAGGTACCATTCTGATTGTCCATTGCTGCTTTTGCCATTGGCAGGCAGTGGCAACTCTTTCAAAAGTTGTCAAGTATGCCTCTATATCATCTGAGGGACACAACTCTGTAAGTTTAATAGCTTTTAAGTTGCTTGTGTTTTGTTGCTCATCTGGATGTGTGCCAGATCCTCTGCCTTCGATAACTTGCAGGGCATCCAGCCATCACTGCTCCTGTCACTGCATCTCTTCTCTCATCTGCTGCTCCTGTCACTGCATCTCTTTTTCTCTCTGCTTCTCCGTCTCTTTTTGTTGTATAGCCCACCATTTGAAAAAGTCCATCAGGTTTTAGGTTCTGTCACTGCCTGTTCTTTTTCCACAACTTGTGCTAGCCGTACAATCTCAGACTGGACTTTTGTCTCTGCTACTTTGGCTGACATTCTCCTAGTAACCACTCCTGGACTTGCTGCTGCAGAATCCATACCTTCCTCTGTGCTTCCCTGGTACTAAGTCCAGTACCCATGCACAAAACTCCTGTCTTAGGGTATGCACGGTGTAAATCCCACTTAGGCTGACACCGTCTGTCATCGAGGCACAGGTCAGGAAGCATAGGAAAACCAGGAGCAGTTGTAGAATTCGCCAAAAATATTTGTTTACAGTATCAGTAACATAATAAATAAACTTGTTCAGAATAACTATGTACAGAGGAGAAATGAATTATTTTTTTTGTTTCAGTATGTGTCCTTTTTCTTCTAATCCTTTTTTGCAGTTGCAGCTTAGTTCTTTTATAAGTCTTTTCAACCCCATCCTTAGCAAACATCCTGTCCTTGTAAGTTTCAGGAGCTGCTAGAATACAGTGTGCTTCTTGAGGCCCCTACAGCTTTTGCAAAAGGCTGGAAGATTTGCACTCAAGTAACCTCTAGAGGTTTCAACAGCTTTCTGCAAACTTTTAAAAATTTAATTATATATATTTCAACAGTAACACTATATATTTTCTAAATAAAAGTGATACCAATATCAGTTAATTTCCATACAATGATTTGCACATATTTTTATATTAGCAGATATGCAAGGGAGCAAAAATAGACAGCAAGGGTAAACTGAGAGACAGTGAGAGCAAAAGAATTGTGAGATTGTCGGGGTGATCAACTTCAAACTCTCACAGGAAAATGTTGTTGACAACCAAGAAGAGACAGAAAAGAAAAGGTCCTTGCATTTTAACACATTCTCCATAACAAATGGGACAGAGTCCTATTTCACCCTGTCACACTGAGCCCATAGCAAGGGAGATACTGTGGCCGTGGGACCTCAGCACACATGCATTAGGTAATCAGCCCTAAGCAAAGACAGCAGGACTGCAACTTAAACCTTAAGTATATGTCTGTGGGAGGGAGGGCATAGCTCGTGTTCACAATTCGTCTAAGTATATTCTAGCCATTTAATCCAGGTTTACCCTTACGTAGTGTTTCCTGGTGTAGTGTCCCTGGTTACAGAATGAACATTTTAAGGTGCAATTGCAAACCAGAGCGGTGGTGCTGAGGGTTGACACACTGGATGCCAGACTTAGTACCACACTGGTGGTGTGGGTTCAGATGCGGATTTGGGTCACCAGGGGTTGGCTAAGGAGGGAGAGGACTGAGCATTCAAAGGACTGCTCTTACAGGAAGGGAGGGTTTCAGTTCCCAGCATTCACCTGGCACCTAGCATTGGCTGAGGGTGAGGCAGACTGGTGCTGTTGGCGAGGGGAGGAGTGGCAGCTGCTGATGCTCCACGCACGGAAGCACACATGCAGATGTGTGGGCAGCATTATATACTGCCCCTTGGGGGAGAAAGCTAGATAAAAATCTGGCTGTCTGAGCTGCTGCTGACCTGGCCACCCAGAACCCTGAACCCTGCAGAGCACTCAGGCCACACTACAATTGCATAAAGTCAGGTAGGTCCTGGTGGAAAGTGGGGGAGCAGGACTGTGGTGGTCAGTACCCTGGTGGGGGCAGGGCAATTTGGATGCCTTAGAAACATAACTAGCTGCAAAAAGTGCAAGTGCAGCTGTGATTTAAGTAACTGTGCTAAAAATTTGAAGAACATTTTAAAATGAAAGTGTCAGTATATTTAAAGTGACAGTGCCAAATTGCATGTGAACAGATCTGAAGGACAAGAACTGTTTTATTCCAGGACTGCTCATTTAAAGGGCCAGCGCCAAATCTGTATGCATGCTCCAAGAGTGTGAGACTGCCCTGCATGCATCAAATTTGCCATAAAGTTTCCTTGTTTCACTCTGAGATGATTACTTTCTGTGCCCTGTATAGTAATTACCTGTTCTGAGACTGAGAAACTGCCTTTGCATGCTTTGATCCCTTCCAAACTAATTGCACTTGCTCCAAAAAGTTGTTATGCACCCTATAGGTTTTCGAATTACCTGGTAACAGTTGCATGATCCAAAGATTTGCCTGAACATGTTCTCAAATTACACAGCATGTTTTCAAATTGCCTGGTAACAGTTGCATGATCCAAACACTGCAGAAACCAGTAACTCCCAAGTAAAAGACAATACCCTTTGGAGACTCACTTTTATTTCTGCCCATTGCATGTCAGCAGTTTTTACATAAACAGTATGCAGTGCACTCAGGTGGGACCAGGTACAGCCAAGAATAATGCTCAGCAACCAAAAGCAACAATGAAAGCAGCATAACAATCTCCAAAAATGCTTAATTTATTTGAAGCAAAACAGACCTGAAAACTAGCCAAATCCCCGGGGCTTAGAGGTGCACTGCCTCTTTGTCAGGGTGCATGCTTCAAATAAATCAAGCATTTTTGGAGATTAGTGCACTGATTTTGTTGTTCTGTTTTTTTTATGTCAACAATTCTTCCTGCACAATCCAGAGACAGTTCCATCCAACTGTATGCTTACAAACTGGGGCCAGTTATCAGAACAGGAATTGTGTAGTCAGCTAAGGAACTCCTTGTCACCTGCTTTCTTCAGATTCTTCAGGCAAACCCCTCCCTACAGTGAGATAGGCAGTGCAGCAAACTTTGCCAGTTCACAGATAGGGATCCAATGCTTACTGAGGTTGAGGTTTTTGTTTCAGGTTCTTCAGTGATTCCCCTGAGGTCGACAGCCCACAGGTGTTCCAGATCTTCAGCATCATCCAGGTCCAGTTCCTCTGATTGTTTCCTGGGTCCCATGGTGCCTGCCCAGAGTTTCTTCAAGTTTTTGTCCTGTGCTTTCTTCGGGTCAGCGGTGATGGTCCAAAGATTCTTCAGTTTGCCACTCTCAGTTCTTCAGGTTTCTTCCCGGGATCCAAGGTGATGGCCTGGAGGGTGGCTCTTCATTTCACCAAAGTTCTTTGGAGTTACACATATTCTGTTTCTTCCCAAGAGTCCTTTGTGATGGTCTGCAGGTTCTACCTGTGGAATACAAGTTAGTGTGGTTCTCATCCCTGGGTTTTGTCAATGCCCAGTGGTTCAAATCTTTTGTTCTTGGTAACAGTCAGTTCTTCAAATCAGCCTACAGAAAGCACATGCTCAGAGGTTCCTCTATCTTCAGTCTTCTCAACTGCATCCTCTGCAGTGCCTAACAGATCCATGTAGACTCTGGTGTGACACTGTACAAATTTTAAAGTTATGCGGTTATAGCATACAATAACAGTTGTAGAGGGATTTTAGCATATAGTAATATTTATAGAAGCAAATTTTAGAGTATGGTGATAGTTATAGAATTTCTGTGGTTCAAAATCTAATTTTATTGTTTGCACCTCTTGTCTTGTTCCAATTTCTGTGGTGTAGCTGAATAATAAACTGGTCCCATTTTGTAAGCTGTGTCTTCTGCTTCTCCATTTTGGTGAAACTTCCATTGTGTAGCCAAATAGTCAAAGAACCTCCTTATCCACTAACTGACCAAGACAGCACACTTTAATCAGACTGGAAAGTGTGGCAAATCTCCTTCAACTCAGATCTCTCAGTTCCTTCACCTCCTGTGTTGGAGTTAAGTTTGGTTTAGGTATCATATTTCACCATTTTGAAGTCACTCTCAAATAGTAGCCACCCTCATATAGAAGCCACTGTCAATTTTAATTAATATAACAGAAGCTGCCCCTGTGTTGAAGCTGCAGATTCAAAACAGTGAAATTCAGGTTTGTAGTGTCTTTTGTGTCCTGTATATGGTGTGTAGTGTACCATCAAGAGACACAGAGAAACATACCGAGGCAGAAGTTCAGTAATGTGCAATTTATTGTTGTGCTCAGAAAGCAGTAGTTAGCAATATTTTATATATTGCATTGTGAAAAGAAAGTACAAAGTGCTTTACGTTTAATCAAGTTCATCCTTGCTATCAGGTTCAGCATCAGGTTCTGAGCAGGTGTCTCTGCCGGGGACATGGTCATCGGGGTCTGCACCACTGTTGCTGAGGCTCTGGCTGGGACCTGCAGAGAAACAAATTGGTTAATGAACTCTGTTTTCATAATGTGTCACTATGTACCAGTAACTGACATTACCCTGTAAGGTGGACAGCTTTTTTGAAGTGATTGCTTGCCGTGTCTCAAAGGCGACACCTTCCGGGTGTATGCAGTATATAACATCCACATCAGTGTTGGTAATCCCACAGACTTGAAATGAGTGCATGTTTTCTTTGGTCACTGAACCCCAAGCATCCTTCACCCATTCTATTATTTTTACTTTTGAAGGGGGTTGAGGGTCTCTACCTGCTGTTTTTTTTCTCTATTTTCCATAGCCAGCCAGTGATCATAGCACTCGTGATACCGTGACTTGAAGTGAGAGTTCCAGGATATATCAGCAGGCTGAAGTCATTTTGTGCACCCATCTGATATGTCAGCCATAATGATGTTTTTCTTTTTTAATTTGCTTTTAACAGATGGTGACAGGTGGCACCTAAAGGTATGCAGACAAGCAGCCACTTGCTGAAGGCTAGCCCACAAAAACCATATTGACCCACAACAGCGTTAACTCTTCATTCATCCACCCCTTGTCAGACATAGAAATCACAACCCCAGGTATGCCAGTAACTTTCTTTGGCATTCTTTTTCCTTTAAGGACTATGAAAGGTGGTGTTTTGTGGCCATCGGCCATGGCAGCCAAACAAACAGTGATGTGTTGTTTTTCATGTCCAGTCATTAATAGATGTACAGAACTGGCCCCAATCACATCCACTGTTTTTTCACTGGACATGTCTGCCCATACTGCTGTTTCAACCATATTACCTATGGCACTTAACTTTATGTTATTGTGATGAAGTTGTTTGGTACAAAAAAAAACAAAAAAATCAATGACTTTTAGCAGGTAATCTTTTGGTAATCTCTGCCCAACTGTGGTGTGCTGTCTGATAGTAAACCCCCACCATGCTAAGAATCTGTCCACCCACCCTCTGATAGTTTGAAATCAGGGTTATGAATTAGGGAGGTGGCTTTGAGGGCAATGGCTTTCGTTGTTACTTGGAAATGTTGCTTTCTCTGTAAGGCTATCCATGCAGCCAGATTGGCCTCTTCATTTGGGTACGCAGCTTTATGGCTGTCACCATGAAGGCATCTATGTTTCCTGTTTGACTCTGAGGTACCAGCTCCATTTATCATTGCTAGTAGCTTGTCTTTATTTTTCTGCCTCTCCCTGATTTGCTTTTCATCCAGTTTAAGTGCCTGGGTGACAGGATGATTTCCTTCCCTTTTGGCACGTTTTACTACAGACAGTTTAAAGTCTATATCGTAGCATCTACATTTTGCCATTGCTGTAAGACAACAGACTCAGCAGACCAGCAGCCCAACCAGCAGTAAGGTACAGACCAGTAACATTAAGGTACAAGATAGGTGCAATTGCTTCTGATTTAAATAGTTGTCAAACAGAATGACAGACAATAACATTGTACCTATCAGCTGAGAACAGCTGAAACTGACATTGTACCATGACTGAACTACAGAAGTGTGCCTAATAGAAGCCCATGCAAAACATTACTCCCCTTCTTCATGGAGTCTGGCATTTTTTTTTATTTTGACTACTAATGCCCTGTGAATATTTTCATATACATTAGCATTTTTTTCTTTCTTTTCTGTGATTTGACCACCAATTTCACATATTTGTCATAGAAAAATAAGCAGTGAGTAAGATGGATCAAAGTGATGGACCACACATTTCCAAGTTAAAAGAAACAGGAAATTGTCTGAAAAATATGTGAAACTGGTGGTCAAGTCACAGAAGAGAAAGAAAAAATGCTAGTGAATATGAAAATGCTCACAGGGCATTAATAGTCAAAATAAAAAAAATAAAAAACAATGCCAGACTCCATGAAGAAGAGGAGTAATGTTTTGCATGGGCTTCTATTGGGCACACTTCTGTAGTGCAATCTCAGCCCCTTCCACCTCCAGTAACTGTTTGCCGCCCCCTCTCCGCCTACACTACCCACCAGACCTGTACCCGGTGGGAGCGGAACTACAGGAGAACGCCAACCCACCCTCACCACCTCGTACAGGAGAGCTACCCATTAGCATACTCAATCCTGCTTCGCCCTCCCCAATGCCAGTACCTCAATGCACTCCAAGGTTGTTCCCTCAAACCGGTTGGCAGCATAAAAGCAAGGTAAGGCATCCAGCACATCAACCCCCCGTACCAGCGGGTCAGCTAATTTTTCAATTTTTATGTTTTTATAGGGCACCTGAATCTTTTGTAAGGTATCATGTATTACTGTTGTAGTACTCATTAAGACTTTTCTTTTGATATGTAGATTGTCCCTTAACTGCAAATACTGACAGAGTTATGGCTTGTTAAAGGTGAAATGTGGGGGGAAAAACTAAGTCAAAATTATTTTTTCATACGAAGCAATCTTGTTTTGTATGGCCCTATTCTTGTTTCATGGGGCCATATGAAAAAAGAAAATCATCTCACAAAAAAGATTTTTAAAATGTGTTAAAAACATATTTTTGGGGGTAATTTTTCAAAAACGAACTGCTGAATCCAATGAGTGGATAGCCGACTAGCAAGATACATGTGTTGGTATCTCTGTAGGATATGATTTTTTATGGGTTTTCAAGCATTTCTTTTTAAACAGAAACAAGATGGTGATCATATGAAAAAATAGCTTTTTATCATGAAACAAGATTAACCCCCATACGAAACAGACTCCTTTTTCGTATGGCCAATTTTTTTTTTCATATGAAACAGCTATCCAAAAGAATGTACTGAGCATGCTTAGAACCAAAATTTCATATCCTTACAAGTCTGGAACAGATTAATATTGTTTTCACCAAACCAGCAAAAAAAACAGATGTTTTTCACTTTTTCATGATCTGGGTCTCAGAATTCAAACATTTGACCAGAATTAAACTTAGCAAGTCAAGAGATCTTGCCCCCGAGACCACACCTGCAAAATTGTGTGCAGATCTGTTGAATGGGAGTCGAGCTGTTAAAGTGCAAAGTTAGGGGTTTAACAATAAACAGCCTACTCAATCCTAACTATAGTGGTGCTACTGCAGCACTGTAATACAGTAAAACCCTGTTTATCCGAATGTCTTGGAAGATATAAAAAACATTTGGATAAATGGAGTTTCGGATAAACAAGGTTCCTATTGTTTGTGTGCTGTGTGGTCCAATTTAAGGTGCAGCATAAACTCCCCCTCCCCCCAAAAAAAAGATCAATACCATGCCACAAACACAGGTCAGTAGAGCTGGGAAGTAAGTAATCTTGGTGTGTTCCCATGTTCTGACCAGCTCCCCCCCTCGCAAAACTTACTGGCCATGGTGACTGTAGTGTGTGTCCCCTCGAAGCCAGGCTTGCACTATGCCAAGTCTCATGTTCAGGCTCTAATTGTCAGTATGACAACTGGTGTCAAAGTACATCCGCTTTGGTGGGGTGGGTTGGCAGGCATGTCATCTCCAGCTTGGGCCACAAAAATTCATCCAGCAACCCCCACCCCACCCCCACACAAGGACTGGCATCATGAGTGTTTAAATGGACCAGTTCAGAGCTCTGCTATCAGGCTAAGTCTGCTTTTGGTCAGTCAGGTGGGTATAACCATTGCAGAACAGAAGCCATAATGTAGGGAGTTGTGCTGCAATGAATTTAAGGTAAAGCAAAAACAAAAGTGAGTGTAAGTGATTTTGTATGGATTATCGGCCAAACTCTCTCTGAATTTAGTTCCTCTGTGCCACATTTTAAACTGGAACTGTATTTTACTTATTGACAGCTTTGTTGTGCTATTTACAGCCGTGTCTGCAGGAGGAGGGGATTAGTACTAACAGGGATCAGCAGTAACAGGTGAGCATGTTTAATGGCAGATAGGGGGGATTACTAATAAATTGTCTATGTGCTATTATACCATGGACATAAGTGAACAGCCAATGAAATGGTCAGACTGGCAGTTTACCACTGGTGTAATCCTCCGATAACCACTGCCTGATGAGCAAACAGTGGTGGTAATGGTGGTCATCTACATCCTAGTCATCTGCAGCACAGCAATAACTGCAATAAAAATAAACAAACACAGCAACCTCTTTAAAAGTTGTACTTTATTATAGTAAAAAAATGAACCTTGGTATAATCGCAATAAGCCACTCGGAGGATTGGGCTATCGGGGATTTACTATACATGAGGATTTACCCACTCCAGCCGTGGTAAATCCCCCGATAACTTACACCCCCTCATGGCTTACTGCTTAAATAACCAGTCAGGAGAAAACAATGCAGCAGCTGTTATGCTGTTAAGCATTTCATGTGGGGGACACAACTCAGATTTGGATAATTGAGGGTTTTGGAAAACTGGGGTTCAGTTAAGTGGGGTTTGACTGTATATATATTTGAGCTATGCTCCACTCCTATGTATGATGACCTGTATATATCTGTCAGTTGAACTAGCTAGTCTAGAGTGTATAATCTGAAATGTGCTTACTACTATATGTTTCCCCTAGCGTCAAATGATGTATTTCCCACATGTTTGTTTACTGTGACAAAAAACTGTACTCTCTTTGCAATGTCTCCTTGACTGTTGTTCCTCATGTTGTATTCTCCTGGGTCGTTCCTGAAAATAGACATAATACTTGTCTAGTGTACTTACCTGGTAAACAAATGCTATATAAATAAATAAATATCATAAGGGCATGATAGCGCCCCTATAGTTAGAGTTGAAAGTTACTGCATGTAAGTCAGGCTACCTGGTGCTGAAAAACTAAAAGCCCACAAACATAGTGTAATATTTAAAAATGATTAATTACATAAATAAAATAGTAAATGCATACTAGCATATGTACAGACAACATAACTTGTCTATATACATGCTGCTATATGTTTACTATTTTTTTATGTAATAAATATTTTTTTTTAACTTGACCATGTGTTTGTGGGCTTTCAGTTTTTTGGAAGGGGCCAAGCCACAGTTTATCACATGTGATAAACTGTGGCTCGGCCCTTTCCTAGTTGCACACAGAAGCAGCTGAGGAGTAGATATGCCAGGGGAATTCTAGTAAATGGTGGGCAAGTTTGCCGAAAATCTTTTGTCACTGCACAGTGTAAGGGGCTAAAGAAGTAGGAAAAGTAAAAATAAAATGTCTCTAAAGGTTGGAAACTAAAGGCATAGCACACAAACTTGGTAATATAAGTGGAGGCTACATAAAATATACATGCTAATGGGGAGCCCGTTATATTTATGAAACTGCTCTATATCATGTAAACTACTTCTCAATAAGGCCTGTCGGCTCGTACTAGGGGCTGACCACCTTACTCACACATGTAACCTCTACTCCTCCACTGGGTGGCTCCCCCTACACCTTAGAACTAAGTATCAAGCCTGCTAAATTGGTAAAAAAGCCCTCCTAGGACTAATACTCGAATGTACAGGAACATTATTCCAACGTAACTTAACCTCCAAAACAACGGAGCTCAACTAAGGGTGTACTAGAAGTCCTGTTTAAAAGAACTTAATTTGCTCAGCGGTCCCTCTCCTGTCGAGGCCCACAATGGATGAATGACCTTCCCCCTCCCTCCACCCTCTCACAACACGAAAAAATCAGCACATTTAAAAAAGACCTTTGTACCCTTCTGTGTGTAGCCAATCACTGTGACTGCATCACTTAATCACTGGCCATGCCTCCTGTGCACTTGACTTATTACCACTGTCTTCCTCCTCTCCCTCCCCCTCTCTCCACCTTATGCCCCTTAACCAATCATTTCCACAACACTCCCACTCCCCACCTTCTTGTTATGCCCATGATCCATCTGGATTCTCCGCAGTCAGATCACAATGATCCTCCCACCTCTACCCCTCTTACCCAATTGCACTCTTCTATGACAATGCTAACTTTGGCTGCTACCTCACACCACCCCCTTATACTAACTCCACTTACCCCTACCCACCTCTCCCTGACAATGCCACTGACAGCTGTTACTTCCTCTCCAACTGCACTTAGCAATGAAACAATTTGACTACTGTAAATTACTGATATGTGACTTCCTGTTTATTATGATCTCCTGTGTTTGTAACATACTGTGTATTTGAGGATATTGTGTAATTTGTATCAGCACGTGCTGTACATCTCCCACTCTGAGTTGTAATAATGCCATTCTGTTGAATCTCCTAACTGTAAGTCTACTGTAGTCTGTTAGTTCTTTGACTTGGAGCCTTTGTAAAAGAGCCTCTGGCTCAAAGGTTGTAATTCCATAACTGAAATAAATAAAATAAAATAAAATAAATTTTGATTACAGATAAAGAAATGAAAGAAAGAAATGAGGCATTAAATATTTTGAGGTGAAATGGAAATAGAATGGGTAAGAGGAACTTTGTTATTTCTTATGATAAAACTAGTGTAACTATGTTTAGATTGATGATAAAATTAAAATAAAAAAGCAACTAAGTACTCAGTACTTTTCTTTGCACAACATACAAGAACTTGAACAAAGATACCTGTCAGAGATTAATGAAGTCTTAGAAAGCATTAATTTAACTTGGTAAGATATTGAAAAATATTTTTTGTTTTAAAAGAGATAAACCTAAGGGTATATAAATATAATAAAGACAAACTTAAAATATTTTTTTTGTTTCTCTGGACCCCCTTCCTTTCCCCCACAAATATGCTATCTATAGGTGTGCTCATAAGTACCATTATATGTGAACTGTGGAATGAAAATGCAGAAATGTAACAGGGTATAATTATGAGAAGCAGGTATTAGAATTACATAGCCTCATAGGTTTTTGAAGTTTTAAATGATACATTATTGAAAATATGTTGACATGAGAAAAAGACTGATTGTTATTTCTCTTGTTTTATTAATAGCCCCAATGTGTTCTGATGAAGGGACAAATTAGTCCTGAATGTACATTAACACTAAATGGGAGCCATTGAATGTGAAAAGCAGAAGATAAAAAGAGGAAGAAACTGAGAAAGGAACTGATTTATTATACATACTGGATTTGTGGGTTGAAGTATCCTTAACAAATTTAAATTTGTCTACGGCTCTGGTTCTCTTGGAACACTCCCCACTTAGGATTTTTTATTAATTTATTATACTTTTTGACCCCCACTGACCACCTGACATCAGCCCTTCCTCACTGCCTTGCATCCCCTATAGCCTTGCCCTTGCTGATACTCCTATTTACCCCTCGAGGTGGGGCCGCCACTTTCCAATCAGGACTTCTACGCCGGGTAAGGTGTTGGGCTTTTTTGAGATCAACATTGCCTCCCTGGATTCCCCAGGGTGGGGTGGGGTGGGGTTCAGGTCCAGTTGTCTGGTGGCAGAACTGGGACTGAGTCAGAATGGAGTGATGAGGCTGGCGACAGCGCTTCACAATGGCGGACGGCGAGAGAGATTTTTGCCATTAGCAGGGGTGGAGATGTGCAATGACACCAGTTTCCACCCCGCCCCTCAAGCATGACAGCGCCAGACATGTGAGAATCCCCCAGCCTCCACCAGGAGTCCCTAGTGCACCGGCTCTTAACCCAACCTCCCCCAGGAGAAGGAGAGCAGTCCATAGGATGCTCGATCCTACTCCCAGCCGGCCCTCCGGTTCCCCGGGTCCATTCCCGAACCCAGGTCGCTGGCGTCTCAGACGGAATTCCAACTGCTGCGCTGGCAGGTCAGCTACTCCCCACTTAGGATTTGAGTTAAATATATATAAAAGGGAACCCTGGGAAACTCTAACAGGTTTATAAAAGCAGCTCCAAAATGACACAAATTTTTACCTAGCAAAATGCGACATGCAAAACCACAGCGCATTCCACTGCTTCTATGCAGCCTTTATTTTAGTTGTACTTCAATAAAATTATGTTGAAAACTGGCTCTGGTGGTGTCTTTTGTTGATGAAGACATTTTCACCCTAGATTTTATTGCAAATAAAACTTCTGGTTCACTCAAAGTTTTATGTAGCATGTGCAACTGTGGTGTCCAAGCAAACTGAATGTTTTACATGTCCCCCAAAAGTTCAGCAAAAGCATCCAGTTTTTGAGTGGGTGATTTTCTTTTGGGATGGGGTCTTAAAAGTACTGCAGGACTTTGGTGAAAGAGGGATGCAGGCAATGCTTTTTTAATGTAAACCCAGTTGTGTGGTGTTTACTGTTGCATGTGCAACATTTGGTGTCCACCGTTATATGCGCAACACTAAGGTGCTTTTTTCTCAAGTCCGATATGGACTTAACCCACAACATAATCCTGTTTTCACTCCTGGGTCATAGTGTCTTGAAATGCTTTTATGACCCCCCTTCCAAGGCCAGGAGCTTACCTGGCTCCTGCTGCCTCCTTCAGCTCTAGCAGCTGCAGTTGTCTCTCACTCCCCCGGACCGATCCTGGACTGCCAAAGGGCCGGGGAGCACTGTACCTTTGCTCCGGCACCTCCTGCGCTTTTCTTCATGGCCGGTGATGCTGCCTGGTCCTCCTTGCTTTCCTGACTTCCCTGAACTGCAACTGGGGCTGGGAAGCGGTTATTTCTGGCACCTTCTGTGCCAATCTACAAGCAGCCCAAGTGCCGCACAGCTCAGTTGCTCCTGCCCTAAACTACTGCACAGCGGGGTGGGGAGCACAGCAAACAAGGCTTCACTGGTGGCCTAGTGCCTCAGAGGTGCTCACAAGAATTGGCAGAAGCGCTGCAAGGAGGGATTCATCTCCCTAGACCCACCAGACTGTCAAAGGGGCTGGAGGACCAAAAGAGAGGACAATTAACTTTTGAAAGCACACCCCGACCCTGCCAATGCCACCAGTGGGTTGGGGAGTCATGGGGAAAATGGCGACTACCAGGGACTACAAATCCCATAATGCTTAGTTACGTTTGTTGTTAGCCACTGAGGGGAAGTCAGTTCAAAACATTAGCGTCATATTCCCAGAGAGTGACCCAACCAAGAAGAAACCCACTGGTGAACCATGGGTTGGAGGACCTGAGTGGTCCCCTTACTTGATGCCGTCTTGTGAACAGTATAGAAGACTGCATACTTTCTCTGGTACTATCCCCACACCCTCTGGTGAGGATGACTATGAGAGCTGGATTAGTCAAGCCACCCAGATGGTGCAAGTATGGAAATGTTCTGATGATGAGAAATGCAAACGCATAGTGGAAAGTTTAAGAAGTATGGCCTTGGAGATCATCTGATCACTGCGAGCCAGCCAACCAGATTGTACTCCTAGTGACCATCTTGCCATACTGAGATGTTCCTATGGAGCAGCTGAGTGTAAGGAAGACCTCATTTTCAGTTGGGAGCTACTACCCAGAATGTGGGAGAGAAACTGTCCCATTACATGACCCAAGTAGAAAACTGATTCGTAACACAGTCGAAGCTAGAGGAGTGACCTCCTGCACAGGTTGCCCAAATGACACTTAACCAAATTTTACATGGTGCTGTATATTCAAGTTGGACTCTTACAACTTTAAAATTAAAGGAACACCGTGCTAACCCTCTTAACTTCAGACAGCTTCTTGATGAGGTGAGAGAGGAAGAGTCACAAGAATATATTGCCAATTCTTTGAGAGTGTCAGCCAGGAAAGCCTTCCCCTTGCAGCCTCAAGCTGTGAATAACCAAGAATAAACAGATATCTCGGATCTGAAAATGCAGATAAAAGAAATCAGTGAGTGTGTAAAAGCCATGCAGATGACACAGACACCTCACCCGAGAGCCAACTCCTTGCCACCTGGCCGTGGATGCCCACTGAATTCTTCCTCTGATTCAAGAGTCAGTCCTGGATCCGCAACTGTACCCAGAAGTGAATGGTTCTGTTATCATTTTGGAGAAGATGGACATGTTGCACGAGGCTGTGTTAGTCCTGAGAATCAGCAGTTGGTGAATGAGAAATGAGACAGGAGGCAACAGCCGCAGGGAAACAACGGAGCCTGGTGAGGGAGCAGCCTGGGACTCCAAGATTGAAGAGTTCCATAAAATGGACTAGCCCCAATGTATCTGGCAGAGACAAGTTACCTACCGGACTGATGGGTCCTACTCCTACCATCCAGATTTCTGTTGAAAGATACCAGTGTGATGCCCTCCTGAACAGTGGGTCACAGGTCACCATCATTTATCAAACTTTTTACAAGAGACACTTAATGCATTTGCCTTTGCAGCCTCTAGAGTGACCTTCTGTGTGGGGGTTGAGCAATGCCAGCTACCTCTACGATGGTTATATCACTGTGCAAACTGAATTTCCAGGAACTTTTGCTGCAGTCCCTCAAAAGATCGAAACCTTAGCCCTCATCTGTCCTGACGCCTAGATATTGGACAAGCCCTCGGTCTTGATTGGAATGAATGCCAATATGTCTGGACATCTGGCTCACCTGTGCCTGCAGAAGGCAGTTGAAAGAATCTATCAGACTTTACCAATTCATGCCACTGTGAGTACTGCTCACCTAGAGAGAGAGAGACCAAGGTCCACAGCCAGCTGGAGGAGATTGTTGGAGTCATAAAAAGAGAAGCTAAAGATCTTCTGATATTATCCCCTGGTGCTGAGTGTGTGTGGAGGAAGGAGCAGTGGATTGCAAGAAGTCACGGGAAGACCAAATTGTTATTGTAGAGTCACCAGGAAGATGTCTGCCAAGTGGTCTGATGGTACAGCGAGGAGTGCTGCCCAGAAACAATGTGATGGTAAAGAGAGTCAGCATCAGACTCAGAAATGAGACCCACAAGGTTCTGACAGTGCACTCTAGTACTGTGATAGCCAACCTGTATATGGCTGCTGTGGTTGTGGCCACATCCTCGCCTGAGAAGACTGTTCGACTTGATGAAGGAGCGTTTAATTTTGGTTCATCTCCTATCCCTGTCAGCTGGAAGAACTGGCTAAAGAGGGAGTTGGTAGAAAGATCCAATGTGTTTTCTTGCCATGACTAGGATGTGGGTTGTGCAAAAGGAGAAGAGCATTGCATCTGCTTACACAATGAATGCCCATTTCATGAAAGATCGAGGAGATTGGTGCCTGCAGACATTGAGGATGTTAGGAGACATTTACAAGAACTTCTAAAAGAAGGGATAATTTCTGAATCTGGCAGTCCTTATGCCTCGCCCATAGTGGTGGCCCAGAAAAAGAATAGGGCAGTGAGAATGTGTATCGACTATCGCACCCTGAATCAACGGATGGTAGCTGATCAATACACCATGCCTTGAGTTCAAGACACCTTAGATAGTCTCACTGGCAGTAGATGGGTTTTCTGTCTTGGACTTGCGCAGTGGCTACTACCAGATATCGATGGCTGAGGAAGATAAGGAGAAGACTGCGTTTATTTGTCCACTGGGATTTTACCAGTTCGAGAGAATGCCCCAAAGAATATCTGGTGCCCCAGCAACGTTCCAGCATTTGGTAGAAAAGGTGGTGGGTGACATGAATCTTTTAGAAGTCTTAGTTTATTTGGATGACTTGATAATGCTTGTGAGAACACTGGAAGAGCATGAAACCCGACTACTCAAAGTACTGGACTGACTGAAGGAGCATAGGTTGAAACTCTCACTGGACAAATGTCAATTCTGCCAGACTTCCATGAAGTATGTGGGACATATTGTTTCCGACCAAGGTATCATTACTGATCCAGAAAAAGTATAAGCTCTTACCACATGGCCTAGATCCAACAACTTGAAAACGCTTCAGTCCTTCTAAGGATTCTGCGGGTATTTTGGGAGATTTGAAAAAGACTGCTTTGCTGTGGAGAGACCTTTGTTCAGACTAACCCAAGGATATCCTCCAGTGCAGAACAGCAAACATCTAAGAGTCATGAAGACCAGCCGACCCGGTGGCACTGAGGGTTGAGGCACTGGACGTCACACCTCGTGCCTCGCCAGTGACCTGGGTTCGGGAATGAGCTAAAAAAGGAGTTGCTAGAAAGATCCAATGTGTTTTCTTGCCATGACTAGGATGTGGGTTGTGCAAAAGGAGGGTCGGCAGGGGAAGGGAGAGAGAGGATCGAGTGTCCAGAGGACTGCTCTCCTCCCTCGGGGTGGAATACAGGCTTCTGCCTGGCACTACAGCGGCCCCAAATGGCAGTCAGAGGCACTGCAATGTGCAGGGCTTAGCTAGGGGGGGAGATGCAGCTGTGGCAGGTGTGCCTGGCGCCACTGCATGACCGAGTTTTGCTGGAGAAGGGATGGAGGGAAGGGAAGTAATGCAGCCAAGAAAATCCCCACTCCCAGAGATAGGCGATGGCACTGCCTCCTCGACCACACTCCACTAGCCAGACCCATCCAGCTCCTGGGACGAGCCCAGTCCTGCCTGAATTGCAAGATAGAGTGCCCTGGGCAGATAGGGCAACCCCACCTCAGGAGGGCTCAGAGCTGAGGGGCTAGCTGGGCTGGTGCCAGGAAGCTGAAGGGTTTCAGGCTCGGAGGTAGAGCCGAAGGAGTGCAGATGCCGAGAGAGTTCTCCAGGACCAAGCGGTGCCAGAAAAAAGAATGTGTAAAAAAAAAAAAGAGTCATGAAGACTACCCCAAATGAGTATTTCAGAACCAATTAACCTTTTGGGGATCGAGGGACTGATGAATGGGAGAGTGCATGTCAAGAAATTATTTGCTGCCTGACAGAAGCTCCTGTACTAGCCTTTGCCAATTACACCAAGTCATATAATCTGCACAATGATGCCAGCGTGGATGGTTTGGGCACTGTACTCTACCAAGAATATGACAAAGGTATGAGACCCAATGCCTATGCCAGTCGCAATTCAACTCCTTCTGAAAAGAACTATCCAGTCCATAAGTTAGAGTTCCTTGCACTGAAGTGGGCAGAGACTGAACAATTCCATGAGTACCTATATGGAGCCAGATTCGTGGTGCTTACGGACAATAACTACCTTACATATATGCTGACAACCACCAAGATGGATGCCACTGAGCATAGATGGATCTCTGCCCTATCCACTTACAATTTCCGTTTGCAATATCATCCTGGGAGAAACAACATAGATGCAGATGCTCTGTCCAGACGCCCCTATAATACTCCTTCCACGGAGGGGCCCTGGACCTACTGTATGTTACAGAAGATGGAGTGAAAGCTGTTTGCCAAATGATGGTGCCTGATGATTGACCTGCAATCACCAACCCAGACCGAGCACTGGATCCACTTGGAGTACATCCTGACGGCATAACGGAAGTGTACACATGATTCATCACCCTGCACAGTACCTCCTTGACTGATTTATTGCCTACAGATTTAAGAAAAGCACAGCAAGCAGATCCTAGTTTATGAGACATTATCTTAGCCAAAGAAAGGGGTTTATCTTTTTCTCAAGTCAAAGCAAACCTGCCAGATGTATCACTTCTCATGAGAGGGTGGGAAAAGTTTTCGTTAAAGCATGAACTGTTATATCATATCTCAAAGACACAAACTCAGTTTCCCAAAGAGCAACTGGTGCTGCCCAAAAAGTATTGTCGGATGGTTTCGTGAGCCCTTCACAAAGACATGGGACATTTGGGAATTGATAAGACACTGGGCCTGGTACAAGGCCGCTTCTACTGGCCTTGCATGGTTATGGAGGTGGAAAGACATTGCAAAAGCTGTAATAGGTGTATCACCCGTAAAACATTACCCAAGCGAGCAACACTTCTTGTAAATATCACCAGTAGTGGGCCTATGGACTTGGTCTGTATGGACTTCCTTTCCCTGGAACCTGATCGAAAGGGGATCAGTAACAGTTTGGTAGTAACTGACCATAATACCCGCTATGCACTGGCTTTCCTTACAAAAGACCAAACATTGTGACTAAAGTATTGTGTGAAAAGTATTTTGTGCACTCTGGAGTCCCCAAACGCCTGCACTCAGACCAAGGGAGAGACTTTGAGAGTCACCTTATCAAAGAAATCACAAGCATTATGGGCATAGAGAAATCTCGCACTACAACTTACCACCCTCAAGGTG
The DNA here is from genome assembly GCA_016271365.2 of Neoceratodus forsteri. Lineage (NCBI taxonomy): Eukaryota > Metazoa > Chordata > Ceratodontiformes > Ceratodontidae > Neoceratodus > Neoceratodus forsteri. The sequence continues at coordinate 612,142,682 of CM057454.1, read as the reverse complement.
ACCCTCAGCCAGAGAGATTCAATAGAACCCTACTCAATATGCTGGGAACACTGGATCCTAACAGAAAGCCATACTGGAGCCAGCAAGTACCTTTTCTAGTCCATGCCTACAACTGTGCTAAAAATGATTCCACGGGGTACTCGCCTTATTTCCTAATGTTCGGGAGAGAAGCCAGAGTCCCTGTAGATTTATGTTTTCGGGTATCTGCAGATGGTGCCTTACCAGAGACACACTTGGAGTATACCAGGAGGCTGCAAGCACAACTAACTGAAGCCTATCGGGTAACCAAAGAAGCAGCTGCAAAGTCTGGCCTAGCTAACAAAAACAGATACGATAAGAGAGTCCAAGAACAAGCTCTTCAGCATGGAGATCGAGTACTGATTCGAGACTTGGGACTTACAGACAAACACAAGACAGAGGACCATTGGAAATCTGATCCTTATGTAATAGTAGAACAGCTTCCTAATTTGCCAGTATACACATTAAGAATGGAGAATGAAAATATGATGGCTAAGACGCTGCATCGAAACCACCTCTTGCCAATTGGTCAATTGTTGCCAGAATTTGTAAATTCAGTACCTCTCTCACCTCCACAGAGACCAGTTACTAGAAATGAGACAAGGCATAAGAGACACAGCCAAGTTCAACCGCCAGTACCTGTTGCCCCACTGGCAATGCAGTCTGATGTGTTCAGCAATAGTTCTGAAGATGGGTTTGTCCGATACTATGTCAACAATGTCAGTGGCTCAGTAGGTAGCACACTTGCCTCTCAGGCTGGGAGATCAGAGGGCTGTGGGTTCAGTTCCCACATCTGGCACTTGGGTTAATATCCCAGTATTGACACTGTAGTGCAGCATGAGAGGGGTGCTGCACTTCTGAGGTGCCATCTTTCGGATGAGACGTTGAACCGAGGTCCCATCTGCCTGGATAGGTGGCAGTTCAGGTGGATGTTAAAGATCCCATGGCACTTATCGAAAAGAGTAGGGGTATTTTATTAGAAAAGTGGGCTTCATTACAATAAATTGACAATATCCTGTACATCAAAACTAGAAGCAAAAACAGAAAAACAAAAATAAACGTATCAAAATTAACAATCATTAGTCAAGGCATCACAATTCGCCACATAAGGTTGACTTGATGTTTGGTATAAACAAAGAGAATCAAGTTTTTAACTGAACATAAAGTTGTCGGATATTGCAGATAATTTCTTGCTTATGAATAATTTTTTGATGTAAAACTAACATACATCTTGCTTGCCATATATAATATCTAATGAGAGCAAAAACCACATATAAAGTTTCAACATGATATTTAACATTAAATTTGACATTTGTGCAAAACATGATATGTTCATAGGTAATATTTAGAAATAAGGGTTCTGACCACTCTGTAGCTAGACTAGACCAAATATCCAAAGAAAATGGACAGTCAAGAAACAGATGTTGCTGAGTTTCTAAAACTGCTGAACAATTATCCCTGGGGCAATAAGCGCCAAATCAAAGCTTTATGCTTATGGTTACTTTTAACCCCTAGCCTATCATAATTACTCAACCATACCATGTCCCAGACGTATGGAGGTAAACGGGGATTGCGAAGCTGTAGGAGAACCCAGGAAGATGGTTCGAAGGGCAAAGGGGAAAGACTACATCTTCCTGAGCCTCCCTTCTCCAAATCTTATTATATAACGTATGTCTGGACAAAACACAAAAATCCTGAGGAAGGAGGTTCCAGGATAAAGCCATCTTAAAACTTTCTTTCCCATAAGAAGGTATATCCTGAGACCGAGAAATAATATTTTTTTGACTGAAATCCCATTGATCTAAACACAAAGAAAACCAAACCATAAAATAAGGTTTCCAAATTGTATTCCCAGGCTTAAGAGCCTTGCCAAAATTATAATTAAAAAATAGACTAAAAGAAACCAACAGGGTGAATCATATTAACCCCACTTTCCTTTATAGGCCTATAAGTAAAACTTTGCTTTATGGGGTTTAGTCTGGCCCCAAAACCCTTTAAAAAATAACCCATATAATTTAGTGAAAAGAGCTACAGGAGGCAGAAATACATAACTAAGGTATAGAAAAATAGGAATGACTAAAGATTTAAGTAGAACAACTCTCTTTTTTTTCCAATTAAGGCTTGCCTCCAACCTGCAATTAAACCTTCCGCCTTGTTTAAGGCATTAATCCAATTGTAGGATGACATATTCCCATGCCCAAAGTAAATCCCTAAATATTTGAATACATCAAGTTGGACAGGAATTCCAGCATAGTTACCATTTTTTGGGAGAGAGTCATGACCTATTGGTACACCTATACTTTTGTTAAAATTAATTCTAGATCCCAATACAGATGAAAAAACTTGTAATACTTGAACTAGTGCATCTTGCTTAGTTCTCAAATCTATCACCAAAACCAAATCGTCAGCGTAAGTCAACAATTTAATTAGTGGTGAAGAGGAAATACCAGTCAAACCTATAATTTGAGGGCAAAGCTCTATTGCTCTTACTAAAGTGTCAATGTAGAAATCATAAAGTAATGGACTCAAAGGACATCCTTGCCGTACCCAGCAAGCAAGGGAGATGGGGTTTCCTAGCCAACCATTTACATTAGGTATTATTACAGCACCCTTATATAAAGTTTGAATCCAAGAAAGAAATACTACGGGAAAACCAAAAGCCTTCAAAACTCGGAACAAGTAATCATGGGAAACCTTATCAAATGCCTTTTCTTGATCTAAGCCTAGTACCCATCCAGAAATAACTTTCCTTTCACCTAAAGCGAATAGTTCACGTAATAAAACTAGGTTGTCGTGTTGATATCTTCCTGGAATACTACATGTTTGAACAGAACTTATGTGGATTGCGACTTTTAGTGCTCTAGACAACAGGATTTTCGCAAGAATCTTGTAATCAACATTTAATAAACTGATTGGTCTCAAATTGTTAATATCAGTAGCATCACCTTTTTTAAAAATCAAAATTAAAATGGCTTCCTTCATAGTTTTAGACATAGTGTCTAAAACCAGCATTTCATTGTATAATAAGGTCAAAACTGGAACTAGATCTGAAGAAAAAGTTTTGTAAAACTTTGCGGTAAGCCCATCTGACCCAGGGGCAGAATGTAAACACAGGGTATCAATAGCCTGTTTCACTTCATGCTCCCTAATATCAGCAGATAACATATCCTGTTCTAATTTAGAAAGCTGGGGCAAGTGCAATGAATTCAAAAAACTCTCTGCACTCTCGCATTCGGACTTACTACCTAACATTTTAGAAACATGTTGTTCAACAAGAGCAACTAGTGCCTCAGGTGATGTAACTAAATCACCAGCCGAAGATCTTAAAGATGAGATCAATTTAGAATCTATCCTACTTTTACAAGCCCGAAAGGGATCAAGACAGCCTTTATTTGTCCGAGTGCCGAAATGAGCTTCTTGACCTAAGGAACTAGCTCGATCGTATTGAAGTTGTCTCATTTGAGTACAAATTATTTCTATTTGTGTACTGCAGTCATTACAATTGGAGTCAGCCAGAGAAATTAAGTGTTGTAACTGATGTCTCAAAGTTAAATAATTCAAGTATTTAATATTCTGTGCATCTGCCGCCTTTTTTTGAAAGACTTGCTTCCATCTTAATTTGGAATCTTCCCACCAATCTATTCCAGTATCATAAAAATCCGCAACAGATAATCGTGCTACAAATTCCTTATGCCATACTTTCAAAAAGAGGATCATCAATAGGGAATCATTAAGGCGCCAACCATTTTTTTTACAGCGAGGGGCAGAATTCCAAGAGAATGATGCACAAAGGGCAACATGATCAGAGAATTCTATCCCCACTGTTCGACATGAAAGAAGTAGCAAAACTTTAGACAAAAAAATAAAATCAATCCTGGTTCGCAGATGCCCCTTAAAAAAGGTAAAGCCCCCAGTTTCATGACAATGCCTATATGCGTCCACAAGCTGAGCCGTGGATACAATTTCTTTTAAAGCTACCGAATCACAAAAAAGCTTAGGGGTTTTTAAACCTCTATCAGTTTGATGCAAGCCGCAGTTAAAATCCCCTACCCACAGAAGTAATCTTGAGGTATGTTAAAAAGGCCTTACTAAATGAAAAAGAGAAACTCGTTGGGCTTTTGTCTGGGGCATAAATCCCTATTAATCAAACCTTTCCTGTTTGTAAGTAAAGTCTAATAACAAGGCTCTGCCTGGAGAAATATCGACCAATCTGGATACATGAAATTCTGCATTAGAAAACAAAATGCCAATACCATCACATGTATCTAACCCAGTTGACCAAAGGAAGGGCAACTAGTCCATGCTTTGAAGCTTGACTGAGCTCTCCATGGGTTTTTAATCTCTATCCACTAAACAGATAATATCACTTTTAAGATCTTTAAGTGTCAAAAAAACACCCCCCAACTTTATTTTCCCTTTAATACTATTTACATTTAATGAACAAATCGATAAAGAAGCCATTTTAGGAGCTACTTGGAGATTTACCCCTCTGACTTTGCCGTGTACGCTTAGCTATAGGGTCAATATCTGTGCCTCCTTCCACATCTGGATAAGAACGAACCGAAGAAGTGTCCGTGTCATCCCCGCCAGAGTCTCTGTCTGATAAATCAGTAGTTAAGACAGCAAATTTATTGTTAGACTGCCAATTACGTGTAGTACTTTCTTTACTTCGACTAACAACAGCAAGGCCTTTCCTAGTTCTCTTATGGGTGACAGTGATAAAACTAGAAGTATCCGTATCAGAAACAGAGGGGGGGGTGGGGAGGAGGCATTATGGTCTCAGATTCTTTAGTACTAGTAACCTTGGAAGAGACATTAGAATCAGCAGGAGAAACTTCTTCCAAAGGAGTGTGAGGGTCTGAACAGGACCGTAGAGGGCTCCTTCGGAATAGTTGCTGAAAGAGGAGGGGAAGACCATTTACTAAATCTCGGGAAGCAGCCTTTTGTGTTTGCAATTGTTGAGCAAGAGTGATTAAGCCATCGTGAGAAGGACAGTCTTCCCTATTATGGGATGTCCAAGGGCAACGACCGTAAGCATGGCCAACCCCTTCACATAGGTTACATTTAAAAGAGTTTAAACAAGTCGTAGAATTATGTCCATACTCAAAGCAATGACTACATCTTAGAGTATCACAGTCAGAGCTAAGATGGGTTCGAGAACCACATTTAAAACATGATTTGGGTTGACCTGCGTAAAAAATAAACCCCTTATCTTTACCCAAATAAAAGAAACCGGGTAAATGTTTAGGTCCAGTGTTGGTAGGATATAGTTTAACTCGGACCTTCCAACTCCCATCCCATATTTGTTCGCTATCCAGAGTAGGTGTAGGCCGGTTTAACACCTCGCATCTTTTATTTAACCAGAAAAGAATGTCTTCGCTATTAACCGCTTCATTTTTAAAAACAATAGTAATATTTCGTACTGCCGATTTAGTTAACGGAATGGCTTGAAAAGGGGACCAGATAGGAGAGGTCTGAAGTGTTTCATACTGGGCCCAGAATCTATCTAGCCCAGAGATTTGCTTAAAACTAACATCAAAATTGGAGTTCCCTAAATTTATCAAGGCAAAAATCTCAGAGGAAAAAAATTTCATAGACCCTTTGAGTAATGTTTTAGCAATGTATAACCGGTCAGGAGGTACTTCCAGCCCCCCTTTGTAGAGCAATCTAACAGCGTTTCTCCTAGGTGCAGGTTCACCTTTAGAATTAAATAAATCAGCCAGTTTAAAACTTGCTGGACAACCTAAAGTCTCCTTTACAGAGGTTTGCAAAGTAGGAGTAGATTTAGAATCTAGTGGAATCGAAATTCCAGAATGCTTAGAAGAGGTATCTTTAGGTAATTTAACAACAGTTTCATTATTTAGAGAATAGACCTTATCATTATCAACATTATCAATAGTAACAGTAGAATCAAGTCCAGAAAAAACATTTGAAAATCCTGCACCCCGGGGTTCATTGGAGTTCATAGATTGAGTTAAAGTTACTTTCTTTAACATGTTAACGTAGGCTGGGTCCTGCGAGTCTGGAGTCCAGACCCCCCCTTCCCCTTTTTCCCAACCGGCACTTTTAAGTGCTTTTTCAGGTGACCACTTATTCTTTGGGGTCACTATTTGAATGTGTAGAAAATTGTTTAGTTTTGAGGAAAGAAGTACCTCCACGTTTTGTCCAACCAGGGTCTTTATTAGCCGAGAAAAAAACTTCCGAGTCAGAGGTCTGCTGTGCAACAGACTGAGGTTGAGTATGAAGGGGTGCAGCACTTACTTTATCTATACAACCGTCAGACTCGACTTTTCAGAGTGTTCAGTGTTCTGGGATTCGATTCGGCTGGCAAACGCGGCAGGTGGACCTCGAGAAACTGCCAGCCGTATTCGATGCAGCCGCTGATGCGGAAGTAACTGTAGGATCCGTCACGGTTATTACGTTAGCGGAGGGCTTTACAGACTCCGCGTCGCTTGGGGAGTTACATACTGAAGGTGCCTGTTCGGATGCCGCAATCTTGGAATCAAGCAGCTGCAATTGTAGAACCAAAGCTGAATGCTTTTCCACGAGTTCTGAACAGGAGTAACCAGCAGCCATAATGTTAGTCATGTCACTCTTTCCGTTCCTTAGAGTATTGTTTGCAGAATCCGCTTCAATTATGGTATCAATGCTAGCAGTAGCCACATCAAGACGTTCCTCTGTAGCCTCTAGTGTAGACAGCACTGGGGGAGGAGGCCCACTCCCCAGAGCTCCCGACGTCCATCTCCTCCGAGGGATCATGCAGACTGGCCATCATGCGACCAGCAGCAAAGGCTCCACCTACTCAGAGTAGGGGAATTTCCCCTGTGTCCTGGCCAAATGTCTCTCATTCACTAAAAATACCACCAACAGCTTAATCTGGTTCAAGGTCAGTTGGCATTCATCTGTATCCCCCTCCCCCAGGTCGTGCCTGAAAATAGGCAGGATTTGTCTAGTGCACTTACTAAATACAATAAAAAAAAAATAAATATCGGCCTGCATCGTATCCCATTAACTTTCCATTTTCAGCACCAGAAGGGAGTAATACAAGTCATCCCAGGTCATTGAATCCTGCTGCAATACCCTTTGTTCCAACTGACACTGGGCCCACAGTCATGAACTATGTTCCAAACGCAGGGAATGTTGTGACTCCAGTACTAGAACCCATTCAGGACATTGAAAGATTCGAACCCCCTGTGGCTGAGTATGTAGAACCTATTAACGATCCTGATCAAATCATTGCTGAGGAACCTGTAATGCCCCACTGCTCTGGCAGAGAAGTCAAGCAAAGAGTAAAATTTACTTATGATGTCCATGGTGTCCCTTCAGATGTTCTTGTCAATCTGATACATAAAAAGGTTAATCTGCTGCCCAGTCTGTTATTGCTGCCCCCCTTGTGCTCTTCACAAGTCATAATAGGGAGATGCACCTGTAGACCATGGTGGGAAAATAATCAGTTAAATGCATGCCTAGTGCGTTAATGAAATGCTTTATTCACTCAATACTAATGATGGATAGAGAGGCATCAAGTGTATTAGAAATGTTTTTGATGTTTCAAGCCTTGTCGGGAATGCCAAGGATTTCAGTGGGGAGAGAATGTAACCCCCCTCCCAAGGTCAGGAGCTTACCTAGTTGATGCTGCCTCTTTCAGCTTCAGCAGCTGCAGTTGTCTCTCGCTCCCCCAGCCCGATCTTGGACTGCCAAAGAGCAGTGGAGCACTATAACTTTGCTCTGGCACCTCCTGCACCTTTTTCTTTGTGGCCAGTAATGCCACCTGGTCCTCTTCACTTCCTTGAGCTGCAATTGGGGACAGGGAAGTGGAAAAAATTTATTTCGGGCACCTCCTGCGTCAATCTACAAGTGGCCCGAGTGCCACACAGCTCAGTTGTTCCCCTGCCCCCGAACTACTGCACAGTGGAGTGGGGAGCACAGGAAACAAGGCTGCATTGGTGGCCTAGCACCTCGGAGGCACTCGCAAGAAGCGGCAGAAGCACCGCAAGGAGGGATTCATCTCCACAGTCCCACCAAACTGCCAAAGGGGCTGGGGGGACCAGAAGAGAGGACAATTACATTTTTAAAGCACTCCCCGACCGTGCCAATGCCACCAGTGGGTCAGGGATTCATGAGGAAAATGGTGACTGCCAGGGACTACAAGTCCCAAAATGCTTAGCGGCAGAAGACGGCCATTCAGAGACTCAGCTCCTTCTGGGGAACCCTTAAAACAGAGCCAGTGACTCAGCTCCTGTCCCCAAAATGTACCCCCTGGCCCTAGCGAGCCTCAGAAGGGACAAGGAGGGTGCTAGCCGTGCAGCCAAATGCTGCCAACAGTGAACATTTATATTTTTACAGTTTATGGAAAGTGTCTGAACTGAAAGAACCGTTTGACGGAGGCCGTCTCTTTGCCAAGGTTGCTGGATAACAGCGTAGGATCCGATTGGTAGCTGTAGTACAACCAATTAAGGCCAAAGAGCTTGTGAGTTGTGTGGACCAATCAGAGACTGACTTTTAAACCTGAGGATTCTGAAGTTTACAGTTTGTCTGTGTGACTTTGAATGAGAGTTCTGAAGTGATAAGAAGTGTTTTTTGTCAGCTCCTGCTGCTGACAGACTGAAAAGCCTGCAATTCTGTGCCTTCTGCACAAGCAAAGAGTCAGAGTGAGACTTGCCAGTGACAGTAAATGAGAAGGTGTATTTTTTATCTGCTCCTGCTGCTGTCAGATAGCAGATCCTGAAGTTGGTGCCTTCTGTACAGGTCTAGAACTGGCGACTGAAGATCTTGGTGCATCCTACAGAACTGGGATTTGCCTTAGTCTAATGAACTGTGATATCTGGTGCCACAAATGTCCAAAGCCTGCTGAAAAAAGTGTGGAGAGTGAGGTAACCAAAGCAACTGCTTCATTTCCCTACCAGTTCAGAGACTGAGTTTCCTGCCGGGACCTATACTTTGAGGTTCTGCCTGCTTGCTTGATCTGCTGCTGCCTACCTACTGCTAAGGTTGGTGAAGACAAGTCCTTCTGTGGGGTGAAGATTGCCTACCTACAGTTGAGGTGGGTGAAGACAAGTCCCTTTGTGGAGTGAAGATTGCCTACCTACAGTTGAGGTGGGTGAAGACAAGTCCCTCTGTGGGGTGAAGAGGATCATCGCCTGCATTCCAAGCCTTTCCTGCCTGTTCTTCCAAGTTGCCTGAAAAGAGGATGTCCCCCAACAACCTGCACCTGTTCTTCAAAGGTCGTGAGTATGGGTTTTTTACCCAAATACTTTCCTAATTGTTCAGCTACCTTGCTTGTTAACTTTAAATCTGGGCTTCCTGTGCACTTAGCAAACACCCTTAGCAACTAGTTCAGCAAGGAATAAAACTGTTTCACTACACCCCCTGGTGTGGTTGGTACTTTGCTCTGCAGCACCTCAGTGTTTCATCTGTGCTGCACCCAGTTTTTCCACGTCACAGGCCTGCAACTGCTCAGTGTGTGCACACAAAAATTGAGAGCTCTCACAGGGACTGTGGGGTTAACTAGTGTACCAGTGGGAGGAGTAGAATTGGGGCTGGTAATCCTGAAATGCATAGTACTGCCTAATTATAAATCAATGTGTTGCGATTTTACTGATTTGCATAGAGTTAGAATCTGATTATTGAATGCTTTTATTCTCCTTAGCTTCCACTGCTCCCTACCTCTTTATCCACCTCAAAAATAAACCCTTGTTATTTTCTGAAAACTGTTGCAGCCATTGCATTATTGTGTAGTGTGATATTTCATGCTTGGAGTTATAAGTGGGGAAGGGACTGTATATTGTCTTATCTGTTGCCAAGGGAGGAGGCTGAATATCATTTCCTGTGGGGAAGCACCCTGGCAGTATGCCGTTGGAAGGATCCCCATAGGTGGAGGCACCATGCCAATTACCCAACCAATTATAACAACCCAGGCGCCAACCTATAGTCCCTGAGGCAGCACCACCAGTGGGTGGGTGTGCAGGTAGAAGGAAGGAGTGGTTACACTTTGTAAACTAAAGTTAAGAAAAGTAAAGTTTTTTTCATGTTAAACACCTGTCACGTCCACTGTTGCACGTGTAAAGTTTGGTGTCTACTGTTACATGCGCAGCACTGAAAGTGCTTTTTCTCAAATCTCTGCTAGAGGGTTATCTCACAATCTGGTCTCTTTTTCACTCTTGGGTCACAGTGTCTTGACAAGCTTTTTAAAATTGATCTAGTGTGGATTTGAAAAATTGACCCTCATGTCACACTTTGGCAGCCTCTTTTCATGGATCTACCCAAATCTATCTATCTACCTATCTATATATCTATTTATTTATCTGTTTACCCAACTAGCCAATGTGGCAGTGAAAAACATAGGTGTATTAAGTGCACACTGAATTTAGAGATTGCAACCAGCTAATGAGAGAGGGCTGACTGACACTGGGAGTCACTTCAATGTAAATGTCCAGATGACAGGGAGAGCATACATGAACAGTTGCACATACACATAGCTCATAGCATAGCTAATAGGCACAGTGGGGAGTAATGAGACAGGATGGGACAGAATCGTTCCAGTTAAATGGCTCCCCCCTTCCCCATTAAGCAGCAACATTGCCCATAGAAATACATGTCCACTTCATCAGTTCTCAGAGGGACATTCCAAAAAAGCAGATGTCCCGATTATCCGTGTCCCAATTAAGTGGCTTCTACTGTATATACACATATATATATTTACATATATATATATATATATATATATATATATATATATATATATATATATGTATAGTATAAAATGTATACGTATACATATATGTACATTAATTGCAAAAAACTATGTTAATGCAAACACTGAAGAATGCAAAGCACATAAAGTAGGGAAATGAAAACATTAGGGTTTTGGGTCTCCGCACTATTGATGAATCAGTGGTGGGGTATTTCCTGGGGTTGACTACCCTAATACATCCCCCCTCCCCATCAGCCTGTAGCCTCCTGTTCAAAGCATGAGGTAAGCTCCAAGTTAGTGCCTCATAGTCATACACTCTTCAAAGGTAGAGAAGTATGGCTCGCCACATTTTGCCAATTGAATCTGTCATAGCTTTCTTAATATAGGGCCTTGCGGGTCCCATGTGAAGAAAACAGATCACATCTGACCTTGTTTACTCGGGAGGGGTGGGCATTAGGGTTGACAACCCCAAGGGAAACCCCATCACTAATTCGCCAATATTCTGGAACCCCAAACCCTAATGTTTTTCATTTCCCTACTTTGTGCACTTTTCGTTTTTCAACCCTAATGTCTGTATTAATGTAGTTTTTTTAGCATCCCTGGGCCCACTCTTTTCTCAGGGTTGGGGCTAATTGCTCTACTCATCAAGCACCACCAGGGCAGGATAAAGTCACCACCTGTCGCAGACCCCACAACACTGACAGGGCAAAAGACTGGAAAAGTGTCTGACAGTCTAGGGAGGTGGGCATCCACCCCTCTCCTATCCCCGTCATGGGGGAATGTGTGTGTGGGGGGTACCAAAGGCACAAAGTAAGTTCCTAGGGGAGAGTACCTCTAGCTCCAGGCCTGAACATGCTGCATTTCGGTGGTTGGGGGGGGGCAGTACTACTGTCTCCCAGCAACAGTATCTGCTTTTCACTTCACGGGGGTACTGCTCTCTCCCATCAGGAGAGTCAGCTCTGCACTTCAGTGAGCAGTTGGGGGTAGTACCATGATCTCCCAGCAGGAGTATCAGCTCTGCACTTCAGTGAGCTCAGGAAAGGGTACCATGATCTCCCAGCAGGAGTATCCAATTGTTTAACCAGGTATCCACACTTTACTTCAGTAAGCTGGGGGAAGGGGATTACCATGGCCTCCCAGCAAGAGTATCTGTGCTGCACTTCAGTGAGGTGGGGTAAGATGTGATGCGTAATACAGAGATGGGAGAACTGGTTGGCATAAGTTCAAAACCTGTGCCATTTTCTGAAAAAGAACCCTATCAGAACTATTTTTTTCCGAAGTTCTGATAATTTCTAAAACATTGATTTTGGAGCTTAAAGTGAAAAGACCCAGAAAGAAGGCTGGAGCTGGAGAAAAGATTCAGTGAACAAAATCTTTATTAAGTGAACATGAGGGGTGCATGAGTAACGAATATTATTTCCCCAATACCACGAATAATACACTATTTTCATTCAGATCCCAAATAATGAACAGTAGCACTATTCATCCCTATTTATTCAGGAAATACTTTTTTTAAAACAAGTTAAAGAAATAGCCCCCTTCCCCCCAGACCACATCCTTTCAAATATACAACCCCCAGTCCCCCACCTTTAGTTTGAACCCCAATCCTCCCCTCCTCCCCTCCAGCACACACATTTTTTTTTTTAACATTATGTTTATTATTTGATAACAAACATATAGTTACAGTTACTAACATTCAATATAACATTAGTACATCTAGATAACCTTGAGGGTGTCACTCCTCTTAATACACACAACTAAATCCATTAAATGTTAAAAGATATATCCTCTGGGGGGGTCCCATCTAATAGATATTTAACAAGTATAATTAAAACAAAGAATGCTGGTAAGAGGTCCGTGAGCTGCATGGTTATATGTTCCATAAAAGTCATTACAAAGTCTTCAGTTCTTGACCCTACCAGAAGGTTAAATAATATAGACATCGTGCCCCACCTAGTAAGTGCACCTTTTCTTTTTTTTTTTTAAACTGTATTTCTCTCTCAGGGGCCCCGGGCATCCTTCGGAAGTACCCTCTCAGCTGTGCCTCTCACTCCCTGCCTGAATCCCCACTTTCTCCAGGCTCCCGCCCCAAGCAACTTCACAGGTCCAGCCCCCCCGGTTCACTTGAGGGCCCACCCTCCCTTGGTGGCACTTTCTGGAATTAGAGGGACCTACCTCGTCGCCGGGTCAGCCATGGGGAGTCCTGGGTGCACTAGGCTGGTGTTGAGATGTGGGTACACCACTGGGGTCTCCATCATCTCACCGGAGTTCCAGAGGTGTTTTCTGTGCTTTTTGTCCCCGAGAAGCTTGGTCATGTAATGGCGGCTAGGCACTATGTGCCACCATCCACCAAGCTCCTCCCCCGTTGTACACAGTGCTGCAGGGTCTATGCTGCACCCGACTACTACCAAGCCCTGGCTCATTCCCGAACCTAGGTTGCCGGTGTGGCGCGAGGTATGGCGTCCAGCGCCTCAACCCTCGGCGCCACTGGGCGAGTTTAGTAAGTGCTCCTTAATGGTGCTTTAACTATTGAGCAAATGTTCTGAGAAACATAATCTGCATATATTTTGAGTATCAATCTCGATTTATAATTCTAAACCAGAGTCAGTTATATAAAGTGTGAGAAGAATTCCAATACACAAGAACTTTAAACAGAACAAGGTGTTTAAACAGGAGAGCCTAACAGAGAAAAAAAGTAATAAGCTCTAATATTCAGGGAGGAGAGACAAAATTTAAATTACAGGCAGTCCAGATGAATAATAGTCTGGTTTAATACACATCAAAAAAAAACATAGGACTAACACCATCTCTGGGCTAAATTTCCTTACCCCCTATAACTAATAGAGCCATGTAACCTTTTTGGAGCAATCAGTCCTTAAATGGGTTCTTCCTCCGATGCTGAATCCTCTTCATGACGGACCTTTAGTCTACCCTGTACAGTATATGCTCTGGCACCACCTCATAGCATCTGCTGGATCTGCAGAAATGTAGATTTTGCCCTGATGGGCAATCCGAAGGCATGCAGGAAAAACGAGCCCAAGAGGAATGCTGGCTTCATGAAGCAGTGCCCTGGCCCCATCACATTTTTTTTCTTTTTTGCCACATGCTGTATCCAAGATCAGGAAACATTCGGATTTGTTGGCCATCTTGCAGAAGCGATTTCTTCTGCCTCGCTAATGCCAGGAGTCGATCCCACACCATCGGTTATGACCACCACTGTTCTGGGAGCCTCCAGATTGTCATTACGGCCTCTAGGGGTGATATTCTGAAAGTGCTATACGACACGGGCCACCTCCTCTCCCAACTGCTGCATGAACCAGTCTTGCATGAACATTAAAATATGATCACCCTCGCATCCCTCCAGCAGCAACAGGAAAAACAAATTATGAGACCTGGCTTGATTCTCTAAGGTCTCTATAATCTAGCCTTAGGTGAGTGTTCCCCTTTATCACATTAGCCACTGCTCCCATCGCAGCCTCCGTGGTTTTATTTGCTTCTACGGAAGTAAGGGTGACAGATTCAAGTTTGTTTTCAGTTGCAGTAACCCTGTTCAACAAAGAGTCCAGTTTGTTAGAAAGTCCGGTTACTGAATTTATTAGGTGGTTCAACTTTGCCCCTAGTGTCTGCAGCATATCTCTCAACTGCTATGAATTTCACACTTAAATTTACCCTTACTCCACATACATTTACTGATGTTCCTCATAATGTTAGGTCTATTTCTGGACACAAACTATTAAATCATTGAACTAAGTTAATAGAAACATTCCTTATCACTAACTATATAGGGCTCACTATCTGTAGACATATTATTGTTTAAAATTAGAAAGTGCCACACATTTTGGCCCTTTGCTATGATTTTTGAAGGCCAGTGCTATGATTTTTAATGCTGAGAAGTTGAGAGGTGTGGTCTGCAGCGTTTCCACTGAGAATCCCTCTGCTTGCTCAGAGTAACAGGCCTGTGCCGCCCACATGGTTGGAGCTCCCGAGACATTTTTCGCTCAGGTTCCTTCTCCTAAATGTTTTTCTTTTCAAGGATGCAGCATCTTGCTCCATATAGATTCCGGTAATGAATACCAACAGCTTAGAGTAAAACTTTCTCGGGTTAATCTGAAAAAAATCTAAATAGATGAGACTCGATTTACAGAGCTCCAAGGGCTTGCAGCCATCTTGCTCAGGCTCCACAGTGCCCCCATCCCCCAGCACACACAATTTGATAAAAAAAAAAAAAAAACTCCAATGAGAGGCACACGGCTCAATCCACCCACCTCCTCAGCATGCCACTGTTTTTCAGCGCTTGTTGCCCTAAAACAAACATGCCCCACCCTAGCAGCAGCACCACCACCCCCAGCACCCATATCATGAAACGTGACTGGACAAAAGCAGCTAGAAGGTGACAGACACAGCCCTCTCTCCTCTATGGATGGCCACCCTCTAGTGAATGAAAGCACTGCACTCTTGCTCACCTAGTAAAACAGCTGATCACATGGCCATTTGTTTTACTATGTAAGCAAGCGCGACAGTGCTTTCATTCACTAGAGGGTGGCTGGCTATGGAGGAGGGAGGGCTTTGCTGGTCGCCTTCTAGCTTCTTTATCTAGTCACGTTTCATGATAAGGAGTGCTGGGGAGGAGAGGGAGGTGCTGCTGCCAGGGTGGGGGGTGGGAGACATATTTATTTTAGGGCAACAAGTGTTGAAAGACAGTGGCTGGCCGAGGAAGCGGAAGGGTGTGCCGATTGCCTCTCATTAAAGTTTTTTTTTATCAAACTGTGTGTGCTGGAGGGGAGGAGGGTGGGAGTGGGGTTCAAACTGAGGGTGCAGGGACAGGGGCTTGTATATATATATTTTTTTTTTACCAGAAGAGAGACACTAAGCTGAAAGCTTGTTTACAGGCATGACCTGGGAGCACAAGGAAGTTAAGTGACTTGCTCAGGGTCACATAGTATGCAAGTGGGGGCTGTGGATTTAAACCCAGGTCTCCAGGTTTGCAGCTCAGAGCCTTAAACCACTGTGCTATACTGCTTCCTATTTGAAAGGATGTAGGCTGGAGAGGAGGGCAGGGGGCTGTTTCTTTATCTTGGTTTTTAAAAAACAAATAACAAATACAATTACCGAATACCCAAATATTTGAGGGTCCGAACACAATATTCAGATGAATATTCGGGATAAGGTATTCACACGCCTCTAGTGAACATACTGTTGGCACTTACTAGCTACAATATATGACACTAATCATACTTACTGTGGTACAACTCCAAGTTGTTTTTAGATTTGTTTCTCTTCACTGACAATAGTTTATGGGTAGAAAAGATGATTAAACCAGTTATTGTACTTAAAATAAGTAATAAGCTAGGACAAAATGTGCATTATAAGATTTTAATGCACATTATAAGATTTTAATGCACATCCCTGGGGAGTAGTAAGGCATTAGACTGAAGGCGGAGTGTCCTTACGCCCTGGGAAGTGCATTAAAATCCTATGATGCACACCCTGGAGAGGCTTATTACACTTATATAATGGCTCTTAAGTTTTTTGGGTGGGTGGAGGGAGGAAAATGAGAGTCAACACCTGACTCTGCATTTATAGAGAGATATAATTACTGGTGACCCCCTTTAATGAACGGAGTTGCTCTGTGTTTCAAATGCTATAATAACCAGTAGAACCGGCTATTACGGTACTTTCTGTCACTCATAGTTAGCGTGCCACCTCACTGGCTTTTACTGTGTGTGTGGGCAGGCCAAATGCCTAAACAAACATGGGGGCTCTGCAGGCGGCTCCATTTTCTCTGTTGTCTCTCACTCTAAGTACAGGCAATTTTTTTTCAGTATTTATCTGGTTGATCCTGCCTTTACAACATTAAAATCCATCTGGTTCATCCTGCTCTTTGTACTCTTCGGGCGGGGTTACAGGAGACAGCTACTGAGATCGCGAACAGACCGTGGCTGAGGACTCTGGTCTTTTCTTATTGGAGACCAGTAAACAAGTTGGGCAGCCTGGGAGTGGGGCCAAAAGTGGTAAACTGGGTAAGGAATTGGTTGGTGGATAGGTATCAGAGGGTGGTGGTAAATGGAGTTCACTCCAAGGAAGGGAGGGTGACCAGTGGGATACCACATAAATCAGTACTGGGACCGGTCCTCTTTAATGTATTTATTAGTGACATTGCAGAGGGCCTAAAAGGGAAGGCGAGTCTTTTTACAAATAACACTGAAATCTGCAAAAGGGTCGGCACTCTGGGAAGGGGGAGGAAATTAATAGGGATCTAGGAAAGCTTGAGGAGTGGTCAAGAAAGTGGCAACTAAGTTTCAAGGAGAAGAAGTGCAAAATCATGCACCTGGGGCACAGAAACACTGGGACGGAGTACAAGATGGGGGGAGTAGTACTGAGGACCACCAAACAGGAAAGAGACCTGGGGATAATCATATCTGATGACCTAAAGGAGGCCAAACAGTGTGACAAGGCTGTGGGGACAGCTAGTGGGATGCTAAGGTGCATAGAGAGGGGTATCACCAGCAGAGAAAGAGGGAGGTACTGATACCACAGTGTAACCCCCCCACAAGTGAGGTTCCTAAAATCTCCTAGGAGCTTGCCTAAGTGTTCCCGCTGCCTGCTGGCGTTCGGCGTTCAAGCCGTTTGAATGGCACTGTGAGTGCCTGTACAGCCTCCACATACTGTCTCTTTAAGAGCTGTCTGCTTGCAGACATAATTAATGTTTTTCCAAGGGGGGACTGGTGTTTCCCTGCTTGAATCCCACCTGAGCTGTGGAGTAATTGCTCCATTTTGCGGTCGCTGGAAGCGCAAAGGGAGCCCATCTGAAAGATGTAACTGTTGGCCTATAATCATTTAAAACATTAGTAAAATTGTAGTTTGTCTAACTTGCCTTTATTGCAGCTGGGACTCTGTGTGTGTTGCCCCTCGATTTTGGATCTAAACTGCTGTGCAGTATCAGAAAGGATGTCAAGAATAAAATTTTAATGCTGGATGCACCAGGCAATGGGAAAATGACGGAAGGACTGCTGGTCAAGCCAAGTATTTTGCCTGCCACAGCCCATGCTTATGCCAGAAAGGTAATGGTTCAAGTTCATAATGTGTCTGACAGAGAGATTTGAGTAAACAGCAGTTGCTCCCTGGCTAATGTGCATTGTGCAAACACTGCAGTGCTACCTAGTAGAGTTCAGGGAAGAATGATAGAGTAACGCCTGACTTGTTTGATTTTGGTGACTCCCCATTGCCAGCTGAATGGAAAGTGTGGATCAGTGAGAAGCTTGCCCAGAGAGACCAGGTGTTTTCTTTAAAGGAATGGGACGTGGAATGTGTGCAAGGAGCTGAGCGCCGTATCCGGCTGCATGATGAAAGGCCATTTCATGAGAGGTCTCGACACCTGGCACCTGCTGACATAGATTTTGTGAGACGGCATCTGCAAGAGATGCTAGCAACTGGTGTAATACAAGAATCCAGAAGCCCATATGCTTCCCCAATTGTGGTAGTGAGAAAAAAAAATGGGACAGTAAGGATATGCATGGATTATCGCACTTTAAACCGGCGGACTATCCCTGATCAGTATACAATGCCCCGCATTCAGGATGCTTTGGACTGCCTGAACGGTAGCAAATGGTTCTCTGTGCTGGATCTTCGCAGTGGGTACTACCAGATCTTGATGGCCCCAGAAGACCGTGAGAAGACAGCCTTTATCTGCCCGCTTGGTTTCTATGGGTTTATGAGGATGCCTCAAGGGATTTCAGGTGCTCCAGCCACTTTTCAACGACTGATGGAGCGTGCAGTGGGGGACATGAACCTATTAAGAGTGCCTGGTGTACTTGGATGATGTTACTGTGTTTGGCAGTTTGCTGGAGGAACATGAGAGTAGATTGTTCAAGGTGCTGGACCGACTGGAAGACTTTGGCCTGAAACTGTTCATCAATAAATGTAAATTCTTCCAAACATCTGTAAAGTATGTGGGACACATAATCTCCACTGAGGGAACAGAGACAGACTCGAGTAAAGTTGAGGCCCTGACCACCTGGCCACAGCTGTACAATCTAAAAGAACTGCAAAGATTCCTGGGTTTTTGTGGCTACTATCGCCGTTTCATCAAGGACTATTCAAGAGTGATTTGTCCTTTACTTAATCTTACTCAAGGGTACCCTCAAACCCACAAAAAATACAAGAGGTCATTTCCCCTGAGAATGAAAGAGTGTATTTCTGTCCTAATAAAGTATTTGGGGCACGATGGATGCCTGATTGCGAAGCTGCTTTTCATGAGATTATATATCAACTTACCCATGCTCCTGTCCTGGCCTATGCAGATCCAGCAAAACCCTATGTCCTACACACAGATGCTAGCTTGCAAGGTTTGGGGACTGTGTTGTACTAGGAGCACAAGAATGGCTTGAGACAAGTGGCCTTTGCCAGCAGAAGCCTGACCCCATCTGAAAAGAACTATCCTGTACATAAGTTAGAGTTCCTAGCTTTGAAGTGGGCCATTGTTGACCAATTCCATGAGTACTTGTATGGGGCTAAGATACTAGTAAAAACTGACAATAATCCTTTGACCTATGTGCAGACTTCAGCTAAGTTGGATGCTACTGGCCATAGATGGCTTTCTGCATTATCTACATACGACTATGCTGTTGAATACAGAGCAGGCCTGAACCACATAGATGCTGATGCTCTCTCCTGGAGGCCTGTTTCTTGAAATGACTGGGTGAGACTGTCAGAACCTGCTATAAGAGCACTCTGTCAGAAGTTTGACCGAGAGGAGCAAGTGGTCCCAGACACAGTGAACTGTTTGGTGGACTGTTTGGGGCCCTCTGAGAATTGCATACCTGCTGCTTATTGTCACTTCTCTGCATTAGACATTGGTGCTTTGCTTCAGTTAGACAATGACAGTCTTCAGCAGGCTCAATCCCGAGATCCCATGATTGACTAAACCAGCTTTAGAAGCCCTCTATGCAGGGAAAGATGTATCCAAGTTATGTTCTACTGATTTAAGAACTGCATTGTTATACAAGGAAGGTCCTAAGTTGAAGCTGATTAATCGCCTGTTATACAGGGAAACACTGGACAGAGGGGGACAAATAGACAAATGGCAGCTAGTTTTGCCCACTGCCTTTTGAGACTTGGTGCTGAGGTCCCTACACAACCACATGGGGCACCTTGGCATAGCCAGAACACTTGACTTGGTGAGATCTGGATTCTATTGGCCTAAGATGGGGGCTGATGTTGAACAACACATTCAAACTTGTAGTCGCTGCTTACAGAGAAAAGTTTGCCGCAGAGGGCTGCCCCCACAGTGAACATCACCACCAGTGCTCCATGGAGCTGGTCTGTATTGACTTCCTGAGTTTGGAGCCAGATCAAAGAAATATCAGTAATGTGCTGGTAGTCACTGACCATTTCACGAGATATGCCCAAGCTTTCCCCTCCAAGGACCAGAAGGCATCCACTGTGGCCAAAGTACTTATAGAAAACTTTTTGTTCACTATAGGGTGCCACAAAGAATCCATTCTGATCAAGGGAGGGACTTTGAGAGTCGTCTGATCAAAGAGATGCTTTCTCTGTGGGGAGTGCGAATGTCCAGAACCACCCCTTACCACCCCAAGGGGGACCCACTGCCTGAATGTTTAAATCGCACTTTGCTAGATATGCTAGGCACCCTCCACCCAAAGGACAAGCCTAGATGGAGCCAACAAATTAGCACCTTGGTACATGCCTACAGCTGCACCAAAAGTGAAGCCACTGGGTTCTCCCCCTACCGCCTGATGTTTGGAAGAGAAGCCCGACTACCGGTAGATGTTTGTTTTGGAGTTTCTCCTGATGGGGCTCGAGCTAATAACCATTTACAGTATGTGCAAAAGTTAAAATCCCAACTAAATCATGTGTACCAACTGGCTCAAACCATGGCTGCCAAAAGAAATCTGGCTAACAAAGAAAGGTATGATAAGAAGGTGAAAGCACTGGAACTTCAGGAGGAAGATTGGGTGTTGCTAAGAAATCTGGGACTGCATGGCAAACACAAGATTGCTGACAGGTGACACCATCTCCCTCACACTGTGGTAGGCAAACTAGATGATCTGCCTGTGTACAAGGTAAGGCCTGAGAATAATTCAAAAGATGTTAAGACAATGCATAGAAATCACTTACTGGGGTGTGGCTAGCTGCTGAGCTTGAAGCACCAATACTGTAGAGCTCTGTGAAACATGACTAAAATAGGAACATTTGATGGTTAATAATTCACAGGACAGCCTGAAAACAACCTAAAGAAAAGCAGAAGAGGAAGAGAGAATATTAATTTAATTTGCAGCTCCATTCATTATTTAGAAATACAATTATGGGACGGAGTAATAGACTTGGTGCGGGAGGACAAGGAACCTAGCCCAAGGACGCCAAACTAGGCAGCAGTAAAGAGACGAGTAAGGAGGCCAGTCATGGAGCAGAAGAGGAGGGAATACTGCAGCCTTCAAATGCGGCCTTGCTCAAAGCCATACAAAGGCTAGACCAGAAGGTAGAGGATTTTTCGACGCAATTTAAGGTACTGGACACTAAAATGGGAGTTCTGGAAGAAGAAGAAACGAAAACAGCCTCAAAATCGGCCAAGACGGCTCTAACAGTATCTGCAGGCCTAATGAAAGAAAATACCATATTTCGCCGTCGCCTAGAGAATCTAGAAAATGCTGCCAGAGCTACCCATCTGCGGATCCTTGCGCTACCCGAAGAAGCTGAAGAAAAAAAAACAATAATGTTTGTGGCTGACCTTTTCAAAGAGGTTTTTAATGTGGAACACCCCATAACGATCCTTAAAGTTTACCGGATGAATACACGCGGTGGGAGGAAGCAGACCATCACCAACGAATATATCCACCTCGTACACTAATGGTGGTATTAGGAAACATATTGGACAGAGACAGGGTCCTGGCCCAGGCTAGAAGATGTGGTCCACAAGAATGGCAAGGGAATCGTATTCACCTATTCCCGGATCTGAGCTATGCGACCTGGCAGCGCAGAAAGAGTTTCGAAGTGCGAGTGCGACTCCGACAGTTGGGAGTGCATCATATTCTGCTAATGCCAGCAAGTCTGCGAGTGGTGTATGGTGAGAAGGCTTACCAATTTGCCAATGCCGGAGAAGCTGCTAGACTGTTGGACTGTATAGAAAGAGAATTCCAGGCTAAAGGAACGGATGCAGATTCTGGTTCTGAGATTAGTGAGTAACGATCAGCAAGATAGATTATTTTTAATGGACCTAAGCTACTGAACTGAACCCTGGCTCCTGTTTACCCAAGTTGCCACAATCTTTATGGACTTTAAAGTAGAATAATTCTTTTTTTTTTTTTTTTGCTAATATTGGCTGGGGGTTAAATGGGGGTGTTGAAATGGGATGTTTAATATGAAGTCCATACAGACTGAGCCACGCATTCCTTCCTCGGTTATTTAACCTGTTTTAGCACTTACAAGAGTTTGCTTATCTGGGCATGCATAAAGGTCTAATGTGGGGTGCATAAAAGTAATGAAAATTTATAGTTTCTCTTTAATCCTTCCGGGGGCTTATACAAATAAAGATATAAAATGTGTTCATATTGGGTCATTGTTTGAAATAGGGCCCTGCTTTATTAATTAAGTTTGCCATAGATCTGGAGTTAAGGGATCATTTACCTATATAAAAGGGATATGGTACTATACTGGGATTTCCTATGTTGGTAATCCCTGTTCATGGCAGAAGTAGCCTTTAGGTTTCCAATATTGGGAATAAACAGATATAATTGAGGTAACCCCCTATATGTAGTACCAAGAGAGCAGGGGTATAAACAATCCTTACTGTAAAAATTTTGTGTGCATGTACTTATGGTAACTGCAATGATATTAATATATGCCTACCTACAAGATAAATAATGCTGTGTAACGTATACAGTTTAACTCAACAAAAATAAACTACAAAAAAAAAAAAGAAATCACTTACTACCCATTGGACAAATCTTGATTAAGTCTGAGCCCCCAGAAAGTGCTCCCTCTGGACCAGTGACTAGAGCGGCTGCTAAGCAAAAGCAAAGAAAGTCTGCACCTACAGATGCTGAGTTGAAGTGTTCTTTACAGCAAGGCCCAGTTGAAAATGACTGTCAGTCCATGTCAGAGGAAAGTGAGTGCAATTTTGGGTACTACCCATCTTATGAACTGAGTCAATTGTTTCAGGACAACCTCCTAGTCAATTGTGGAAATTAAGCTGGGCCCTCTGGACTGTCTAAGCCCCCAGCTTCATCCCTGGAGTCAATGCTCCCAGAAAGTGAGGTGCATAGTATTAAGTCGGATGACATGGAATCATTGTGTATGGTTGAACTGTATGAGCTTTCAGAGGAGGAAAATGATGAACTGGGACAGACTGGTGATATACCAGAACAAGAAGAGTATGTTGAGTGCCCTGACAGTTCACTGCCAATGTCAGAAAACTCCCCATGTGAGCCAAGTGTTGTGGACTCAGAGATTGCAACTCCTGGAGCTTAAAGTGCCCCAAGTTCTAGCCACTCTACTCCAATGAAAGTTCCCCTGACAAGTGAAGACACTGCTGAAAGCAGGGATAAAAACACAGAGACTGTAACGGTTCCCCCTAGAAGGACTGGTCGAGCTGTGAAGCCTGTGGTACATTTAAGCTATGAATCCCCTGGCAGACCTGTGGACTTGCCTCTTAATGTGGTCCATAAGGGAGTGTATGTGACCCCGAGCTCATTGCCCAAACTGAGCGTCAGTGCTAACTCCAGATTACTTGTCTTGCCCTCTAAGTATGGTGCCCCTGCCCCATCCAGCCCCCAGGCAGCTGATAGGGAAGGGCCCCCTCTCTTCAAGTTTCATGTGCAGGAAGTAATGGCCTGATTTTAAAATGTTATTGTATGTATAATGTGTGTAACATGTAGTAAGCTGTGAAATAAAAATAAGTGCATATGACTAAGATTTAATGTATGACTGTGGTTTAAGGAATGCAAACCTGTTAGTGATGTAAGTGTATTTGGTAATCATCTTTGAGGTGTTATAAAGGTACCTACTTGACCCGGACGCCGAGTTCTATTCAGGCTAGGAAGGATGTAACCCCCCAACAAATAGGGGTTCCTAAAAGTCTCCTAGGAGCTTGCCTAAGTGTTCCCCCTGCCTGCTGGCGTTCGGCGTTTAAGCCGTTTGAATGGCACTGTGAGTGCTTGTAGAGCCTCCACATACTGTCTCTTTAAGAGCTGTCTGCTTGCAGACAAAATTAATGCTTTTCCAGGGGGGCTGGTGTTTCCCTGCTCGAATCCTGCCTGAGCTGCAGACTATTTTTTTTGGAACTTAATCTTTATTAGTTTGCCATTTTCAGTTCCATATTACATTGTACTTCATTACAGGAGTCAACAGGAAAACACACAAATAGTTCCATACTAGTACATCAGTTGCAGGACATTATATAAGATCATATTTCTCTACATATAGTCTTTGTTTATATTTGTCCTTTTTATATCTTACAGGCTGGACAGAGTACTTGTGCTTTTTCCCAGATGATGAGGCTAGTCAGAAGCCCTCTCCCTCACCTACTGCCAGAGGACAATTGGCTCTACTCCAGCCACCTCTCATCCAGCCATTCCTTTCTCTCCGCCAACCAATACCCTTTCAATAAACTGATTCCTGAAGAAACAAGCTGGTGTTCTGTGTGCTTCCTATTTTCATCCCATATTTTCTATGTATGCCCCGCACAGCAATTTACTGTACAGGCCATACCCTATATTTATATCAAATACTAAGAACATACGAAACAGGGAATATTTACAAAGTGTAAGGGGTAAACAAACCCCCCCCCCCCAATAACATTTGCTCAAACAATTTATGTCTAGGATTGAGGCTGGGTCTTGCAGGTATGGGATGGGGGCCACAGGGATTCTCATCCACCCACGGGACTGAAGGGTGTTATACTCTTTATTTCAACAGGAGTTGTTCTAATATTGGTGTGCCTTTTTTGGACTCCACATACTCAAAGAAGGGAAGCCACCTTGAGTTAAATTGGTCTGTTTGGAGTCTGAGTTGAGCAGTCAGAGCCTCCATTGTCTTAATGTTAATCACATTTGACCACCATGCCTAGTATGACACTTTGTCAGAGGTGAGCCATCGCTGTGTGATAGCTTTGGCAGCAGCTGCTATCAGTATAAAGAATAAGCATCTTTGGGCTTTTGATTTCTGAGCTGCAGACTAATCGCTCCATTTTGCGGTCGCTGGAAGCGTAAAGGGGGCCCATCTGAAAGATGTAACTGTTTGCCTGTAATCATTTAAAGCATTAGTAAAATTGTAGTTTGGCTAACCTGCCTTTATTGCAGCTGGGACTCTGTGTGTGTTGCCCCTCCATTTTGGATCTAAACTGCTGTGCTGGACCAATTGTGTTAGGGGAGCTCTAAAATGGAGACTTCTTGGACCAACCCGAATTTGGACTCTCTCTCTCTCTCTGGAGCCAGTTTACAAGGGAAACATATAGCTAGTGATTCTGGGAAGTGTAGTTTGGACCTTGGTGCCTTTTTGCACCAACAGAGGGAGCTCTGGAGTGACTGACAGCCAAATCCACCAACTGGACCTGTTGGAACATAGAAACATAGAAACACAGAATTTGATGGCAGATAAGGACCGCTTGGCCCACCCAGTCTGCCCATTTCCCTACCTACTGGATAAGCTGCAGATCCTAGTTAACCAGCAGTCTACTTCTTCCTACCCCCACCCCCTAGAATGGTCTTATGACTGTCCCATGTATGCAGGAATTCCACCACTGTTTTTGACTCCACAACTCCTCAGAAGGCCGTTCCATGCATCCACAGCCCTCTCTGTGAAAAAATACTTCCTTAAATTACCTCTGAGCTGCCTCCTCTATCTTCAAATTGTGCCCCTTGTTCTTGCACACTTTTTTTTGAAAGATGCTACCCTCTTGAGACTTTGTTGATTCCCTTGAGGTACTTGAAAGTTTCTGTCATGTCCCCCTCTCCCTCCTTTCCTCGAGGCTATACATATTAAGCTCTTAAGTCTCTCTTCATATGTCTCCCAGTGCAGACCCTGCACCATTTTAGTTGCCCTCCTGTGGACAGCTTCCATCCTGTCTATGTCTTTGCGGAGACTGGGTCTCCAGAACTGCATGCAGTACTCCAGATGGGGTCTAACCAGCTGTCTGTACAGAGGGATAATAACTTTCTGTTTTCTACTGGTGATGCCTCTCCCTATGCATCCCAGTATCCCCCAGCACTCCTTGCTGCCCTCTCACATTGCTTGCCCACCTTTAGGTCATCTGATATGATTACCCCCAGGTCCCTTTCCATTTTTTGTTGTTGTTATCCACTCCCATTGTGTACTCTTCCCTGGGTTTTTGTTTCCCAGGTGCATTACCTGCACTTCTTAGCACTGAATCTAAGCTGCCATACATTTGACCATTCCTCTAACCTTGCCACGTCCCTTCTCATCCTTTCCACCCCACTTTGTGCATCAACTCTGTTGCAGATCTTTGTATCATCTGCAAAGAGAATACTTTTCCTTCCAGTCCTCTGCAATGTAGCCCTATAAAGACACTGAGAGGACGGTCTAATACTGAACCACGTTCCCCACTAGTAACACCCCTTTCTTCAGAGTGGACTCCATTTACTGTTACTCTCTGTGTCCTATTCTCCAGCCAATTATTTACCCAGGCTGTCATCTTGGGACCCACTCCCAGGCTGGCTAACTTATATATTAATCTTTTGTGTGGGACTGTGTCAAATGCCTTCTAAAAGTCTAGGTAGGCCATGTCCACAACCCCTCCTGATCTACTACTTTGGTCACCCAGTCAAAGAAATCTATCAGATTAGTCTGGCATGACCTTACGCTGTGAATCCATGCTGCCTTGGGTCCTGTGCCCCTCTGGCCTCTAGATGCTCGACAATTCTTTCCTTCAAGTGATTCCATCATTTTCCCTATCACTGAGGTTAAACTAACAGGTCTGTAGTTTTCTGCTCTGTTGCTCCCACTTTTGTGAGAGGAATCACATCTGCCCTCCTCCAGTCCTCGGGTACCACCCTATCCTCCCATAATTTGTTAAAGAGGGTAGTCAGTGGTGTCACTAGTTCTACCTTAGTTCTTTTAGAATTCTGGGATGAATCCCATCAGGCCCCATTGCTTTGTCCACCTTCAGTTTAAGAGTTCTTTCAGAACCCTTTCTTCTGTAAATGGGCTGGTATCAACTTCTGTATCCAGAGTGTTTCTACTGTTTGTTTAGGTACCTCCCCTCTTCATTTGTAAATATTGAGCAAAAATATTTGTTTAGTATTTCTGCTTTTCAGTCTCCCTCTGCCCACCCTCCCTCCCTTTATTAAGCCTCCTATCCCTCCCTTGGTCTTCCTTCGCTCCCTGATGTACCTATAAAAGGTTTTATCCCCCTTCTTAACTGAGTTGGCTATCTTTTCCTCGGTTTGGGCCTTTGCTGTTCTGACTGCCTTCCCAGCTTCCTTTTGCTTTAACTGATACAGTTCTCTGTCCTGCTCCTTCTGTGATTCCTTGTACTTCCTGAATGCTTTCTTTTTCTCTTGAACCTTCACTGCCACTTCCTTTGAGAACCATAGTGGTTTCTTACATCCTTTTGTTTTGTTTATTTGCTTCACACAAAGGCTCGTTACCTCTGTGATGGCAGTTTTTATTATTCCCCATTGTTCTTCCACCCCTCCTTCCTGCCCATTTGCTAGTGCATTCCTGAAGCACTCACCATTTTGGCAAAGTCAGCCCTCCTAAAGTCCAGTGCTTTTGCCTTTGTTGTTTGACTCTATTGCTGTGTTTATTGTGAACCATACTGTTGGGTGGTCGCTAGTTCCCAGATGGCTACCCACTTCTACATCTGTGATCCTCTCTCCATCTCCATTTGACAGAACCAGGTCTAAGATTGCTCCCTCTCGAGTGGGCTCCAATACTAGTTGTCTAAGGCATGCCCCTGGGGCATCTAGAATATCCCACTCTTGAGTGGCTACTGCAACTGGACTCCAGTTAACATCTGGCATATTCAGATCACCCATCAGCAATATCTACCCTTTTTCTGCCATTCTAAGTATATTTTCTATCATTTCCTTGTCCATTTCCTCCCCCTGAGGAGGGGGTCTGTATAAAACCCCTGTGTGGATTGTGGTGTCATTGCCTGTCTTCAAATTTACCCACAGTGCTTCTTCTCCTCCCTGTTTACCCTTTTGTTCTGTTGCTTTGATTCCTTCCCTTATGTAAAGAGCTACTCCTCCTCCTCCTCTTTTACCCTCCCTGTCCCTCCTGTAGATGAGTGTATCCTGGTATGTTTACGTCCCAGTCATGGTTTTATGTATGTACCATGTTTCTGTGACTGCCACAATATCCAGATGTTCCTCCTCCATCAAGGCCACTAATTCAGGAAGCTTGTTACCCAGACTACGGGCATTGGTACTCATTGCTCTCCATTTTTTGATGGCTTTACCTTCTGTTGCAGCATCCCCCACTGACCTTTCTACCTCTGTCTTTTTCTCATTTAGTACCCTGTTTTGTAGGGAGAGGATGGGATTTTCCTGCTGCTTATCAGTGCCTCCCCCCTTGACTAGTTTAAAAGCTTGCCAATGAAGCATTTAAACCGATTGCTCAAAAGACTTGTTCCCTTCCTGGACAGATGCAGACCATCCTGCTAGTATAGGCTGGTGTACCTCCAGGTGGAACCCCAGTCCCCAATGAAGCCAAACCCCTGTGCTCCACACCATTTTTTCAACCATTCATTAAACTGCATGGTGCAAAGTGCCCTCACCTGCCCCATGCCACTGACAGGCAGCACCTCTGAGAAGAATACTGTGTGTGCTACTTGTCTTAGACCCCTCCCCAACTCTACAAAGTCCTTCTGCACTGCTCTAATTTCATGATGAGCCAAGTCATTTGTCCCTAGGTGGACAATGACGTCCAGCTCAGACTCCCGTGCAGCTGTTGTCGTGATCCTGAGGATGCGCTTCCTGTCCCTCCAAGCCATGGCACCAGGCAGGCACTTTACTTCAGTTTTCCCTGCCCCGTTCTATCCCCTAATAATTGAGTCCCCCACCAGGAGCTGCTTCCTTTCCCTGTGGTGTCCTCTGCCTTCTTCCAGTGGGCCTCCCTTCCCAACCTGGGTACCCAGAATGTGACTTTTCAGACCCTGTTCATGAACCTAAGGGAAATGCCCTGTACTGAAGCTGGAGAATCAAATCATTGTTGCCTGTGAAAGGAGTAGGAGCTCTGTATTTTTCTGTGGTGTACAGTTCGCGCGGGAAGCATGTGAGAGGCCTTGAAGTCGGCCTGCTGTTGCCGTAAGCGTTAGTCGGACTGAATCCGAGGTTTCTGAGAGGAAGGAAGACTGAAAAGTTGAAGCCAGGCTCACCCTGTAGAAGACTGGAGATATTGCTGAATCGCGTTCGGTCTGTCAGGAACTGAAGCTGCTGTGTGTGCTCCCGGGTATCTTGCAGTAATTGCGATTGGGATTGAGGAGCAGCCTGCCTGGTATAGTACTTTCCCTTTACATATGAATGTGCATAGAGCTTGTGGGGAATCGTTATTTCCCTGTACTGTGTGCTGTGTGGTGAAGCTGGGAGCAAACCCCAGCGTGTCTCGGACTAAATCTGTGTGTTATCAACTGCCTAGGGGTCCAGCCACAAGGACCCTGCCTCCATGCCTTGCTGTTTCTAGCAATCCAGAGAATATCCACCATCCGGTTCTCAACTTGGGTATTGTGAGTACAAATCAGGGTATTCTCCTGCAGCCTGTTATCAATCACAAGTGTGTCACCTAATTCATAGAAATAGAAACATAGACTTT
The DNA here is from genome assembly GCA_016271365.2 of Neoceratodus forsteri. NCBI lineage: Eukaryota > Metazoa > Chordata > Ceratodontiformes > Ceratodontidae > Neoceratodus > Neoceratodus forsteri. The sequence continues at coordinate 612,113,182 of CM057454.1, read as the reverse complement.
GATGGCAGATAAGGACCGCTAGGCCCATCTAGTCTGCCCATTTCCCTACCTACAGGATAGGCCGCAGATCCTAGTTAACCAACAGCCTATATCTTCCTGCCCCCACAAGAATTGCCTTATGTCTGTCCCATGCATTCTTGAATTCTCCACAGTTTTAGACCACACAACTTCCTCAGGAAGGCTGTTCCATCCATCCACTACCCTCTCTGTGAAATAATACTTCCTCACATTGCCCCTGAACTGCCTCCTTCTATCTTTAAATTGTGTCCCTTGTTCTTGCAAGTCTCTTTTCTGAAAGATGCTACCCTCTTGGACTTGTTGATTCCTTGAGGTACTTGAAAGTTTCTATCATGTCCCCCTCTCCTTCTTTCCTCAAGGGTATACATATTAAGCTCCTTTAGTCTCCTCATCTGCTTCTCTTGCAGACCCTGCCCCATTTAGTTGCCCTCCTCTGGACTGCCTCTATCCTGTCTATGTCCTTGTGGAGATGGGGTCTCCAGAACTGGACACAGTATTCCAGATGGGGTCTCACCAACTGTCTGTACAGAGGGATAACAACTTCCTGTTTTCTGCTGCTGATGCCTCTCCCTATACATCCCAGTATACCCCCAGCCCTCCCTACTGCGTTCTCACATTGCTTGCTAACCTTAAGGTCATCTGATATGATTACCCCCAGGTCCCTTTCCTTTTTTGTTGTTGTTACTACCTCCCACCCATTGTGTATTCTTCCCCTGGGTTCTTGTTTCCCAGGTGCATTATTTTGCACTTTTTGCATTGAATCCTAGCTGCCATACGTCTGACCATTCCTCCAACCTTGCCAAGTCCCTTTCATCCTTTCCGCCTCCTTGTATCAACCCTGTTGCAGATCTTTGTGTCATCTGCAAAAGCATACTTTCCTTCAGTCCCTCTGCAATGCCACTGATGAAGACATTAAAAAGGACTGGACCCAATACTGAACCCTGCGGTACCCCACTAGTAACCGCCCTTTCTTCAGAGTGGACTCCATTTACAATTACCTTCTGTGTCCTGTTGTCCAGCCAATGTTTTACCCAGGCTACCACCCTGGGACCCACTCCCAGGCTGGTTAATTTGACTAATAATCTTTTTTTCACTCTTCATGGATTGAGCCATCCGGCTCCGGATTACAACTGGGTGCTGAGCATATATTTTCTTCTACAGGGCCCCATCCATCTGCACCTGCCAGCCAACCCCGAGCAACGGACCTGGGTACCCAGAATGTTACTTTTCAGACCCTGTACGTGTGCACAATACTGTGATTTAATTCTGCCAATTAACCTGATCTCCCCCTCCTGTGTTTCATTCCCCCTAAATAAATCAGATTTGATATTGTTGAAGTTTAAACTGTCTGAAGTGTCAATACCTATATATCAAGCATTGTATTGGTTTGTGTATGTTGATTAACCTTATTTTACAGGGAGTCCTCAGAGACGAGCCCCAGAATCAGTCTCGTGGGTAAGTGGTACTTTATGAGTGAACAGTGTATACATGTGGGGTATTGGGACTATAACTCCTGTGCACTGTGTGAGCCACTAGAGGGAACAAAAGGGGGTAACAATGTCCCAGAGGGCTGTGATCAAGCTAATCTAACCACTACAAACCCTGACCTCTGGGTGGAGGCACCCGTCACAGAACCTAGGCCCCTGAACCTGTCCGTAGTCAAGCAGGCAGGAGCAGTAGCCCTTGGGATAGCGCCACCCGGAGGTTACAACTGTATAAATCATTAGTGAGACCTCACCTGGAATACTGTGTCCAGTTCTGGAGATCACATCTCCTGACATAGACAGAGCAGAGGCTGTCTACAAGAAGGCAACAAAAATAGTGCAGGGTCTGCACCAGAAGCCATATGGGGAGAGAGTAAAGGACCTCAATATGTACACCCTGGAGAAAGAAGAGAAAGGGGGGATATAACAGAGACTGTCACATACCGCACGGGAATAAATAAGGTACAAAAGGGAAGCATTTTTCAGGGGGACAAAAAGATGCTCAAGAACAAGCGGGCATGCTATGAAGCTGGAAGGGGTAGACTTAGGGGAGATGAAAGGAAGTACTTCTCCACAGAGAGAGCAGTGGATGCCTGGAACAGCCTTCCAGTGGAGGTGGTGGGGGCAAAATCGGTGATGGGATTCAAGAATGCATGGGATAGGCATAAGGGAACCTTAGTCATAGGGAAGGGAGGGCTAACCCGGAGATCAAGTAGGGTCTACGGCATTACAGCAGGTAGGGAAAATGGGCAGACTGGGTGGGCCAATCAGTCCTTATCTGCCATCAAATTCTATGTTTCTATATTGCAGTTCCACAGTCTAACTTAAAAAAAAAAAAGGAAAGAAATTTCAGTACTAGAGAGTAAGAGACTGCCCATGCACACAATTGAAATGCTTGCCTGTAATTCAGTGGTCAAGCAGCCAGCCACTCCCACTTCCTGAGTTATATAAGCAGTTCCTCTCAGCCTCACTGTGAAGCATTTTGTCTTTGCAGCTGGAGGCTATGTTGGTTGTCCTCTGAGCTGGATGGGGCCCACCCCCCAAGCCTGCTGTTTCTGTGTGTCTCTGCTGGACTTCAGTGTTTGTTTTCCTGCTTCTGGTTTGTATCTTTCCTCTGGCTGTGTGCTTCCCTGTGTTTTGTTTTTTTTTTGGGGGCTTTCTGTTTTCAGTTTGCTGTGTTTTGGTTTCCTCTTTGGGGGGGGCTTTTATTTTTAAAACTTCTAGCATACTGCTACTACAGAGCTTATTCTGCTTGCTTTCAGTTACAACTCTCAATTTACTGCACTGCAACCCTACTCAGAGCTCATGCTACTGCTTTAAGTTACCTACAACTTCAGCCACTGCTGCTGACTGTTTAATTACTTTTGTACCCAGTGCCTGTGTTTTAATGCTGTACTCATTTAACTACTGCTGTACAGACCCACTTGCTTCCTGCTTCTGTATTGTTTACACCCATTCCTATTCTACCTTGTTTATTCTGAGGTTAGCTGAAGCTCCTGCTGAGGCTATTAAACTAGCTTTTATATCTGCATGTGGTTCTTGGCCTTTCATCACTTCCTTGTTTGTCCTACGACGGGGACTGGGAGGTGCTTGGGAGGTCGTGGTCTATGTGGTTAATTAATTTTGTTCTAAATCCTATCTTCGCCACCGAAAATCCTCAGAGTTTGTCAACTTGATTTGGCTATTCATGTCTGGCTGGCTTGCCCCTAACTCAGTGCTGTGTACTTGCTATACAGTTGTTATGCAGATTCACCTATTACTACTACTGCTTACTGACCTATCAGGTCCACATTTGCTTATGCAATCGTTGCTCCTTGCTTATGCAAACCATTGCTTCATGCCTAGTGCCATCCCCTTGACTTTGGCCTGGGACTTTCCTGCTCTCAATCTGCATTCGACCTTGCAAGGTCTCAGCACTCAATAATCATTATGATCTCAGCATGCTGTGCTCATTCAGTGCACCAGCTTTGCAACTCTCAATCAATTTTGGGCATACCAGCCATTCTAATTTGACACAGGTTCCTGCAGCCGATGGTCTCGCTCTGCATTTAGTCTGCATCATCGAGTATGTCCAACTTGGGGTGGGATCCTTCACCTGGCCCATAGCTGGTAATGTCCTCACCCCGGGCTTGGCTTTAGCTGCCTGCTATGCAACAGCAGCTCCTGGTGTAGAATTTAAGACTAGCGGTGAAGGGTGGTTACGATGACCTCCTTTGGCTCTAGTGTTCCACTATAACGGTTGGCCATGACTTTGGTGGTTTCCCTAGCAAGGCACCTTCACCGCATTCTCCCCACGACTGCCTCTGGTTCACCTGGTTTGATTTAGAGCAGGTAGGCCAGGTGAGTGCCTCAGCAGTTGTTGCTCTCCTCCTGCGCCTTGGATGCTCATATTGTTGCAGAGTTTTCTCTCAACCTTCCACAACGCTCCCGCTAGAGGGTTTGAGTGAGAGCCTTCCTCCAAATTGAAATGTTTTCCACCTCCATTTAATTGGGTTTTCCAAACTGCAGCTGCAGAGTCGTCACTAAACACATTTTCCCAGGCCTGGAGGGAAGGCGACCTAGGTCTTGGATCCCCAGAGATTTCCTCCTCATAGGGTTATTTTTCTCTTCTCTGTTGCCTCAGGTCATAACACTTAGTTAGCATAATTGTTTCCCCTAGTTTCCTTAGGTAGGTTCCGTTGTTGGATGGAGGTGGAGGATGTTCTGCCATTCCCTCTCTCCTTAGGGATCCTTCTCTCTCAATGCAGTCATCACTATTCTTCTCTACTCCTTGTTCCAGTTACTGCTTGCTCCTTACACATCATGTTGCCTCCTTTGATTGATGCTACATTTCTTTGAGGTTCCTTAAAGGTACCTTTTAGCCACGGGAACCATCCGTTGGCAACTGTAGAAACAGAACCCTCTCCGAGGTTCCTTGCTTCATACCCTACAGGTGGTAATTCCTCTGGAAGAGTGCGAACGGCCACAACCAAAACTAACTGAGTTACACAAGCATAACACTACACTGGCTGCGTGAGGTCAGTGAATTGAAAAGGTTGCCTGTAATTCAGTGGCCAAGCAGCCATCACTACTTCTGAGCTATATCAGCAGTTCCTCTCAGCCTCACTGTGAAGCATTTTGTCTTTGCCCCACCATCCTCCCCTCCTCCTCCAGCGACAGCGCTCTCTCCTTAGGGGGATTCCTAAGGTACCTTTAGCCACAGGAACCATCCTGTGGCACCTCTAGGGGTAGAACCCTCTCCGAGAGTTCCTTGCCTCGTACCCCTACAGGGTGGTAATTCCTCTGGAATAGAGAGTGTAAGGCCACAACCAAAACTAACACAGTCACACAAGCATAACACTATACTGGCTGCTAGGTCAATGAATTTCAAGCGTTGAAGGAAAAAACTCCATGCACCAGTAATTATAAAAAATAATGGCAATGCAGCTGTGCTGTTATAGATTTTTTTTTTGCACACCCTCACTGTGTGATGACCCCATAAACCTCCGGAGTGGTCATTACATAGAAACATAGAAACATAGAATTTGACGGCAGATAAGGACCGCTTGGCCCACCCAGTCTGCCAATTTCACTACTGGATAAGCTGCAGATCCTAGTTAACCAGCAGCCTACCTCTTCCTACCCCCATCCCCCAGAACTGCCTTATGACTATCCCATGCATGCTTGAATTCCACCACTGATTTTGACTCCACAACCTCCTTGGAAGGCCCGTTCCATGCATCCACAACCCTCTCTGTAAAAAATACTTCCTTAAATTACCTCAGGCAGCCCCCCTCTATTTTCAAATTGTGCCCTCTTGTTCTTGCACCTCTTTTTGAAAGATGCTACCCTCTTGGACTTTGTTGATTCCTTGAGGTACTTGAAGCGTTTCTATCATCCCCCTCTCCTTCTTTCCTCGAGGCTATACATATTAAGCTCCTTAAGTCTCTCTTCATATGTCTTCGGTGCAGACCCTGCACCATTTAGTTGCCCTCCTCTGGACAGCTTCCATCCTGTCTATGTCTTTGTGGAGTTTGGGTCTCCAGAACTGCACACAATACTCAGATGGGGTCTCACCAGCTGTCTGTACAGAGGGATAATAACTTCCTGTTTTCTACTGGTGATGCCTCTCCCTATGCATCCCAGTATCCCCCCAGCCCTCCTTGCTGCCCTCTCACATTGCTTGCCCGTCTTTAGGTCATCTGATATGACTACCCCAGGTCCCTTTCCATTTTTGTTGTTGTTAGTATCTCACCCCCCATTGTGTACTCTTCCCCTGGGTTTTTGTTTCCCAGGTGCATTACCTTGCACTTCTTAGCATTGAATCTAAGCTGCCATACATTTGACCATTCCTCTAACCTTGCCAAGTCCTTTCTCATCCTTTCCACCCCACCCTGTGCATCAACTCTGTTGCAGATCTTAGTGTCATCTGCAAAGAGACATACTTTTCCTTCCAGTCCTTCTGCAATGTCGCTTATAAAGACATTACACACCTTGGGTGTGTAAAAAAAAAAAAAAAAAACCCGTAACACACAGTTGCATAGTTCTAATGGTTCTGATAAGGCCCAGACGTATCATGGCTTATCAAAACCTTCAGAACCTTTTGTGGATCTCCAGTGTAACCCTGTTGCAAATGAAACACATTTACTGGGGGAACACACTTTCTTTGATGGGGTGTAACCAGGGATTTCAGATCTGCACACCAAGTGGACTCACTGCTACCCCTCCCCCTTGTTAGGTTGAGCTACCCCAGAGTGTATCTAGACAATGTATTGTGTTTGTTGCCTCATTTGGCACAATAAATACAACTTTTGTATCTCTTGACAATGGTTGTTGCCATGCATGGGTAAAAACAAATGCCATGCATTGCTCCCTAAGACACCCACATACCAGCCCAGAGTCTGTAAAGTTGCATTGTCCTTGGGATGCAAAGGCAGTATTAGTGACCAGTCCTTCTAGTTTTGACTCCTATGAATAAAATTACAAAAAGGTTCAGTATTTTCTTAGTTAGTTTTCATGGAAAAAGGAAGCATCTCAGAGCCTATTTGCTACCCCCCTTAAATAAAATTGCACACCATGGAGTACTTGGAGTATGCCTGCCTACACCCATGCTTTGATGTATGATCGAACATACCTGACGGGGATCTGTTAACCGGTTTCCTCGTTATATGTTGAATTTTTACGCTTAATTTAGACAGTTTTATACGTTCACGGGGTACTTTTACTCGGGAGCCATTCCATGTTGCTACTAAAAGTAAGTCAGACTTTAAATTTACCCCGTTTAAATGTACTCCTGTAAACGGAACTTTTGTTTACCCAGGTCCCCCGCCTCGCTTCCCCAAGTTCTACAACTGTGTTTTCCAACCCCTAGCAGTAATACCTGAAGAGAGTACATGCGTACTGGGAAGATGGAATCAATACCGCTGTTTCCCTGCAGGGGTCTTTGCGTCGCATGGTTGGAAAAAGTTTTTAGTCCCTTGAAAACTTTATCTCGCAGTTGCTGTTCGCTGGAATTGGTGGAGACAGCTCAGTGCTTTTCAGCAACTGTTAAAAGTGACCGTCAGGGTCATACCTCCTACGGTCTGATTCTGAAACCTCAGAGGGATTTGCTCTCCTTTCGACGAGCTTTCTATAAATCGGGACGTGATTAACCCTCTCGGGGACGGGGTTCCCGCTGGAACAATCTGTAGAATACAAACTTTATTTTTTCGTCTTTTAAATCGGTGGTGGATTTCTTTGGGTTTTGGTGCGCGATTTACAGTTGCTGCTGAAGCATGTTCTGCAGGAATCAGACGACAAGGGCCACCGTGGCCAGGGGCTCGGCTCTGGATTTGGAGATCAAGAGGGGCCGGTACCGCCAGAGCATGTTTTTCGAGGCGCTCCCGGTAAGAAACTCCCGTTTATTAATAATGTAAATTGTTTTGGTCTTCATCATATATTAAAAAAAAAATGATCGTTGCTCATTGCGCTGGGGTTGTCCTGGAGTCTGGTGAAGAAAGAGTTAATAAAGTTCAGTGACCTGGAGTTGAATGTTGGAAAAAGGCAGAAAAGGGTCATCTGTCCATTCATATTATCTGTCCGTACCTCGCAACTGTCCCTGATTTTCAGGGATGTCCCTGATTTTGCCTCAAAATTTTACTCTGTCCCTCCTAAAATTTATGTTTCCGTGGCTAAACAGTAGGGTCTGTAAGCACAAAATAATGTCAAGCATAAAGTTACAGACTTCTTCTTTAGAAAATGCATTTTGCACTAAGCCTCATATTCTACCAGATTTCTGAGTGGATATCTCTAATTCTAAAAATGTGTCCCTGATTTTGGTCCTTTGTCCCCAATTTTTTTTAAGCCTTGTCCCTGATTTATGAGGCACGAGTTTAAGAGGTATGCGTCTGTCTGCCTGTCCATCCATCCATCCATCATATCTGTCTCTCTATTTGTCAGTCTCCTTGGAAAAACATGACTACTGATTTTTTAAAATACTTTGCTCAGTATCAAAATTATCACAATATGATAAGAGGGATTGCTGATATTAGTTCTGTTTAATTACGTTAGATAGTGTTGGTTTACCTATATTTTCTAGTTGGGTTTTGTGGGAGTGACCATCGGCACTCTACAGTGGGCAGTGGCCTGATAAAGCAGAACTATATAGCAATTTATTGTCAAGTAAGGTTAATATAGGAAAACAGATGGATATTGGTGTCACCATTGCAAATGAACGTGGCCATCGTGGACAATAGTTATTATAGCATACCTCCCTTACCCCTACCCTGCCACTGGTTCCCTACCTTAACCTTTCCCCCTATGACAAAGGGCTGCCTGGCACACTGAGCTCCCGGCACGGAATCCCGCCCCTCCTCTTCCGTACTCCTCATGTTCTTTCTAATCCTTTGCCTGGCACTATGCCTCCTCTCACAGTAACCTTCCCAAGAATGACTTACCACTGCTCTAACTGATACTTAACTATCCATTTGACTGTATCTTATCAAAGGGTTCTAATTACCTGTCTATCAGATTGTTAATGTTATGAGTTATGATTTACCTACTGTATGTTGTTGACTACTTGCCTTTGTAATCCTTAATCCAATTCTTAATGTATTTTCTCCCTCCTGACGTGGAACCTTTGTAAGTGAGCTATAGCTCAAAGGTTGTAATCCGAGACTTGAATGAATAAATAAATAGTGTATGGAAGAATGTTATTGTTAACCTAATTCCATCATTTCCAAGTGTTGTACTATTGATGTGACATCACAATGCTGTTGTACCATTGTGAGTATGTCACATCGATGGTACAACATACAATGTCTTTGTGCATGTGCAACTCGCGATGCGCTGGATGTCGGTAAATGGCCATGGCAGGGAGCTCTGACACAGCACGTGAACTGCAAGCAATGCACTCAAAGTAAGTGAATATTTATTTTTTACTGTTGTCCAGAACACAGCAGGAGACTGTAATTTTGTTTTTATTAAAAAAAAAAAAATGGAGAGAGAGAGACTCTGTGAGAGCAGAGGACCAGGACAGAGTGGGGATTGTTCTTGGATTTGGGGGGAGACAAGGTGTGATATCACGGTGCAGTGCCAAAGAAGTGATCAGCAATTGATTTACTGTTGCCCATACACTATAAAAGACAATGGATGGGCAACAGTAAACAACAACACTGACTTCACTTCTTGAGATTGTATGACAACCGAGAACCTCTTGAGCTTCCCTCTCAAGGTTTACTTGGTTGTCATGACAACCTCTCGAAGTGAACACAGCATTGTTGTTCACTGTTGCCCTTCCATTATCCTCTGTATAAAGTATGGTAGAACACTATTGTCAATGGAAATCCAGCCCTAGAATTCCTTGTTGTGCCACACTAGCAATGTCACTACTACAGCACAATAACATAGAATGTCATTGCATGGCCTCCTTCCCCACAAGCCGCGTTGGTGATCATGAAGGAAGTTTTTTTTTTTTTTAATTACCGGTTGTGTGGCAGTCCGTGTTGTTTGTTCTGCATTATGTCGCCTCAATTAGCAGTCAGTTCACTACAGATCGGGGGAGGAAAGAGAGAGAGAGGCAATGCAAAGTAAGATTTTTTTTATAGGGGGGGTTGTGAAGTACGATACTCGAAAATGCCGGCTATTCAGCATATATAAGTAGGCACCAAGGAGGCATCTGTTCATTTTCAGCATGTTGAGAACCATACACCATAAAATATAGTGTATGGTTCCCTATACACAGACAAGGCTGCATCTTAATCTTAAGGTTGCCATGGCAACCAGGGACCTCTTGAGCAGTGCTCTCGAGGTCCCTGCTTGTCACAGCAACCTAAAGAACCATACACAGTCTTCTATGTGACACCCTGTTCAAGACGTTGGTGAAATGTGATGAGGAATACACTTGAAGCTGGCATACTGCCTTAACCCTAAGGCTGTGGAAAATGTAGATCTGCTTTTGTTGTGTTGCTGCCCGTCAGTTGACTGCTGATTTTGTAAAACAATAGGAAAACTGACTGCCATTCTGAAGGGCTAGAGTTTTATGCATCTTAGCGTGGTGCTGTGAGGGTTTCACTGAAGACGGCTGGTTGCACGGCTGTTCGAATTCTATGTTTCTATGTTGGGTTTTCTGGGGTGGACAAAATGTGTTATATAAAACAGTGTTCCAGCTAAAAGAGATTGCAAGTACATAACCCCCTGTCATGAATTTCATGGGACAGTTCTGAAATTCCCTCTGTTGTTCTGAATTTTTAGCTGGCCATAAGAGAACTGGTATAGGAATTTCTAATGCTTGACCTGAATTTTATTGGTGTTGCCAAGACACATTTCTGGACTTGGCCTGCATTTCAGGAATTGTCCATAATTTAGTGTGCTGTAAGGTGGTCACTGTTAGGGTAAGCTGCTCCTTGAGTCCACCTGGGGTAAATTTTGCCAATGTCTTGGGAACCCAGGCCTACTACTCAACCATTTGTCACCCAGATGTGCAAACAGTCACTCAAAACTGAGTTCTCGTCATCTTGCTTATAGCCACAGGTCTGAAACAATCTTGCCTTGGGTAACAATCCACTCACCAGCATTGCATCAGCTAAACTGCTCCTCAAAAATCGAATTATAGGTCACAGCATGAGATTAGAGGGAGGCCGATTAAGGGGTAATGTGAGGAAGTTCTTTTTCACAGAAAGGGTGGTGGATGCATGGAACGGCCTACCTCAGGAAGTGGTGGATATGAATACAGTGCAGGGCTTCAAACAGGCATGGAATAGGCATAAGGGAGCAATACAAATGAGTATGAATAGATAGGCCATTGACAGAGCAAAGGCTGATAGCACATTTATAAGGTAGAAAAAGAAATGGGCAGACTGGATGGGCCTTGAGGTCCTTATCTGCTGTCAGCTTTTATGTTTCTATGTAAACATGCCTAATGTTCTTCTATGACTGCACCTGACTATGTTTGTTAGTGTCATAATTACCTGGTTCTCTCATTACTGATCTTGCATGTAAATCCCGTAACCTTGTACAGATTTTGTAATTTTTCCATCAGCTGCTTTACTTGTTCCTCACTTCCCGCTCCAGGTCACATCTGTAAACCAGATTATTTTTTTTTGTCTCTGTATGTTTATGTGGTGAAATAATTTTCAGTCAGTCAGTAAAGTGTGTGTGTGTTGTGGATGCATTGTCAAATCCTAGACAGACTCTCAAAATACTATAGAAATAGGGAATTTCATTCCTTATTGATAATTCAGTTTCTGGGTCAGGCACCTAAGGTGAGCTGGAAATTTTGTGGGGTGGAGAGTGGTGGTTCTGGATGCATTGTCAGATCCTAGAGACAGAAGCTCAAAATACTGCAGAAATGGGGAATTTAATTTCTTATTGGTACAGTCAAAGCTGCTTATAACGGTCTGCTCTTTGCATAATACATTTGTCCATTATAAGCGATGTCTGGCATATCCAAAACAAGCATTAAAACAAGCATTTGTCAACGCCAAGTGTTTCTTGCTGTCATTAGCAGTGGAAGTGCAGGAGTTAGACAGATGCAGTATAGGAATGGCAGTGAAGTACTGAACTGATGCCAACTCCACCCCCACCCTGCAGAGATGGACAGGCATTGGGCTGTGCCTTTGGGTCATTGGCCAAAACGGTCACGACATTTCACCTCACCATACCCTGCAGACACTTACAAGTGTCGAGGTGTGCTTTGAAGTGTTCGGGCTTTACACTCACCTCATTCCATAAGGATATACACTAAAATGGGTGCAGTATAGGAGTATGGGGTGAACTCTGGGGCCAGAGGGTGTAAGTCGCACCTCAATGCCTGCCACTGGCTGCAGGGTGGGTGTGGAATGGCATGTGCATTACTGTCGACAATCCCAAGTCACACCCCTGACACCTGTCAGTCCCTACAGGATAGGGCGTTATGAGCGAAAACCCTAACACCCTGGGCGTTTCTTGGTATTTTTAGTCTTAAGTTTTCAACATGGGCTTTGTGTGATCCCACCGCATGAACAGTGACACTATCAGTTTGTTAGCGGAAAGGTGATTTTGCACAGCGACTGCGACATTTGGCATCACAGGTTTGAAAACACATTTCAGAACAGGATGTAAAAAATGACAGCTGTATTGTTCATGAGGAGGTGTTAAAAAATGGCAATGTTGAAAATCTGGAGTGAAAATATAAAAAAACTGAAGTCGCAAGTATGCGTCGAAACTGCTCAACACACACCCGTAATGTAATTTAGTTTTGGGATTTTTTTACAGCAGATTTTCAACATAGGCATTTTGGGACCTCCGCTCATGAACAGTGTCATTGTGATTTTCTTAATCTATCCTAAACACTGATTTCCCACAGAGACCGTGCTATTCTGCGCCGGAAGTGTGTAAACACATTTCGGTCAGGGTATGATAAATGACAGCTGTACTGTTCGTAAAGAGGTGTGGAAAAATGCCAATGTTGAAAATCTGGACTAAAAAAAAAGATTATGAATTCATGAACTTACAAGGGTGCGTGGAAATTGCACAATGCACGCTCGTAACACAGTGATTTTATGGACTTTTGTCACCAGATTTTCAACATAGCCAGTTTAAGACTTCTGCTCATGAATAGTGTCACTGTGATTTTCTTAATCTGTCCCGAACATTGGTTTCGCACACCAACCACGTCACTGTGCGCTACATGTGCAAAATCACATTTCAGGTGAGATGTAAAAAACGACAGTTGTACTGTTCATAAGGAGGTGTAGTAAAATGGCAATGTTGAAAATCTGGAGTGAAAATATAAAAATGCTCGGTTAATAGCGTGCATAGGAAGTGCAACGAGTCAGAACAGTCATTTTGGAATTTTTCACCATATTTTCAACATAGGGTTTTGGGGGCCTACCTCATGAACTGTGACACTGTTGTTTCATTAATTGGTCCTGAAAGGTGGTTCCACGCAGTGACCGCAAATTTTTAGGACCGAATAACAAAATGACAGTGACTGAGTTCAAGAGGTGGGTCCCAAGAACCCCATGTTGAAAATTTGATGATAATAATCTTCCAAAATGGCCAAGATATGCACCAAAGTTGAAAAAACAAAACATTTATGCCATTATACAGCTTACGGCATTTCTTCAGTTAGCGGTCAGCTTTGAAGACACAAACGTGTTCCGGTCCACGAAGATTGTCGTGCTGGGCTCTGGAGGTAAGTATGGGGTGAGGTGGGGGTGTGGCAAGGTGAAGTGCATGAGGCTGGAGTACCCGGGTTGGGGGAGGGGCAAGAGACTCAGCGAGGGACCATTTTTTTTTTTCCAGGTGTTTTTTTTGTAAATACGACGGGGAATTTTGCTCCCAGCGTGGCACCAAGCAGTTTGTTTGGGGGCAGTGGAGCCGACGGGATTGGGCACCCCGGCCGCCATACAGTGCGCGCTGGGGAGGATGTATAGGTTCCAAGTTCCATCAACTGAAATGCTGGTCACTGCAGCCAAGCGGGGGGGGGGGCTGTAAAACTGATCAGAAGCCTCACTGAACCCCCCCATGTCAGACTAAAGCCTAAATGGTGTGCTCCAATAGACTTATTTTTTACAGTTAGGGGCTTCTACTAAGTCATCTTTATTTACAAGCTGATTATGCCCCACTCCCACATCAGGTGTAGTTAACTCCTGCGCCTTGAGTAAAGTCACCTAAAGAAAGAACTCATCTGTTATGGCCACTAGACTAAATGCAGTTAGATAAGAGAATCAATATGTTAAATGTCTTGCTATAAAACACTGTTGAAGCGTCCTTTCAAAGAACCAGTCACTTAACACAGAGAACACAACAATTCACCAATTGGGCCTTATCGAACTCCAGGCTTTTGTAGGGTTCCCTTTGACTGGCTGCACGCATGGCCACAACCTGGACCACTCCCGCTGAAAGGCGGTGCAAGAATGCTTCCTCCTTTTGGCAATGATGCCCGACACCCCAGGCTGCTCCTCTGTGACCTACTGCTCCTCCTTGCCATTAAAGCCCTCCATATCGTTTGTCCTGGATGACTCCTCGAGGTCCGACATCGCCACAATGATTTTCTGGCCAGTTTAAATAAATAAATAAACACTCTTTTCCGACTACAACACTCTGCTGCTTAGCAAGCACTCCAGTTTTCATCTTCTGCCCGCTCAAAATTGTCAGCGCACACGCAGGACTGTTCGCAGCTGCGCACTGTGACGGACCAGGCCGGGAACGAGCACCGCGAGTGTGCGCTCATTAAGACACTTGTTACGTGCAGACGCAGAGGGCAAGCTCAGGACTTCTCAGGTGTGCCAGGGACTGTGCAGGTGAGTGGGTTTGTAAGTGATTTTTCAGGTCAGACCTGTGAAGTGTGGGTCACTTGGGGGGTATGGGACGTATGAGCCATGGGGGGGGTGCATTATGTCAACAGGGATTGGGCACCCTGTCGTCTTTTTTTTTTTTTTTATTTATTGAAATGTTTCACCAGGAAGGCACACTGAACAGTGGATGGCGGCTTTCCGTCGGCTTCCTGGGGACTGTGAGAGGCCGACAGAGAAGCCGTCGCCATGGCGACACCACGCCATCCGCTGTTTTGGTAGTTTGTAATGCACCAAAACAGCTGATTGCATGGTGATGTGGCCGAATTTCTTAACGCATTGTGGCCTGCTCCCTAGCTGCTGACTGACGCATTGTGTTTCTTGCACATGCATGCAAGCAACACAATGAGTGTTTGTTGTTTCCTTTAGCCGTCTGCCTACCATAACACTCCACCCCATTCCCTCTCACTTTTGCCTTTTCCCTAATAAATAAGTTTAGTACTGTGCTATAATGTAGCGAGTGACCCACTAGCAGCTGGATGTAACTGCACCTATACTCGTCTCGCTCTCTTCCCCAGGATGAGTTAGGGCTCACAGCTTGAAAGGGAGATATACACCTGATTATCTCCTTGCTTCAGTATAATACCCTCTCCCCTTTGACCTGTGAGTTCCTGCACTCAGTACTCCTCCTGGAGATGCAAAGAAAATCCACCTGGTATGCACCTACAATCCCCCTATTTGTGGCCTCGACAGTCTCTACCATCTCATTGAGTTCATCGGCTGCAAGGTTAGATCTAGTGCACCTTTTAATTATGGGTGATTTCAACCTGAACTGGCTGGCAAATAATGTCAGGTAATTTGAATCCCTACTCGTTGGGCTCAGCATCACACAATGTATATCCACCCTCACTAGAATCTCCCTTAGAGGTAGTCTGCAGACCCTAAGTGACTGGTTTCTATCAGATAGAGTCGACAAGATCATCCAGTCAAGTACCATTGCTAGTGCCAGCACTGGCCACACCTTTGTCTGCTGTGTTTGGTAAATCAAACTGCCTTTTCCACCTTCACTCTTTGTTCATGCACCTATCTGAGCAGGATCTGCTTTATCACCCTCCTCCTTCACCCCTTCCCATCCTCCCTATTTTTTATTAAAACATGACCTTGAGGAAAATCAAAGACTTCTAGGCAATTCCTCCCCCTGTACCAGTGCCAGTCATGAAATTCTGTAACCCTGGCACCATTATGCCAAGGGCTACTATCCCTGCCTTGCTGGCTGAAACAAGGTTGTGGGGCCTGCGTTCCCATAATTAACTTTAAAACTGGTTCTTCCCAAGATAACATGTTATAGAGTGCCTCCACCCAGAGTATACCTTTCAGTGGACTAGCACCTGCTACAACCCTCTGGGATGCTGTACCCACCCATATTACCTAGATGCCATCACAAGCATGACCCAATAGACATTTCCCCCACATTCAACACATTATTGTAATTATTAGCTCTCTATTATAATATGCTCATGAGACAGGAGTATGCAGAACAACAACAACAACAGGAGCATAGAAAGGTTAAGGGAGGGATAGTGAAGATTAATAAAGGAGAGGGGGGGTGGGCAGAGGGAGACAGTGAAAAGGTAGTGATACTGAATGAATACTTTTGCTCAGTATTCACAAAAGAAGATAAGGAGCAGTTACCTAAACCAGACATTAGAAGCACTCTGGGTAGGGGGGTTGATACCAGTCCATTCACAGAAGAAAGAGTCCCGAAAGAACTCCTAAAACTCAAGGTGTACAAAGCAATGGGGCCTGACGGGATTCACCCCAGAATCCTAAAAGAACTAGGGGGGGGACCTAGTGACACTACTGACCACACTTTTTAACAAATCATGGCAGGATGGGGTGGTACCTGAGGACTGGAGGAGTGCAGATGTGATTCCCCTTTACAAAAGTAGGAGCAAGGCAGAAGCAGGAAATTACAGACCTGTAAGTTTGACCTCAGTGGTGGGAAATGATGGAATCACTTCTGAAAGAAAGAATTGTTGAGCACCTAGAGGCCAGCGGGGCAGGACCCAAAGCAACATGGATTTACAGCAGGAAGGTCATGTCAGACTAATCTAATTGATTTCTTTGACTGGGTGACCAAAATAATAGACCAGGGAGGGTCTGTGGATATAGCCTACCTAGACTTTAGCAAGGCATTTGACACAGTCCACACAAAGATTAATAATCAAGTTAACCAGCCTGGGAGTGGGTCCCAGGGTGGTAGCCTGAGTGCGAACTGGCTGCACAACAGGACACAGAAGGTAATAGTGAAAGGAACACACATTCCGAAGAAAGGGGTTACTAGTAGAGTACCTCAGGGCTCAGTACTGGGTCCAATCCTCTTTAACATCTTTATAAGTGACATTGCAGAGGGTCTGGAGGAAAGATATGCCTCTTTGCAGATGACACAAAGATCTGTAACAGAGTTGATACACAAGAGGGGGTAGAAAAGATGAGAAGGGACTTGGCAAGGTTGGAGTAATGGTCAGACATATGGCAACTTAGATTCAATGCAAAGAAGTGCAAAGTAATGCACCTGGGAAACAAAAACCCAGGAGAAGAGTACTCAATAGCAGGAGAGGTACTAACAACAACAAAAATGGAAAGGGACCTGGGAGTAGTCATATCAGATGACCTAAAGGTGGGTAAGCAATGTGAAAAGTCAGTAAGGATAGTCAGGGGGATGCTGGGATGCATAGGAAGGGGCATCACAAGTAGAAAAAGGGAAGTGGTTATCCCTCTATACAGACAGTTGGTGAGACCCCATCTGGAGTACTGTGTGCAGTTTTGGAGACCTCATCTACGCAAGGACATAGACAGGATGGAAGCAGTCCAGAGGAGGGCAACTAAAATGGTGCAGGGTCTACATCAGAAACCATATGAAGAGAGACTGAGAGCTTAATATGTATACCCTTGATGAAAGGAGGGACAGGGGATATGATAGAAATGTTCAAGTACCTCAAGGGAATCAACAAAGTCCAGGAGGGTAGCATCTTTCAGAAAAAGAGATGTGTAAGAACAAGGGGGCACAGTTTAAAGATAGAGGGGGGACGGCTCAGGGGTAATGTGAGGAAATTCTTTTTCACGGAGAGAGTGGTGGATACATGGAACAGCCTTCCTGAGGAGGTCGTTGGGTCTAAAACAGTGGGGGAATACAAACATGCATGGGACAGACACAGAGCAATTATTGTGGGGGGTTGCAGGAAGCAGGCTGTTGGTTAACTAGAATCTGCAGCTTATCCAGTAGGTAGGGAAATGGGCAGACTGGGTGGGCCAAGTGGTCCTTATCTGCCGTCAAAGTCTATGTTTCTTAACAGTGTATTTACATGGGGAGGGCTAGGAAAGGGTAAAATGGAATAGAGGTTAAGCAATTTACAGTTCATTAGATTGATTGGTTTTGTTTTGATTGTCATGACAGCACAATAATCACTTTGCATTTTTCCCTCAGTCAGTAATCATTGGACCACCCACCAACCGCTGAGATAGTCCGAGCCCTGGCTATCTAACTAGCTGCATAAATCAGTTTACACATTACTCATTAATGCCCACACTGGTAACAGTTCCCAACTGCATTAGACCCCGCTATCTTACACATTAATGTGGGTACCCAGTAATTAACAGTTCTTAAAGGTGCAGGCCTGTTGGTCAGAGCAGCTGTACGTTGGCTGGCTAGTTGGGGCCCTTAAAGGAAGCAAGCAGATTTAGCATATGCAATACACTTGTAAAACTTAAAGCAATTGTATCCGTGGCCGGATGGCCCAGTCTGTTTAAACACTTTAACTATGTACATGTCCCCTTTAGATTTGAGACAGGGCCTGGGCGCTGTACACTCACAGATCAGAATGTCATCATCAGTCAGTCACAGTCCAGTTGTAGAGGAAGATTTAAGGTGATTACAGCAGGCGGAAATTCTGACTCTGGAGACAAGGAGGCTGGCAAAGGCATACAGTCGGGATGCCCAAACCAACTGCAGGATGATGTAGCATTTGCAGATGGAAACAACACTCTTTGCTTTATTGGCAGTGCCCTCTCTGGGCTGGAATCACTGTCTGAATAGACCAGGCTGGAACCCAGGCCGGCACGTTTCAGACCCCACATCTAGGCGGTACCCTTTGGGGGAAATGCATATGGCAGTGCCCTAGGTGGCACACTACCAGGCTGTGTCCTAGGCCCACTTTCAGTGGTTACATTGCATTCAGCAGATTTAAACATCGGCACATTTGTACCTTTCTCTCACGATCCTTCAACCAGGGGCCAACGTGGCCACCCTTGTTCTTTCATTCATCAGATACAGGCTTTCGCAAGGATGGGTGCATTCCTCCCTAAAGCTAGGGTGAACTGAATACTTACAGTCCTTGCAAAACCACTAGGAGCTTAGGTGCATCTTTTGCACAACACCAGGCGACTTGAAACTTGACTTTTCACCACTTGAGACTCTTTCACCAGATGAGCTTGAGGCTTGGCTCACTACCATTTGAAACAACTTGAACTTGACTGAGCTTGAAGCATGGTTCACTACTTTTTAACAGACTTTACTTGTTGGCAAAGCTGACACTGAGGACCCTTTCAGACTCAGACACATTACTTGGAAGTAACTGGTTTCTGTAGCTCCCTAGGCTCACAACACGTTACTGGGTAGTAAACAGTTATTCGTAGCTTTTTCAGGTTTACAATTACACAGACACAGTCCCTTGTGGCTGTCACTGGCATTTGCCGCTCCCAGCTGGACATATAGACGGTTACTGGCCCACCAGGCACTGTCCGGAGAAATTCAGCATGGTCAGGGAACTCCCCATTCAGTCCTATGGCACTTTACACAGTCATTAATGGGATTTCACAGACAGGACCATCTGCAGTCACTCAGTTGGTAAGAATCCACCCTCTCCTAAGCACTGATCAGACGCCAGGTGCAGACAAACAATCACAAGTCTAATCTTGGTGGGCTTTGCTGCCCCATGCTGATTCTCTTAAGCTTGTACAGTCACAATATTACATTCTAGGCTTCGCTGCCCTTAAAGACTTCTCACACTTGCTCTTGTCAGAATCCGTTTACTCACTTAAATTACTTGTAGAACCGGCCCGGTGGCGCGGAGGGTTGAGGCGCTGGATGCCACACCTCGCACCACATCGACGACTTGAGTTCGGGAGTGGACCCGGGTCATTTGGGTTGGCAGGGGAGGAAAGAATGGAGCATCTGGAGGACTGCGGGGATGTTGATCTCACTGTCTGGCGACTCCCAGTGGAGACTGGGGGCCCTGCAACAGTCGGGATCCAGACAAGGGGGATTGGCCAGAGCGGCGCTCCTGTGGGCGTGTGCAGGAGCATGCATGCGCCATGCTGCAGTGCATTGCACTGCCGAGCCAGTGCTGGGAAGAAAAGAACAAATACCCCCTTCCCACTAGTATGCGAAGGCGGATCTAGGAGCATGGCATCACATCCATTTCCGAGCCCAACAAGTCCTCTGGGTTCTTCTCTCATCCTATCCCACCAGACACTATAGATAGAGCGCCGGTTAGGAGATGGTGGTCCTTGCTCCCAGGGGGCTTAGATCGGGGGGGTTGGGAGATGTGGCGAGAGAGAGGTGCTGCCAGGAGAAATGTCTGGACTTCAGGAGGACGGGATAAGCTGACTAGCCACACAACCCAGCTCGAGAGAGTCCAGTGAGGTAGGGTGAAGAAATAGAGTTGAAAAAAAAAATTACTTGCAGAAAAGGCTTTCTTTCTCTGAGGTTTCTGGCTTTCTTCAGCACTTTCACTACTGAGGTAGAACAAGCGTGCAGCTCTCGCACAGCTGAAGGTTCAGGATTACCCGCATTTTCCCTAAACGTGGAAAGGTGCTGGCCAATCCTGGAGGACAGTGTCTGGCAACCCCCAGGCTAGCAACCTCTGTTGCCTGCAGCCACTTTGTCTCTCTGGTAGAAAAAAGCTCCCTTCCCCTTTGGAGGAGCTTGCACTGGATTACTAGGTCCATTCTGAAGCAAAGGGCCTGAGCCCCCATCCCTGTGGGGGCTCTCACTTGATCACTGCTCAGCCTGCAAAACACTGTCTTTTATGGAGTCCTTCTGATCGGCTGAAACTATTTGCTGCTCCCTTGATAATTGTCTGAACCTGCTTGTCAGTCCGGAAAATGAATATTCATTACCTTCACTTGATGTACAATAGGCTCCCTGTTTTAGCACCTGAAATTAGGTCCCTGCAGTTCCCCGTAAGCCTTTTACGATGTCCCATGAGCTCTGGCAAAAGTCTCCGAAGTCTGGCTTGAAATCCTGGCTTTCAGAGTGACTGTTGCTGCACTAAAATGGCTGTTATGCACACAGTCCCTTGGCAGATTTAACACCGTCCCAATGTAAAGTTGTGGTGCAGCCAGGTTGAACACTTTAGTTAGCTGCTTACCCCACTGTTCAGTAGTCTCGTGTGTGTCCTCCTAAACACTGCCCAGTTTAAACATTATTGTTCAGTCTACCGCCTGTTGTTGCTGCCGAAACATAGGGTCCCCTTGCAGCAGACAGGCTTTTATCTGGCTCCCAATGCTTTAGCCCTGGTGCAGCCAGTACATTTATTTTATTCACACCATTGCCCACTTTGGCTGATAGCCCTCATTGTACCCTGTCAGATACTGTCCTAGGTAAACATTTATTTTGAGTCTTAGGATTGTCGTTGCTGCCAAAATAATCAGTCCTTAGGCAGCTGCCTCCAGCTTATTAATATTCACTAGCTGAATATTGATTGCGGTCGGAATCGGGTCACACTTTCCACGCATGTGCAAGCTCACTGGCCATGAAGACTAAGGAAAAATGGCCAGCAGCTCCACTGCACTCAGAATGCACGAAAAGGGCAAAAGCAACAGAAAGCGGCCACAAGGGGACCTCTGGGCACTTTACTGGACTGGGGATGTGGGGGCACTAAATGGGGGAACACCCTGGGGGAGCCGGCAGGCATCAGGAGGTGCTCCATAGATGGAAGCAGAAAAATTGTAATAAGGTAAGCATCCATTGGGGGGGGGGTGGGTTATAGATATGGAATCCAGACTTATCCAGTTAGTGGCTTCTTGCTTGCCCCCTTCAGTCACTCATATTTTTAACTTGTCCTTGCTTTCTTGTACTGTCTCAGACATCAGGAAAATTAGTTGTGTTGTTCCAGACATCAGGGAAAATCAGTAGTGTTGTCCCAGTCTTTAAGCATGTGGATCCCAAATGTATGGAAAATTATTGCCCCTTTTAGCAAAGGCCCTGTCCACACTACACCGCTCGTGTCTGGTAACGGATGCAATCCATTACGGCTGCAAAGCGGTGAAGTGCGTCCACACCTTGGCGGTGTCTGTTACGGGACCAGCGCGGCCGGTCCACACATCGGGAGCCAGGCGAACGTTAGGGCATGCCCGATCCCACAATGCAGGTTGCACTGCGCTTCGTTACCAGGGCGGGACTGGTTTCATAACCATTGTTGAAACCACCTCATATGTGGTTTCAACAACGGTTATGAAAACGACGCCTCCTGTAACGTTACAGGTGTAAACGCTACCTGTTACGGTAACGTTTTACACCCTCTGTAATGTTACGGAGGTGTAGTGTGGACAGGGCCTAAATATCAGGTTTTCAGTTAAATATAGCGAAAACAGATTTACTTCCCTTTTTCTTTACTCCATCTCAAAATCTTAAATGTAAATGTAAATATTCAATTAAATGGTATAAAACCAATCTTCGCTATTTAGGACTGACAATCCCCCAAAACCCTGAATTATTAGAACTACTAAACTGTGAACCCTTGTCTAATCAAATCCAAAGAGATCTAATTACATGAGCCCGGCTACCGTTGTAATTTTTTCAAAGAATAGAAACCATCCGCATGATTGTCCTCCCAAAATTACTATATCTGTTTCAAAATGTCCCTACCTTCCCCTCAGATTTTTATTTTAAGTCTTGGAATAGGTTAATTTCTTACTTTATATGGAAGGGTCAGAAACCCAGAATCAGATTGTCACTTCTTCAGCTCCCTCTCTCGGAGGGAGGGGCCAACTTACCGAATTGAAAGTTTTATTCAGTGGCTTCCTACTGTAGAATAATGTTTCTGTGGCTTTCTTCCTCTTATCATTCTCCCTGTAAAGATCTAGAATTTGCAATAAATGACCTTTATGATACAATAAGGGTCACATTGGTCTCGGCGGGGCAGATCACCTCCTCTACAAGATTTTATTCCATTTACAGCCCAAATTTTAAAAATGTGGTATAAATTAAAACAACAGAAAGCTTTTAGAGAATTCTTTTTTCTCTATTCTTTAATCTCGGAGGATGACCGCTTTATGCCGGCAAATTTGTATCATACATTCTCCAGATGGAAGCACATGGGGTTACAATTTTTTAAACAATTTCTCTCCACCTGTGGAATTTTTCCATTTGATTCGCTGCAAACCAAATTTGGTCTACCTAATAATGATGTGTTTAGATACAACTAGGTGAGGAATTACTATGCCAGAGAGACATTGATATCCGATTACCGGAGCCATTGCTTCTTGCCTGGAGGTTTTTGGACGATAATATTAGGGGTAGCTTATGGCCACATCAGGTGGGTTATTTTTACAACATTTTAAGAGAGGGGCTGGGTGATTCCTTGATATCTATTACGGACAGCTGGAATAACGACTTAGAATTGAAGGTACAGGAGCAGGATTGGCTTCATTCCTCTGTGCATGCATATAAAATTACGTCACGAGATGGCATGAATTCGCTTGGAAATGTAGGAACCGTTTTTTCCGTGCTCCGGTGATATTAACTAAATACCTTCCAATGTCATATGGGGCCTGCTGGAGAAATTGTTCTTTTAAACTTGCAGATCTTGGCCATATTTTTTGGTCCTGTCCTCTGTTAATGCCATTTTGGTGTTCTGTTCGACAAGAGATTGCTGATTGTATGGGAGAGTCCTTTGATCTCACAGCTGAAACGGTGATACTCTCTATATACCCTAGACAGAGCCCATGGTGGCATCGAACTCTCTTACTTATTCTCATTCTAGCAGCCAAGAAGGCAATAACCCAACATTGGCATTCTTCGGTCATTCCAGTTGTTCACTAATGGAGGGGCCTAGTCGCTGATATTTACTATATGGAGTCATTAACAGCGGAAATCCATAATAAACAGGAATAGTTCCAACAGCAATGGAGACTGTGGATAATATATTATTCCAGATATGACTTAGATTTTGTTCTCTGATTATGTTATTTATGCTTGGTTCTAGGCTGGGGACTGGTCTTGGGAGATGTAAGGTTGGGAAGGTTCTGCTGGTGGTGGGGGTGTGTGGACCATACATCTTAATATTGATTATATGGAAAGACTTCGGAGACAGCTGGTAGAGTGGAAAAGGAAGGGACATGGGGTGGCCTGCAAACATATACAGGGGGGTAAAACCTCAAGCACTAGGGGAGGAACTGGGCGTGGGCTGGAGAAACAGGGGCAGCCTAGCAGGAGGAGCCCAGAAGGCAGGAGTGCCCATAACACCAGGCGGGGGGAGTCACGGGAGGCCAGAGAGAGGGTAGTACGGGAAGAGGTCAGAGGGTAGCGGGAGTGGGGACCCAGGAACAGCAGAAAGGGGACCAAGGAGAGAGAGGCGCAGGAACAGATAAGAAAGGGAAAGGAGGAAGTTTGGTGGAAAAAAACAGGCAGAAAGCGGAGACATCGGGAATAGGAGCTTCGGCAGGAAGGGAAGTGGAGCAGGGCCCGGCAATAAAGGTCGGGGTAGAAGGAAAAGCATGGGGGGAGATCAAAGGGAGCAAAGCACAAGGAAGAATAACACAATAGAAGTGCCAGAAAACCAGGATTTAGGTGAGGGAGAAGAGCAGGTTGGAGAAAGAGAGAATCGAAAAGTTTCAGAGGAGGGAAAGGTCGGCACAGAGAAACCAGAGAACCAGGAAGGGGCACAGGGAAGGGTACAGATGGAGGATGAGGGGAGGAAGGTTCAGGTAGTTTCAGGGGTGGAGAAAGCAAGGGGATGGAGGAGAAGAAATTGGAAAAGAGAAGGAGAATGGCAGCAGTGAGGGGTGTCCAGGAAGAAAAAGGGGATAGAGTCTTAATAGTGGGGGACTCTATTATAAAAGGGGTTGCATGGGGGAGAAGGGAAGAGAGAGGGAAAAAAATGTGGGTGAAGTGCCTGCCAGGTATGACGGCTGCCAAAGTTGTTCATTGGGTCCCCTCTAGGAGGAAGGAAATGGATAAGAAAATGCATCTGATCTTCCACCTAGGCACAAAAGACCATGCAAAGAGCAGCATGATGGAGGTGCAGGCCAGGTTTGTGGCACTGGCAAGGTTCTGCGGCAATTCAGAATTCAAATCCCTGTCCTTCTCGGAGGTGCTACCTGTACCAAGGACCAGCATGAAGGCAAGGCAAAATATTGAGGAATTCAGTGATTGGCTTGTAGGTTGGTGTGCCCAGAAGGGGTATGGTGTGATAGGAGATTAGGGGTCAACACGGAGTGACACGAACCTATATGCCCCGGATAGGCTGCACCTAAACGGGAAGGGGAAAGCACTGCTCAAATGTAAACTGGATGATTATGTTGACTGATGCTACCATTTAAACTAAACAAGGGGGAGGCAGGGAAAAGCCCGGCTGTTGAGGCAGGGGCAGCAGAAAGCCCTACACACACAGCAAGAGGGTAAAGGGACAAACATATAGGAAAGGAGGAGAGAGGGGGGCATAGAGGGTTGTATGTGCGAATGCCAGAAATCTGGGTAGAAAGATCCCTGATCTAACGGCAAAAATGGCAGAGGAGGACCCTGACATAGTGGGGGTAACAGAAACGCGGTGCCACTAGGAGCAGGGATGGGAAATGGATATACCAGGGTACAAATTGTTCAGGAAGGACAGGGAGGGAAGGGGGGGCTGCACTCTATGTAAAGGAGGGTATCAGAGCATCAGAGTTGCAGGGTAAGTGAGGAGAGGCAGAAGGACTCTGGATTTCGTTGGCAGTGGGGAAGGGGGAGTCAGTGCATATGGGGGTGTTGTATAGATCCACAGCGCAGCATGAATCTGCAGATAGAAGTATGGCCGAGTTTGTGAAAATGGCGGCAAGGGGGAGGTGGTGCTGATGGGGGATCTAAACCTACCAGACGTAGACTGGAACACCCTTATGGCTGCTTCAACCAGCAGCAGGGAAATATTGGACTCCCTGCAGTTGGCCCTCCTAAATCAACTGGTCAGGGAGCCAACCAGGGCACAAGCTACTCTTGATCTAGTCCTGACAAACGGGGAAAGGGTGGATGAGCTGTCGGTGGGGGAACATCTCGGTACAAGTGACCAAAACACGGTCAGGTTTAAAATGAGAAACACTGCAGAGATTCACCAGTCTAGGTTAAAGGTCCTGGATTTCAGGAGGACGGACTTCAGGAGAATGGGGTAAATAGTGGTGAGGGCATTGCAGGGGGTGGGGGAGTTGATGGAGGTGGAGGCAAAGTGGGGAAGATAAAGGAAGCTATTGTAGGGGCCACTAACGTCTGTGCCGAGAGAGAGTAAAAATAAGAGGAGGAGAAAACGTTTATGGTATACGAGGGAAGTAGCAAAAAAGGTAAGGACAAAAAGGAAAGCCTTTAGGAGGTTCGAGACAACTCAGATGGAAGTGAACTGGGCAAAATACCAGGCGAGCCAGAGAGAAGCCGGGGTAGAGGTAAGGAGGGCAAAGGCACAGACAGAGGAGCGAATAGTGAGAGGGGTCAAAAAAGGGGATAAGACTTTCTTTCGATATGTAAATAAAAAGAGGAAGACTAGGCAGGGGCTTTTCCAGTTAAGAACAAAAGAGGGGGAGGCGCTACAAGGAGACAGAGAAAAGGCAGACCTACTAAACTCCTATTTTTGCTGTGTGTTCAAGAGGGAGGAAGGAAGGAGGAGAAGAAGGCAGCAGAGCAGGAAATGAAATGGCTGGGGGGGTGGAGATGAGGCAGTTTCTCGTGGAGGAAATATTGGAAGAACTGGGTTGCGTGAAGGTGGACAGGGCAATGGGGCCAGATGGGGTGCACCCAAGGGTGTTAAGGGAGCTAAAGGAGGTATTGGTGGTACCCTTGACTGCACTCTTCAGTCGGTCCTTGGAAACGGGGGTGGTGTCTGAGGACTGGAGGCAGGCAAATGTGGTCCCTCTGCATAAGGGAGAGGGAGGGAGGGAGGAAGTGGGAAGCTATAGACCCGTGAGCTTGACATCAGTGGTAAGCAAGCTCATGGAGATGCTAGTAAAAGGCAGGATCACCAGCTACCTGGAGACAAACGGCCTGATGAATCCAAGACAACATGGGTTTACTAGGGGCAGATCCTGTCAAACAAATTTGAGAAGAGTTTTTGGACGGAGTCACCAAGGAAATAGATCAAGGTAGAGCGGTAGATGTAGCTTATTTGGATTTCAGAAAGGCGTTTGACTTAGTACCTCATGGGAGGCTGCTGTGTAAAATGGCAGGACTGGGGAAGGGGCAGAGGGTAGTCAAATGGGTGGGAAGCTGGCTGGCTGGGGAAAAGGAGCAGAGGGTCATAATAAATGGGTTGACATCCGGGGAGGGCAAGGTCACGAGCGGGGTCCCTCGGGGATCGGTGTTGGGGCCCTTACTGTTCAATATATTTGTAGGGAACATCGTGGAGGGCTTTGAGGGGGGTGTGAGTATGTTTGCGGATGATATCAAAATCTACAATAGGATGGACAAGAGTAAGGGGTGGAAAAAATGCAGAGAGACTTGAGGCATGGTCAAAAAGGTGGCAACTTCAATGCAGAAAAATGTAAAATCATGCATCTGGGCTACAGAAATCTGAAGGCAGGGCACCGTATGGGGGGCAGAGATCTGGAGGAGACAGAACAAGAAAGGGACCTAGGTATCATTATATCCGGGGACCTGAAGGTGGAAGGGCAGTGGCTAAGGGGAATGGAATTGTATTTATTTATTTATTGAAAATGTTTCACCAGGAAAGGCACACTGAGCAAAAAGATGCTCGTCTCATGGTGTGACCTGGGGGCGGGGGGTTACAAAGGAGGAAGGTATACATACAACAGTTGAACTATACAATAGTTATTTATTATTGCTGGGATGCATTGGAAGGGGGATCACCAGTAGGAATAGGGAGGTCATAGTACCCTTGTACACCCATTTAGTCAGACCACAGTTGGAGTACGGAGTCCAGTTCTGGAGGCCATACCTCAGGAAGAATGTGGGGAGGATAGAGAGGGTTCAGAGGAGAGAGTGACAAAAATGGTAAAAGGGTTAGGCCACCTATCCTATGAAGAAAGGTTGAGAGATCTGAACATGTACTCCCTGGAGCAGAGGAGGGAGAGGGGGGACATGATCGAGACTTTCAAGTACGTTAAAGGTATAAACAGGGTGCCAGGGGGGACCATCTTCAAGATGAAAGGAAAACCGAGGACTAGGGGGGCATGGCCTGCATGTGGAGGGAGGGCAGTTCAGGGGTAACATTAGAAAATATTATTATGCAGAGAGAGTGGTAGAAAAGTGGAACAGACTCCCAGAGACAGTCGTTGGAGAGGAAACAGTGGAGGGATTCAAAAGAGAATGGGACAACCACATGGAAGTGTTAAGTGGGGAGGCACAGGTCCAAGCAGATAGCTGGGCAAATGGGCAGACTTGGTGGCCCTAGTTCGGTCCTTTTCTGCCGTCACACTTCTATGAATCTATGATTGTGGAACGGGGAAGGCCAGCAATCTCATGAACTTGGGATGCAGAAATCTTTTTACTTCTTGGATTTAGATTTTCAGTTATAATCTTGGTGATGTTAAAGTTATAAGGATATGTTTATTTTTCATGTCTATTGTCCGGTTTATGTAACATCATAAGCAGTTTTGATATTCATTATTTAAGATCTCATGCCTAATGTAACTAATGTTTTTTTTTTATGTCACCTCATCTTAATAAAAAGATAATTAAAAAAAAAAAAAAAGTAAAATTATTGCGCCCATCGTGGTCATTTCCGCCCTCAGTAAACTGCTTGAGGAAGTTGTGGAGATCAGCTAATGGACCATCATTACACCTGTAATCTACTTTTGCTTGAGCAACATTTCTGTAAGGTCTCGGCTCAACTGTGGTCCTTACCAAACTATCTTCTGAGATTAGATCTGCCATGGACCAAGGTATGTTCACTAGTGGAGTCTTTGTGGATTTATCCAAAGCCTGTGATCTGGTTAACCACAAACCACTCTTCTTCAAGCTTATGGCTTTGGATCTGTCGTTGCATGCGGTGGCCTGGATGGCCAGTCATCCTCAGAACAGGCATATATCCAGAATGAAGAATGCGTGACGTGGTGCAGGGATGAATACTGCTACAGGGTTGGCCAGGCCTAAAGAATGCCACAAACATAAAGAATAGCAGCACTAATGGTTTCTAGCTTGCAAAAATACCTGAGGGTCCACCATAGTGAGGTGCTCAGTTTTATTACACAAACACAGCAGATAAAATGCACACATGCACAACTCCACTGCAAGAAACTGCCACGTAATACAAACTACTAGATGCCCCAGCGCTGCTTCGCTTGGATCAACTTCAGGGAACATGTGCACATTCTCTGTTCCATTTGTGTAATAATCAATATGTGTAATAAAACTGAGCACTTTGTCAGGGAACATATGTACCTGATCTGTTGAGTTTGTGTAAAGGAACTGAGCATCACAATAGTCTATGCTGGTAGACCTTCAGTTATTTTTGCAAGCTAGATACCGTGAGTGCTGTTGCTCTGTGATGTTTGTGGATATTTTCAGAAGAGGCAGCAAACAATCTAATTCAACAGGAGCCTGTCTGGCATGGCTGCTGTCAGTCTAGATGTCCCTCAAGGATCCATTTGTGGTCACATCCTCTTCTCCCTCTTTGTTAATAATCTCCCTTGTATGCCTACCTACTTCAGCACAACACTGTATGCTGATGACTTAGTACTTCTTGCCACCTCCAAAAATATCAGCTTCATCAACTCTCAGTTTATTGCTGATTTCCAGAGTAGGCATACCTGGGTTATAAATATGTAATGATCTTGCTAGAAAGATTATTGTGCTGGGAGACTTTAATCTGAACTGGCTACCCTTCACCCTGACAGAACGCTTGCAAATTGTTAAAATGGCTTAGCTTCACCCAGCTCATTACTGCCCTCATCAGCCTAAACAGCTAGTCACAGCCGGTCCTCGAACCACTCCATCCTGGACTAGATACTGACAAATCAAGAAGATGGGGTCCTCCATGCAGGAGTCCAGTCTGACTCCATCAGCAACCATTGCCCCATTTTCTGCATCTGGTCCCCCAAATCCCACGCCCTCCCCTAAAATGTTTACCTTTAGAGACTTCTCTAAATATGATGCTCCTTACCTGAACTTGCTAGCCCTACACAATGATGCCGGACATCAACACAGCCCTGAGTTTCCTCACTGCAGCCCTAACTGCAGTCCAGGACAGGCACTTGACACTAACCACTAGGAGAATCCGTGGTGGTAATATGAGATGGCTCTCCAAAGACCTCTTCAAAAAGATGAAGAAGAGGGATGCCAAATGGGCAGCATATAAAGCAGCCCCCCCTCCCCCACCTTGGCACAAATGTAGATGACTGTAAACTCTGCAAACAAGAGATCAAATAACTCAGGCTAAATACCTCAAAAACATCCATTCTTGTAACCTTGGCAACCCCAAATATTTCTGGTTCGCGGGGAATTCCTGCATCTCACCCAGCACCAAACAGAATGCCATAAAACTGAATATAGGGACAGGATCCTTAACTGACCCATTCAAAGTTGCCAAAGTCCTTAACACCAAATTCATGGACCTGTCTACCTCCTTAAATTTCCTCCCAACAACCCATTTGATGTCATATTGACCAGGTCGCTGTCAACCCTAGCATTCCACCATTTCACTTTCAGGCCATCTCCCCCAAGAAACTGTAAGTGCCTCATGACACTCCCCAATAAGGGTCGCGCCAGCAGTGATGGCCTCTGCCTGCAATTCCTAAAACTTGTAGCACATGTTATTGCCAAACATGTTGCTGCAGTATTTAATTTATCCCTTACCTCCTCCTCCATACCCCCATCTGGAATCGAGTCAGAGTCATCGCCATCTTTAAGTCCAACGATCCTGTTCTAGTTGACAGTTACCTCCCTGTCTCCATCCTCTCCCAACTGAGTAAAATCCCCGAAAAGGTTGTGCACCAGCAAATCTGAGACCATGTGTCTAAGTACAGCCTGATCTCTCCCCAACAACACAGTTTTAGGAAAGGCCATAGTACCACCACTGCACTGGCTTTCTTCACCAACCATGTTTTCAGAGGCATGGATGAAAGCAATCTCATTGGTGCCATCTCTGTGGATCTTACCAAGGCATTCGACCTGGTGGACCATAACATCATGCTAGATAAGCTAAGCAGTGTTGGGTATTCTGCCATGTCCACAGCATGGTTTCGTGACTACCTCTTTGGGCGAACCCAGGTGGTCTACACAGGGGGAGAGGGACAATTTACTCCACCTGTGAGGTTCATATCGGTGTCCCTCAAGGATCCATACTTGGACCCATCTTGTTTTCCCTGTTCATCAACTCCCTTCCCAGGGATGGCTTCACGTGCAGCTTGCAACTGTATGCTGATGACCTTATCCTCTACCATAGTGCAAAGACCCCGTCTGAACTTTTATTCACACTCATGGAAAACTTTGGCACTTCCAACAATGGTTCCTTGCTAACAGACTTTTGATAAATGCCTAGACGACTAAGGCCATGCTGTTTGGATAGAAACCTAGACTAACTCTCCTGAATCAACCACCTGCCAGCTTCATATTATGGCCCCTTGTTCTTGAGCACCTTTTCTTTAGAAAAATCCTTCCCTCCTGTACCTTATTTAACCCTGTGAGGCATTTAAAGGCTTTATTATATCCCCTTCCCTCCTCTCTTTTAGAGTGTGTATACTGAGGTCTTTTAGTCTCTTCTCATGGGGCTTTTGCTGCAAACCTGCACCATTTTAGCTGTCCTCCTCTGGACCACTTCTACACTATCTGTGTCCTTATGGAGATGTGGTCTCCAGAACTGGACACAGTACTGTAGGTGGGGTCTTGCCAGTGATCTATACAGAGGCAACACCACCTCCCTCTTTCTTCTGGTGATACCCCAGTATACTGTGAAATGATTATATTGTGACATGCCTAAAATCCAGTGTCTGCATAATGGCTGTCATCATGGCGTGGCACCTTCTTTGACTGCCATCCATGGAGACCAGGAGGTTTCGTCGACAAGGAGATTTTTCTGTCCTGCATTGATGGTGTTCAAATGGAGGTGAAATTACACAACAAGGGCAGAATAGCCTGGAGGTTACAGCAACTAGCTGCAAATTAGCTTTGTACATCCAGCATACCTGGGTTTGATTCCCACAACCTCCACTTGCATATTGTGTGATCTTGAGCAAGTAATTTAACCTCCCTGTCCTCCTGGGACGCACCTGGAAATGAGCTTCAGCTCAGCATGCCTTTCTCTGCCAAAACTGTAAACTAGACTAAAGAACCAACTGCTGTAGTTGAGGAGGACCAGCAGTCCAGTGAGCCCACCCAGAATGGGAGCTTTCAGGCTTACAAAGTTTGCTATTCATTGAGCAACATACAGGAGATTATTATAAATGCTCATTTGAAAACTTTTATTTTTTTATCCCTTTTTCCCATTTTTTCCCATGTATCCCACTGTCATGGCTGCCCCCTTCCTCCGATCAGGAGTACGTTTAGCAGATGAATTCTCAGCCAATGCCAGTATCCCACCGTGATTGACCAGCAGGGTGGAGTTCATGAATGCCGGTTTGCCCACATCCTCCATCCTTCTGCAGGAGCTACACACCTAACCTTTCCAGTGCCCAGTCCCCACCCTGTCCTACCCTATATAGTATGTTTTAAATTAGTTTTAAACACATCAGTGAAGAAGCAGATCTATTATTCATTGGCAAGATAACTCCTGTGTAGATGATGGGGTCAGTTTAGCTGATCAGACTTAATTATCAATATTTGGTAATCAGTTTGTGTTACAAGCAATGATGTCTTTAAACTAGTTGGCATTTGTGTAGCAAATAGTGTTACAGATTTTTTTTCCCAGTATTTTTTTTAGAAACTTTAGAGCCAAGTCAGCCCGATGGCGCTGAGGGATGAGGTGCTGGACACCACACCTCGCACCATGCCGGCAACCCGGGTTCGTGAACAAGCGGGGGTTGGTG
The DNA here is from genome assembly GCA_016271365.2 of Neoceratodus forsteri. Classification (NCBI taxonomy): domain Eukaryota; kingdom Metazoa; phylum Chordata; order Ceratodontiformes; family Ceratodontidae; genus Neoceratodus; species Neoceratodus forsteri. Next base: position 612,080,724 of record CM057454.1, on the reverse strand, counting down.
GGGGAAGGGCGAGGAGCGGGATTGAGTTGCCGTGAGGCAGCTCTCCTCTCTTGGGGAGGGATGAGTGCTTTCACGCCCCCCAGTTCCGCTCCCATTGGGTGGAGGTCTGATGGGAAGCATAGAGGAAGGGGGCAGCAGGCGATAGCCAGAGGTGGGGTGGAAGGGGCCAAGCCGGTACCCGGCGTGCATGTGGGTCTCCAGCGCACGCACGCATGTGTCTGCCAGGGTCCTGGGCAGGGAGAAAAATGCAAAAACCGTACGTGTGTGTGTGTGTGTGTGTGTGTGTGTGTATATATATATATATAAAAAAAAAAAAAGAAACTTTAGAGCCCAGACAGTCCGTTGGCACTGTGGTAGGGCCACTGCTCATGGCTGTGGAAACCCAGGGTCGGGAATGAGCTTGGGTCACTAGGGGCTGGTCGAGAGGAGAAAGATCTGTCATCCCAGAGGGCACTATTCTTTTCTGGGGAGGCAGAGGATGTGCAACTGCCATAGCAGCACCACCACCACCACCACCACCACCTGGGTGAGCACAGGTGAAACTTTGGGTAGGTGCACATTAAGCAGAGGGGAGACGCTGACTGACTGGTCCAGCAGCATACTCTAATGTGCATACTTGTGCATGGTATCAGAGAGCCAACATCTTAAGGGGGGGACAGGAAAATAGTGAAAATGGCCTTGGCAGCTGTAGATGATGGGCCCTGGTACATCTGGGCTGGCACCTGATGAATGACTGCTGTCAGAGGTATGTTTACCACCTGACCTCGCCTGGGGGGAAGACCAAGGCTCTGTAGAAGGCTGAGCGTCAGATGGCAGGGATGTAAGGTCTGTGAGGTATATTAGGGCTCCTGAAGGAGTCAGCTGCTAGTAATGGAATGAGGGAACAAATACTTATTAAAAATAAAACAAAAACAAACAAAAAAAGAGGCGTCTCAGTGGCATGGAGGGCTGAGGCATTGCGCCTTATCTCCTGACACACTGGCAACCTGTGTTTGGTGGCAAACATGGGTTGCAGGGGGTTGGCTGGGAAGGGAGAAGATCGGCGTCCGGAGGACGGCTCTTCTCTCCCAGGAAGGGTGGCTTGGTGGTTCTGCCAAATGACTGCCCCCAGGTGGAGGTCTGAGGGCAGAACGGCCAGGAAAACACCAACGATGGAAAGGTGCTGTGTGACTCTACAGCATGTGCATGCCTCCACATGCACATGCCAACTTACACGCTCCAGCAATGAGGGAGGGAGGGGAAGAAAACAGAAACACGGGCATGCTGGCAGGCTACATGAAGCCTCGACCGCTCTCCCAACCTCACGCAACCCTCCGGCAACTAGATTGTGTGCACAGGGGTTGAGGCAGCCCTCCCCTCCTGGCCCTGCCATGGAAAATCCATGGGGACTCACCCGAAGTCAGGGAGAGAGCAAGCGCAGTCCTGGGGTGGATGTAAGCCTTCCCTAAGGTAGAGTCAAAGCTCACCCTCCAGCAACCCCGGGGGAGAAGAAACAGAAGGGGAAAAAAAAAAGACACTTCAGTGCCTTTTTACTCTGTAAAAGAACACTTCCCCACTTTACAGCTCTCATGTTGCTGAGTCATATCCTTGTAGGTGCTGCAAATCATAGAAAGTTCCATACTAACTACTATGACAGCAGCACACCATAGGGCAGGTCCTACTGAAACTACAACCTGATATGCTTCATGGGGATTTCAAATTCCAGTTTAATTTACGTTATTTTTAATTTTACATTTTGTTAACCCAGGACAGTGCAGCTGAGCTGCAACATTTAGTTTTCAGAGGAGTCCTGCTGCTACCTTTTCAGCAGCTGCGTGAACTGGAGCACTAGGAGGTCAAGTGACTTGCCTAAGGTCACACAGTTATTTGGCTCTGCTGAGGTTTGAACCTGTGATCTTCCAGTTCAGTTCCCAAGCCTGTACTGTAATCACTAGACTACACTGTTTCCTTTGTAAGTTTATATGTTATAACGAAGTATACAGTATGTGCTGTGAGATTTACCTCTTATGGTGTAAGACTTTCATTTTGTGCAGTTTGTGTGAAAAGATTGTGATGTGAGGCTGAACAGTCCTGTCTACCCAAACTGTGGGGGATGATGCACTTAAAGGAAACATCCATCAGTAATCAGGCCATGCCTGGGTGTAAGGCATGGCCCAATTAGCTTTTTCGCAAACTGTATTAATTTTATCCACTTACTGTTGTTGAACTATTTCTCTTGTATCTGGTTGATCCTGCCTCCTTCCCGCCAGTATTTTGGAAATGCGTGTTGCACCCACAACCACCCGTGGCTGTCCCAGTGTGATATATCATACAGGGAGCAGCCGGGGGTGAGCCCATAGACAGACTGTGTAGCGGAGCTATTAGCAGTTTGTTTAAAGTATTGATGTCCTGAGTGGGTGGCTACCGAGACCAGGTATTGGTCTCGGTATACCACCGGAACATGTACTTTGAAGGTCCCTCTCACCGACTATGCACAGGATCCGGTTCTTGAGGGTGGGCCATGTCACAGGTGCAGGGCCCGCAAAGAGTTGGCCTTCATTTGGCCTCTGGGATTTTATTCCATTTTTCTCCCCTGGTCTCCTACATGAGGGAGTGCAATCTCAGGCCCGCCAAGCATGCTGAGTACATCACCATCAGCCTCCTCATTCCCTTTGAGCCACTCCAGGCACACTACCATCTGCAGCACCAGAGCTGGCTGCTCTTCCTCACTAGAACAGGAGAGCATCCTCTGGGATACCTGATCCTCCTTCCCGCTTCCAGCCCTCTGACCCTGGTTCGGGGCACGAAACTGGTTTGCTGGCATTGCAAGTGGTATCTCCACTGCTGTGCTGACAGGCTGGCTACAGCTAGAGTGATTTGCAAATAATTTTACATTCCATTTTTCCTCTTCTGCCTCTCAAATGGAAAACTCCAGTTTAACCTTGCTGCGTTAGGTAACAGCTGTATGCTTTTAGAGACCCTGCATTTCTGAGCGTTGATTGGCTAAAATCATGTGATTAATGATGGAAATAAAAAGCCTTTTACCCTGCTTGGTGGCACTGGGAGTAGAGGATGTACTGCAGAGGCATTGCTCTGCTTGTTCTCTTTGGGGAGGGCTTTGCTTGCCCGCTGCATCTCTGTCCTCCAGTGATGGTGCAGAAGTGGGCTTGGACATGGCAGGGGACCACACAGTGTGCTGCCCCTCCCACCACAGGTCAGATGTAGCATGGTGCTGGTTCACACTGGACAGTGGGTAGGCCTTACTGGTGATGCAGTTCCTTGTGGTTGGAGAGGAAGCATTGATGACACTAGCAGCCCCGTCTTCTCCAGGCTCAATGACCTAGCACAGCAATCCCAGATATACACTAGATCAGGAGGACTCAGGGTTCGTCACAAGGGTGTCCCTTAGTAGGCAGCTGTGCAGCAGGACAGCCTTGGGGAAGAGCATGCCATGAGCCAGTGTGGGAGAAGGAGTGATGGGAGCTGAGCAGAAGATAACATATGGGTCCACCACCACCACTGGCAAGGCAAGGCAAATTTTATTTATATAGCGATCTATCCAAAGGCTCAGAGTACTTTACAATAGGCATACAGGAAATACAAAAAAAAACAGGAGTTAAAAATATCAATTAAATAAAGCTAAAAGCTTTGTCAAAAAACCCCAGGAATTAAAACATTAATTAAGTGAAGCTAAAAGCTCTGTCAAACAGAAATATTTTTAAAGAGGCATTAAAAATCTCCACCGAGCTGGCTGCATGAATGTGGTGTGGCAAAGAATTCCAGAGCCCCGGTGAAGCAACACCAAACACCCTGTTGCTCGATCTCCCAAGGCCTGAGGTAGGCACCACAAGCAGGTCAGCCTTGGTGGAGTGTAGGGAGTGGAAAGGCCGATAGGGAACAAGGAGCTCTTTGAGGTAGTCTGGTGCCAAGCTACATAGGGCCTTATATGTCAACAAGCAGATCTTGAAGGTGATGAGCGAACTCACAGGCAGCTAGTGCAGAGCGCGCAGAACAGGAGTGACATGGGAGGCAGTATAGCACAGTGGTTTAAGGCTCTGAGCTGCAAATCTGGAGACCTGGGTTTGAATCCCACAGCCCCCACTTGCATACTGTGTCACCCTGAGCAAGTCACTTAACTTCCCTGTGCTCCCAGGTCACACCTGTAAACAAGCTTTCAGCTTAGTGTGCCACTCCTGGTTAAACAATTGCAAAAAAAAAAACATCCCTCAAAGAGGCACCTGTCAACATCCTGGCCGCAGCATTCTGCACTAGCTGCAGTCAACACATCAAACCCCCAGACAACCCTAGGTATAAAGTGTTGCAATAATCAAGTCTGTTGGTGACAAAAGCATGGATGACCGTAGCCAGGTTGCCAGGTGTCAAGAACGGACGGCTCCTGGCGATATTCCAGAGATGAAAAAAAACCGGACCGAACAACCAATGCCACCTGATGTTCGAGGTTAAGTCAGTCGTCCAGAAAAATGTCAAGATCTCTAATCGCACTCATCACTGACAGGGGCTGCCTGCCTGCCAACAATTGGGACAAGCAGTCTCCCATCCATGGAAACACCCCCATGGCCAGGCTCAGTCACCATAACCTCAGTCTTGCTAGGGTTGAGACATAGCCAGTTGGCAGACATCCAGTCATTTATCTCAGCCAGACACTGGCTCAGCACAGCTGAAGCAGAAAGGTCATTTGGGTCACAGGACAGGTACAACTGTATGTCATTCGCATAGCAGTGAAACCCCATGTTATACCGCCTAATGATCTCCCCAAGCGGCAGCATATACGTGGAGAACAACAAGGGGACTAATATGGAACCCTGCGGAACACCACAAGACAGTGCAAAAAGTCCAGAGGAAAAAGTTCCAAGGACTATGCACTGCAATCTCCTGGTTAAATATGAGCGAAACCAATGCAAAACTGCATTAGTAGAACCCACATAAGTCTGCAGGCGATCCAGCAGCACCCCGTGATCTACCATGTCAAAAGCTGAGGAGATGTCCAAGAGCACCCCGGAAGAGCACTAAGATGGTACGTTGTCCTTGGTCCCTCACCTTGAGGAGATCATGTGCCACCCTGACCAAAGCCGTCTCAGTGTTATGCGGGGCTGAAAACCTGACTGGAGAGGTTCAAAGATGGACAGACTCTCCAGGCGTTCAACCAGCTGGTCAACCAGCGCCTTCTCAATAACCCTTCTCCAAAAAGGGGAGATTAGAGATAAGCCTGTAGTTCGAGAGAACATCATGCTTTAAAGATGGCTTTTTTTTAGGAGGGGGTCTCACAACAGCCTCTTTCAATGCTGTGAGAAAAGCACCCTCTCCTAAGGATCCACTGATGATCTCAGTGAACACTGGCCATGGGAAATCCATGCAGCTGATAACAAGCCACGTGGGACCTGGGACCAGAGCACAGTTGGTGGGACGCAAGCTGGTGACCACACGGAGGATCTCAGCTGCTGAAACTCACACCAGCTTGACCGAGGATCCCCACCAACAGACTGATCCCCTCCTGCAAAAGCTGGACCAGAGGAGGCAGTACTCACCCTGATACAGGACACCTTGTCAGCAAAGAAGCACCCAAACTCCTCACACTTTTCAGCAGAAAAAGCTGTCCCGGACTGCAGACAGGAGGGCTTCAGCCAACTGTCTACAGTGCGGAAGAGCACAGTCAGATGATTTCCTGCTGCAGCAATCGACTGGGACAGAAACCCCATCTTCTTTAGATCGATTGTCTGCTGATACTCCAAATAATGGTGCCTCAGTGCTGCCTTGTCCTCCTCAGAGCGAGACCTCCTCTAGGCACGCTCCAACCTATGCCCCTTAGGCTTCAGCCGACGTAACTCAACACAATACCACGGTGAGCAACGATGGGAGGTCAAGGGGCAAATGTGGAAAGGTGTAATCCGGTCCAGGGCATCGGTCAGGGATGTGTTATAGGCCTCCACACCAGCCTCTGAACCCTGAGTGCAATCTAGCAGCAAGTTCAAGACATCCAGTGACTCCTGGAGTTGGCGAGGCTCCAATTTATTTCTCAGACATGACGCAGGACAGTCTCCGTAGTGGGAGTTATTTGACAGGAGGCCCCAAACAGGAACTCAACTGCATGATGATCTGACCAACAGGCTGGATTAACCTTGACCGCCGTAATGTCAAGTCTGAGTGAGAAGACTAGGTCAAGAGTGTGACCATGTATGTGCGTCTTAGAGGTAACCACCTGAGACAATCCCAGAAAAATCATTAATTGAAAGAGCTCTGGGACGAAGATATAGTGAGAAGCCTATTTACAGAGGTGAGGTGTTGAGCTGCCTCTATGGCATTGACCCCCCCCACACACACACACAAATAAATCCCCCAGTTTAATTAAACTTTGTTTTAAATTTGCCTTAAGAATAGAGCCCTTTGTATTTTGTACATTTTTAATTAAGCATTTCTAAACCTGTAATCTGAAGAGGTGCAGAGATGAGAATTGTTTCTGTTGTGGTATTTGTAGAGGAGTGAAGGCCAGAAGACAACGAGGGAGGATTCTTCTCTCTTGGAATGAGTGCCAGATAACTCTCATGTGACACGTCCCTGGAGAATAGCACTGAAGTGCATCTGTCTGAGATTGTTTTGACCCCCAAACCCTTGACAGTATTCTTCCTAGCCTAGACTGTTCCTTTCTTTGATGCTCTAGAGCGGTTCCACATGCAAAGCCTTCATTTTGGGGTCTGGGCTGGAAACCTGTTGCTATAGAGATAATTAAAGCCAGGCCTGCCAGCCTGCTCTTTTATGACAGGGCTATATTTTGTGTGTACTGTAGAGATCCTGCATATAGCTGTAGTGAGAGAGAGATTAACAAGCTGCATCTGGTTTTGTTTGAGACTTCTTTCACTTGCCCAGACTGCATTTTGTTTGCCAAGGGCCAGTTTTATTTTTGGAGTTGCAGTAATTGTAGGGGTGTTCTGCTGATGGTCTCTTTGCAGAGCTGTCAGAAGGGGTTGAAAAGGCTGGTGTACTAGACATTTTAGCAGCATGTTGTATAGTCAGGGCATACCTCTCAACTGTACCACATTATGAGGAACGTTCCTCATTTTACTTCACAAAAGCTCCCTGTTCCACATTGTGAGGACTTGTTCCACATTCAGTATTAACATTTTAAAGCACACATCTATAGTAAATGGTGCAAAAAATATATTAGTCAATTAATAACAGACTTTCTGAACATAAATGCAAACATTTTAACAATGATCTGAGCCGCCTAGGTAAATATTTGATTAAATGTTCCGCATTTTGCTCATTTGTTCCACATTTTGAGAGGCAGTGTTCCACATCTGGGGGACAAAAGGTTGAGAAGTATGAGTCAGGGAGGCAGTTTTTTTCCCTTGGGTAACAAGACAAATCCCTCTGGGCACAAAGACTATTTACAGGAGCAACCAGGGAGCACTAGGGAGGTTAAATGACTTGCTCAGAGTCACACAGTATGTAAGCTGAGGTTGTGGGAATCAAACCCAGGTCTGCTAGAGGTACCAAGCCTGTTCAGAACTTGCTACTCTTACCCTGTAGGCTATACTGCTAGCCAGTTTGAATGATCAGGACTGACAAACAGAACATTACAAGGACAAGACGGAGCTGCTGAGCAGGAGAACTGTGAATGTTAATAGGGGAATATTAGTAAATAGGCAGGGAGGAGGGAGGGCTACCAGAGACCATATAGGGGCTGCGGAGTCAGACTAGGCAGAGACCATCTGGGCACATTTTCTGCTAACAGATTCTGTGTTTCTAACTGGAAAGTGGATGGGAGTGTGGTGAAGAGAGTTAACGACACAATAGGGAGCAGTACTTTTTTTTTTGTCATCATTTTTGTCCTGTTTCCCCTGCCTTGCCCAACCGGGTCACCGTGGCTGCACCCCTCCTCTGGCATGGAGGGCAGGCATGTGACTGCCTTCATAGCCGACTCCAATGTTTCTCCTTGATTAGCCAGCAAGGGGTGCCCAAATGCTGGGCAGTCCCTGCACTCTCCCTGCCAGAGTTGAGCGCCTCACCTCTGTGATGTGTGATGTGTAGCAGCAGTACTTTTGATGTTTGTTTGCCAAAGGCAAAGCAAACATATTGGTATCAGTTTAGCAGAAATGGGAGCTTGGCTGAACCAGCCATTCAGGGAGCTACATTTGGGGGCTTGATCATCCTCATCCAGTCAGCTTGAGGATAGTTAAGTGTGCTACTTTATAACTAATTTTTCATCTTCCACTGGATAACAGGGGAAGTAGTTCCTTGTTCGTTTCATGTGAGGTGGAAGCAGTATATATCCTGGCATCAATGGCTATCGCAAACAGTTATTTGTGGCAGTATCTTCATTTCTAATTCTTGCTGCATGTCTGTGCAGCAGGTGCCAAAACTATCATTGCAGACAGCTACCATTGTGCACATAAATCCTGTTTTACTGGGCTCTGTATATTAGCAGCCAGTTAGCATGCAGGGAAATGAAGATCTGCCTTTTTGCTGCTTCAAGCCAGCGAAAGAGGGCGTGCTGCTCATTCTGTAGCATACCCGTTGGTCTGTCAAGCTGGCAATCACTGTGATTGCAAAGTTCAACATCTGCTTCACGTCAGTGAGAAGGCTTGATGCCCATTCTGTAGCATACACCAGTCATTGTAATTGCAGAGCCCAGCAGATCCGCCACCCCCCCAACAACCAGGACTGCCAGTTTTACCTTCTTTTTCTTCGCTTGGTGTTTGTCCTCCTTACTGGCCCCTACTGTACGACCCTTACCACCCAGTCAGCCACATCCTGGAGTTTACCTCGGCTCCCCCATGACTTGTACCTTATGGTGGGTCAGATGCATTTGCCCTTGCCCCTCCGAGGCAGGATCCAAGTGGGTATCTAGTCGGTGATGCCAAGCCTGCGAGGAGGCCCGTCCTTTATCCCACATAGCAAAGGATTTTCCTTCGAGATTTTCTGCCCCACGGATGACACAATGCAGTGATGCGGTGTGTCTGTTGATGCCCCATGCCATTCTAGGCCTCTTTCCTTCCTTGACACCCAGCCTCCACTAGGTGTGGGAGGAAGCATTATACTTCACACAGTGAGAGGAGAGCAGTCCTTCAGACAGTCGATGCTCTCACTGTGGCCGACCCCCTGGTGACCTGAGCTCGCTCCAAAGTACAAGTTGACAGGGTAGCAAACGGTAGTTCTACAGCTGCGCTACCAGGCCTCCTAGCCAGTTTCAACTTAAAGGAGCACTATCATTTTTGTGTGTGTATCTCATCACATATTTTAAAGGGACAGTGTCGCAGTGTGACTTGAGCTGGGGCCTAGTCTGAGTGGGAACTTTCACAGATATATTGTTAGATAGGATTGCAGCGTTCCAAATAAATTTGGCTTTATTCGGCAGATAACAGAAACATTTTTTTCTCAGCAGTTTAAACAAAAGAAAACAAACCATACCACCAAACAAAAGAAGTATTCTTTGAAAAAATAAGCAATCTGATTTGACTGTGCAGTGCAGCCTATTCAAACAGTTGATTTTGAAACTGTTCATTTAACTGGACTATTCTTGTAAGAAAGCGAGCATTTACTGTTGAGCGTCAGAGAGCAGTTCTGGTTTTAGCTTCAAAATTAGCCCATATGTGAGGCATTTCTGTATTACAGTATACCTTTTATTTTTTTATTTTCTTTATATTTCTTCTTCTCACCTGTCAGCCCTCGTCTTGCTCTGCCTCACCCCAACCTCTTCACCCTGGCAATCCCCAGGACTTACTTGGCATCCTGTGTTTCTCCAGAGCTTCCCCCCTCTAGTGGGGGGGCCCCCCCATACCCCGACCACACAGGACCTGGTTCTGGGAGGCAGGGAATGAGTAGCCAGGTGCAGAGCCTGCAGGTGAGGTCAGCATTCATCCTGCCGCTGGGGCTTCTCCTGGTTACTCTCCCATTCCCTTACGACATCGGTATAAGGGTGTGCCAAGCACACTTGGTGCATGGTGTGGCGCCTGCCAACGTCTTGCTACCCTCGAGCTGCTCCAGCTGTACTGCCACCTGCAGTCACCCAGGTGGCAGTATCACAGTGAAGCTGGCTGCCCTCCCCCCCCAAAGGAGGAGAAGAGCATCCTCTGGGCCACTCAATCCTCCGCGCCCCCGCCAGCCCCCAGTGACTCTTACTCATTCCTGGACACAGGTCGCAAGCAGCAGCATTACTGCTGCGTCAACAGGCTGGCTATAAAGTACTCATTTTAATAAACAATATAAAGATATTTTTATTTACGTTCCTAATTTAAGAAAACGTTCATTGATTGTGGTTTGTCTCTGGTTATAGACTGCCATTTTCAAGACAGTGTCCTCGATCTCGTAATACGACTCAAAATCATGGGTTGAAGGTGAATTAACCTCCAGACAGCAGTGCAACTTGTGCAGTCAGCTCTTCTTGGGAAAACTGGAAACTCCTCAGCCTCCTCTTCATTATTGTGATCCCCCTTACCTCCTCTCACTGCCATCCGTATTAGCACACGTTAGCATCGTCATTCTGTCCTTTGCCTTCTTGCTCCCCGATATGGCCAATGCTTTAAAAGTTAAAGTCCCATTTGGGGTAGCTGTATAGAATATGCCAGTCTCTTTGGCATTAAAACTGTTTTTTGGGAATTAGCTAATTACCTTATTGAAAGAAAAAAAGTATTTCTAATACTTCCTACAAATGAAGTTGGTTAATTTTTTTCTCTCTTCTATTAGCTTTATAAGAAACAATTGTAGATATACAGTATATCAAAATCTATGGGCAACTAGACCGATGCTGTTGGTGTTCCTTTTTTATTACTATCCTAAAATGTGTTTCCTTGGCTTATATGCTATTTGATATAACCAGTATGTAACTACATGTCTTTCTCTCTGACTAAAGATGAGTTAAAAGAAAAAGGTCTTTTTGGGGGTAGTGAGCAAGCATCTGGGGTTTGTGAGACTGTTGTCAGCTGAGGGGTTATCAGCATCTTTTTTCCCCATGGGCATGCATGCTTAAACACTCTGTCATGTCACTGCTTAAATCTGCACAGCCAACCATTTTTTATGTTTGCTTGTGCACGCAGCGCATAAGAAACATACTGAGATAGTACAGCATTGCCAAGGTGTGTCGGTGTTGTGGCCTGTGCAGCGGATGCTCTAACGGGTGCGTCCCTCGGCCACCAATCAACCAGGAAGCTGCTAGTGATTGTAGTTTCAGAGCGAGAGCCACTTGAAAGAAATCTGCTGCTGCAGTCAGGGACAGTTTCATCATTGCAGCGGCAGCTCCCCCCTCCCTCTCAACCAGGCACACAGACAACCAGCCAACAAGAATCTAGCCATGCACATTACAGTGCACAGTAATGCGCATGGGCAGAGTTTTGGTTCTTGTCGGCTCCTGTCCCCAGTTTGTTCAGTGTGCCTTTCCTGGTGAAACAGTTAAATAAGTAAATGAGCCACGGTGTGGCTTACCACATTGGCGGCTCCTACCGCCCCCCTACCCACACACTCTCTGGAAAGCCGACATCGGAGTGCCCAATTCCTGTGTCGGCATGTATTCCCCTCACCCATTAATGTGGCACACTGGGAGCCCACCCCAGTGTGCCAAAATACTTCTTTATGTTTCCAGCACCAGAATGCCCACTCCGGGTGTTGGATGCGCTGGACCACCCCCACGCCGCTATTTTCTCAGCCAACCTCGAGGTGCCTAATCCCCGGGTCAGCATTGATTCCCCCACCCCCACTAGTCTGGCATACTGGGAGCTCACCCCAGTGTGCCAAAATCTGTTTAATAATATTTCACCTGTAGAAAGAAAACCATCCCCAAGGTCTTTTTTTTAAACCTGAAAAAAAGCGTTCCCTCTTACGTCCCCGCCCCTCCCATCTCGACCCTCCCTCTGCGGACCCTCTTCCCTGCACTCCATACCCCCATACTTACTGCGGAGGTCGGGAGCAGCGATCTTCGGTGGACCGAGAACATATCTGCACTCTTCAAAGCGAAAGGGAACTGAAGAAATCACAGTAAGCCCTATAATGGCAGTCAATAGGGGTTTCAACTTAGGTTGCTATCTCAGCCAATTTTTGGAGTTTTTGCCCCAAATTTTCAATATGGGTTCTTGGGACCATCTAGTTAACAGTGGCACTTTCATTTGTTTTCAGTCCCAAAAGGTGATTTTGCGGTCGCTGCGCAGAATTACCTTTCGGGACTGATTAACGAAATGACAGTGCCACTATTCATGAGGTGGGATCCCAAAAAGCCCATGTTGCAAATTTGTTGAAAAAAATCCAAAAATTACTGTATTACAAGAGTGTGTTGTGCAGTTTCTACGCACGCGCTTAACTTTGCCAATTTTTAATATTTTCACTCCAGATTTTCAACATTGGCATTTTTTCACACCTCCTTTTGAACAGTACAGCTATAATTTTTTACATCCTGCCCAAAACGTGTTTTCACACCTGTGGTGCTGAATGGCACAGTCGCTGTGCCAAATCACCTTTTGGGATTGAGCAATGATAGTGCCACTGTTCATGAGGTGGGGTCCCAAAAAGCCCATGTTAAAAATTTGGAGCAAAAATACCAACAAACGTCCAGGGCGTTAGGGTTTCCAACAGTAATGCCCATGCAGTACAGACTGACAGGCGTCGAGGGTGTGACTTGGGGTCGTGGGCCGTAATGCTCACGCCATTCTCTTATACTGCACCCATCTCAGTTTATTTCCTTATGGAATGGGGTGAGCGTAAGGGCCGAAGACCCCAAGGCACACCGCAACACCTGTTGGTGTCTGCAGGGTGGGGTGAGGTGGAATGGCATGAGCGTTATAGCCGACGACCCAAAGGCACACCCCCAACACCTGTCAGTCTCTGCAGGGTGGGAGTGCGGGTTACTGTTACTTCAATACTTCACCGCCATTCCTATTCTGCATCTCTCTAACTCTTGCACAACCAATGCCAATGCCAGCAAGCCAACATTCGGCATTGACAAATGCTTGTTTAGGTTCAAAGTCATCCCTCCTAAGACCTGCAGCAGGATTTTTTGCTTTGGAAATGAGCATGGGCATGGAGATTGGTAGCTCAACTGTGCTACCATACTGAAACCATCGTAGAAGTGCCTCATCTACTGCAGCAGCCATACGATCTCTCTTTTTTGCTTTTTTAGAGGGTTGTCATTCTTTCTGGCAGGGGACTCCATGGTTGGTAGCTAGATACTAACTACTCTTATACAGCTGTTAACAGGCAATTAACAGGTGATGCTGTTTTTGCCAGCTGTATAGTGACAGGTAGGGCAGAATCGAGAAAAAATCTGTCTGTTACATAGAAAATAAAACTGGGAAACTGAAAAGCTCTTTTAAGCCGCTGTTACACTGCGCTTACTTGTGCCGCTCACTTGTGCTCCAGTCTTGTTCCACTCTACCCGCTGCGCTGTGATGGTGCTTGTATGCCGACCGCCCGTTTCGAAAGCTCGCATCTTCTGGTGTTTCGGCGGCGTTTCCTGCCTTGTGGGATCCCGGTGGTATCATGGCAAATCACCGGTACTTTGGGAAGCCATTATGCCTTTCTAACACTTAAAAAAAAATTTAACTTCAATGCAGAATTTGTTTAGGAAGGCATTTCCCGTAACGAATTCTGCTGAAAATATTACAAAACCCATCCAAAGTTATATGCAAAAAGCAAGTAACACACCTCCAAGTTACTGCATTGCAACACGGATGTTTTTTGTAAATGTTTTCAGTAGAATTTGTTGGGGAGAATCCTCCTTAAACGAATTCTGCATTGAAGTTGTACATTTTTTTTTTTACGTTTATAAGGGTTGCTGCCAGTTTTTCAGAATCAGGTATAAGTGTTGGGCTACTGTTCACCAATGTGAACGGAATGGTGAATTTACATGGCAAGGTAGAACGGAACAGAAGCCAGCAAACCCAGGACAACAGGGAACGCGTTTCAAGGAAGCGCTCACTTTGGTTGCGGTAAATAAATGCTTGCACACACAGAAAATGTGCCGTTGCAGTGTATCTGTATCGGTTATTCCAATACAGACCATGCATGTAAAAGTGCCTTTAAGCAGGCTGTTTGTTTAACACACACTCTTTTAAGTGGGCTGTACTGTGTTTTTCTTGTCAGGGATTTAGCTTCCCACCTGTTTTCTCTCCTTTTCCAACCTTTCAGAACTTCAGTTTCATGGCTATATCTGCTTATCCATCCAACGTAAGTCTACCTACACTCACTGAGACTCGCCCCTCAGCGTTGGTGGCTCCCACAGCCCTTTCAGAGCTCCAGTAGGTGATTAAAGAAGCAAAAACACACAAATGCCCTGGACCAGATGGTTACCCAGTTGAGTGGTATAAGGCCTTTTCTGAGACTCTTACCGAGTATGCTAATGACCTTTGAGGCAGTCCAGTCTGGAGAGCCTACTTCCCTCTCCTTGTGGCTTAGCTACTATTTTTGCCATCCTGAAACACAGCAACATTATGAATTCCCCATACTCCAACCATCCCATATTGATCCTTAATGTAGACTATAATCTTTACATGGCTATATGGGCCCACTGGTTTGATCATGAGGCAGTATAATGCAGTGGGTTAAGGCTCTGAGCTGCAGATCTGGAGACCTGGGTTTGAATCCCACAGCTGCCTAGGCACATACTGTGTGATCCTGAGCAAGTCACTTAACTTCCTTGTGCTCCCAGGTTGCATCTGGAAACAAGCTTTGGCTTAGTGTGCTACTTCTGGTTAAACAATATTCCCTTCCGTCATATTCTACCATCCCTAATTCACCTTGATCAAGCAGGATTTATCCAGGGTCATCAAGTGATGGCTATAACATTCACCGTACCCTTTCTTTTTTTTTTTTTCTGCACACCGCTCCTACCATTTCCGTCCGAACTCCACAACCCCCGCCTCGCTCCTCCAGACTTACCATCCCCTTGATCAATACCCCTGTTTTACCCGGTGCTTCATGAGCATCGAACCTCTCAATGTCGGGAGAAGGTGTCGGCAGGGGCGCCCACCGACATTGCCTCCATGGCTTTCCCCTCAAGGCAGGGTTAGATGCTGACTGGAGCTGCAGACATCAGAATTGGTTGGCGGTGGGGGAGCGGAGGAAAGCGATAGAAGCCACGTCACGGGCGTCATGAATGGGCGGCTGCAATTTTGTATGCTGCTTTCCCTTGGGGACAGAAACGTGTAATGACATTCTGTGTCCATCCCCGCACAAGTGACGGCGCCAGCACAGAGGTACCCCCAGCCTCCGCCAGGGGTCCGCATTGTGCCGGACACTCTACCCCTACCCTCTGGAGAAGGAGAGCAGTCCCTAGGATGCTCAACCCTTCTCCCCTGGCTGGCCCTTCGATATCCCAAGTCTGATCCCGGGTCATGGGTATCAGAGATGGGCACCCTGCCCCTGCACCAGTGGGCTGGCCCTCACCATACCCTTTCATTACTTGACCTTGCAGGGTTTTATTTAACTCTAAAAATTGGTTAGCGTTTTGCTCATAAAAGTTCTAAAACATGGTGAAAATGCATAGCACTTGCCTCACTGTGTTTAACAAACATAACCCTTCTAGAAAACCTATATAGATACTTTCTGTACAGTTAGTATTGTCCCAAGAAAAGAACTGCTAATCAATTATTTAAAACCCTGCCTTGTTTCGCAACGGGACATCCAAACAGCATTGGTCAGCTTAGATGCCTAGAAGGCATGTGACAGGGTATGCTGGAGTTTTCTATTTTTGGGGCACCTTGTCAGCCTTTTGTTTTCCTGACCCCTTTCTCACCTGGCTGCATAATTTCTACACAGATCCCCAAGTATATGTTGGGGTCAATGGTACATTCTTCTTCCCTATTCACTTGTACCATGGGACCAGCCAAGGTTGTCCTGTCTCTCTGCTACTCTTTGCTCTTTATATTGAGCCACTTGCGACAGCACTTCATCAGAATGCAGGGATTAAGGGTGTGGCATACTAATGCTTTAACACAATTAGCTAACTGGAATGGTAATGTATTATTCTCTGATGATTTCTAACGGTCTAATCAAAGGTTCCTGTTTTCATACACATGAGAGAAGGTCTTGCTTGTCATAGATCTTCTCCTGTGTGTCAACTTAATGTTTTCATATAATTAACTGGCAGACTGAAGGGTTCCATCAGAATACTGTACTGGGTGGCCAGCCAGGTAAAGTTCCAAAAGTCAGCACGTGTGGGCAAATGGGCCTGCTGTTCATCAAATGGTTTATGAGGAGGGTCATTTGAGTGAGAAGATTCATCTGTTCATGGTGGTCTGAAAAGTGATACAGTCAACACGGTTTAAGTGTAGTTTTTTTTGTGCTAACACAGGAACTTAAGTTTCATCCTTGTTAGGCATAATGTTTTTATGTGCATGGCTAAGCTGTGAGGCTCTCTCTATAAAGAGGCTACTTCCGGTGAGAGAGAGAAGGGGAGTCAGTGTGTGGGCTACACATCAGGCTTGTTGACGAGAAACTAAAGGGGAGAGCTCTGACTATGGATTCAAGTTCTCCAAAGGCAAGAGACGGTCCTCTTCCACATCTTCATCTGTAAGATTTGGCCTAGCTATACAAAAGGTACATTAGCGTGTTATGGTTTAACTCACTTTATTTTCAGTGTTTTCTCCTGTAAGCACTTTTGTTCTGTTTTGGCCAATGTGTAAATATGCAATGTTGTATAAATAAAATAGTTCTTATTTAGCACAATGTGCAGACTGGTTGTGCGTTTTGTAAAAAGGGTATATAGTTTGTGAATCTCTGGGGTACCTGTCCTTCTGAAGAGGCACGCCAAGTTTGGTTTAAGAAATCTGAAAACATTCCATCCTGATACAGGGAAAGGAGTGGTATGAAGTTTGATAAGACTGAACCCACACTTCGCCTGGGGTTTGAGCGGTCGGCCTTGGCTTGATCCGGGGGGACTGGTGAGGTGACTAGGCTCAGAGGGTCCAAGTGTCCAGGATGTACCTCCTTTGCAGAGGGTCAGACATGAGCACAAGGACGTGGTGAGGGGCAAACACAGGTGAAGGTCTGTAATGGGTGGCTGCAAGAGAGGTGCCAGTTGGGGCTCAGATGGGTGGGTTTGTCACATCTAGTGGCAGTGTATGGGATCTGTGTGAAGCGTGCAAGTACCAGCCAGCACTTAGTGGGTACTTGAAGGGTCCTTGAGTAGTGTACACAGACACCTACAGTAACTCTTCAGAGACTGCACAAAATACCTAACCGTTATAAAAACATAAAACCAAATTGCAGAGGAAAAAGTTTTTTTTTTGTTGTTGTTGCTTTCACCTTTATTTCTGGGTGCAGTCAGGGGTCAAGAAAGGAGGCAGCATTTTCTCTGTGATGCCTCCTTGACACACACACACACACACAAAACAGTAGTGCCAAAATTAACTAATCCTCTCGATGTGCCTGTCGGTGTCACTGTGTGTCCAGTGCTCTGCCTTGCCCCCCTTCATACACACACACACACACACACAACAACACTCTTCAGCACCTTCTATGCAGCCCCCCTCCCACTGGCTTGCACACAGTGGCAGTGCTGGAATTAGCTGAAGTCAGTTTGCTTCACTTCCTGTGTGTGCCCCACCCCCACCCCACCGGTTCACGACAGTGGCAGTGCAAAGAATTAACAGACGCAACGTGGCAGCACTCTCACTTGAGTGCCCCATCCACCCTAGAGCTGGGCGAACTGTACTGCAGGAGATCCGAACCCCTGGATCGAACCCACATTCTACAGACCCAGATAAATATGGACTTCGCTGCAGAAGTCTGGTTCCAGGTCCATGGAGTGCCATTTAGTGTACTGTTGTCATGGGCATGCCGTCGGCACACTTGCTTCACATACAGGTGGCCAGCAACATCTAGTTAGGCAGCAGACAGTCACGTGACTCACTCACTGTATATAACCATGCTGAGT
Organism: Neoceratodus forsteri; assembly: GCA_016271365.2. Classification (NCBI taxonomy): domain Eukaryota; kingdom Metazoa; phylum Chordata; order Ceratodontiformes; family Ceratodontidae; genus Neoceratodus; species Neoceratodus forsteri. The sequence continues at coordinate 612,062,870 of CM057454.1, read as the reverse complement.
GCACAATGCGGCCCAGATGAGTTGGAGGACGGTTGAAGGAGCACCTTTCTGACTGCAGCAGAGCAGAGCCACCAGAAGAAAATGCCGAAAAGAAAACACCCACATAATATAAAAAATATACATTTTTGGAGAGGAGGAAAGAGAAACTAGAGAGGGGAGAGAGAAAGGAGACTTACTGGGGGGGAGAAACTGATCGGGGAGAGTGAGGATGGAGTCGGTACTCAAGAAAGGAATCCGGAGGGACTGGGGAGATGGTGGTGGCCTGAGTGGCTGCTGGGAGGAGGCAAAGGCAGGCAGTGTGTACATGAGCAAGGGCAGGCTGGCAAAATCTTTGACTTGTGCCATTCCAGAGTTGGAGGATGGTTGGAGGAGCACCTTGCTCACTGCAGCAGAGCAGAGCCACCAGAAGAAGTTGCTGAAAAGAAAAAAAACACATAATATAAAAAAATATACATCTTTGGAGGGGAGGAAAGAGAAATTAGAGAGGAGAGAGAAAGGAGACTTACTGGGGCAAGGGGGGGAGGAGAAACTGATAGTCGGGGGAGAGTGAGGATGGAGTCTGTACCGGAGAAAGGAATCCAGAGGGACTGGGGAGATAGTGGTGGGCAGGGTGGTTGCTGGAGGGAGGCAACAGGCAGGCAGTGTGGCAGTGTGCACATGAGCAAGAACAGGCTGGCAAAATCTTTGATTTGTGCCATTCCAGAAGATCCAGAGGAGAGAGGGAGAGACTACTAGGGGCCCAAGAGAAATTTTACAGTTACAGAAAATCCCAAATTAAAGTTTTTTTCTTTTCTTGGTCAGACAGTGTGGCTGAGTACATGAGCAAGGGCAGGCTGGCAAAATTTTTGACTTGTGCCATTCCAGATCCAGAGGAGAGAGGGAGAGACTACTGGGGGCCTAAGAGAAATTTTACAGTTACAGAAAATCCCAAGTAAAAGTTTTTTCCTGGCTTCAGTACAGCTGTGTGTACAGGGCAAGGGCAATAGGCTGGCAAAATAAATCTTTGACTTGTGCTGTCCAGAGGGGGGAGAGAGAGAGAGAGAGACTGTGGGGGGGCCCATGTGAAATGTAACAGTCTCAAAAATCCCAAATATTTTCTTTTTCCTAGCTTCAGTGTGGCTGTGTGTACAGGGCAAGGGCAGCAGGCTGTCAAAATAATCTTTGGAGAGGGGGCGCAGTGGAGCAGCAAGATGGTGGCAGCTTTTTGAAGCAGCTTTGATATCGCACTGAAATAAAGTTCTGAAAACCTGAGATTTTGTCTAAGCCTCTAAAAAGCTATTGAGGCTCTGTCGGAAGTCCTTCGCTACAATATGGGGCCAAAGAAAGATCATAAGAAGGCAACATACAGTTTAGAATTGTTCCTGTCCACTGTGAGTCATGCTGTGGGTTCTGGGCCTACTACATCTAGTGGAACATCTATACCTGAACTCCCGACCACACAGATCCTGTCTATGCCTTCTAAAATCCAGTCAAATGGTGAAGAGACAAACAAATGGCTTGCAACAGTCGAGGCGAAGCTTACTGACAATGACCGTCTTATTCAGGAGAATGCATCGGAGATAAAAACACTGAAAGACTCGCAGGATCGACATGCTGACTACAATGCGGCCTATGCCAGGGACTTTTCCCATCTAAAGTCTAAAACTGAAACCACTGAAAATGTGAAGAGGCAGACAAATATACGAATAGTGGGCTTTCCTCCCCGATATGCTGGAGTAATGGAGATCCTACCTGTGGTAACCAGACTAATTTTTGAGGATCTGCAGCTCTTGCCCCAGGACTCGGGTCTGAAAGTTGTGCAAGTTTTTGCCATCCAACAAAGATCCAGGCAGACAGGTGACTCTCAACAGAGACTGCTTATGGCGATAGCCACGTTGGTGCCGGAGGCATGGATCTCGCTGCAATAGGTGGCAAGGTCGAGAGGAAAGATCATTTGGGAGGGCAGCCACCTGGGCTTCTTCCCCGACCTAGCAGCTCACACGCAGGCACGGAAAAAGGAGCTGCAGGTAGTTAAAAAAGATTTACTGTCCCACGGCATAGAAGCCAGATTAAATTACACAGCACGGCTCCAAATCGCGCACGAGTCAAAATCCTACCTTTTTGTAGATCCTACTGCGGCAGCGCAATTTGCTGAGAAACTTTCCTAAATCCTCTCGGACTCCACAGCTGAGGAAGACAGGTGAAGTACTGTCCTTACTTATGGACACTTAAATCGCACCTGTTAAAAGACAGAAGCTGTATGTATGCCTTTTTCATGGACTTTAAGGTTCATAAGCATACCTACTTTTTGACACTTAGGCTACTTGCCGTTTTCTGTTTTTCTTTTATCGATCAGATTGTAAGTTAAACTGTGTTTACAGTCCAACTTTGAAAAGCTAGCTGTTACCTATGTGGCCAGTGTTCATTTTGAGTAGGTCACCATTTTGCTGTTCCTGTTAACAATACTTATGTTTAAAATACCTTTTAACTAGCACTGTAGTTTGATGCTATACTGGTGAGTAAGGTCACCACTCAGTTTGTGGACTTTATTTAATTATACTTTGAACTTAATTCTGAACCCATAGGGCAGGATGCCTTGCTCTGCCATAACTATGGATTTCTCAATCAACATAACTGAGCCCAGGCAAGTTTTGTCTACATGTGCCATGCCATTCAGCCCACCACAGTACTTAAGTTCTGCAAGAGAACTTCCATCCTGGCTACATAGATCTTTGGATTCTGACTTGTGGTGAGAGTACCATAGCTCTACAGGGTAACCAGTTCATACTATTTTCCAGATAGTAAATATTTTCCAGTCTTCGATAGTACATGGATTTCTAAACTTTATATAAATATACTATAACATACTATATCTGTACATGTACTTTGGAGGTCTGTGTACCACTTTCAGTTTCTTTTATGTAGAATACAGCTTGCTGTAAGATTATAAAACTCAGAAATAAAAAGTTAAAAAAAATATTTGCCTTGTACCATCCAATCATGATCACTTGTTAATGTTTATTCATGATTTCATGTATAAAAAAAAATACTGTTTGGACAAGCAACATACAAGTTGATGCGCCTGTGCTGTTGGCTGTGGGTGGCCCAGGGGATAAAATCTGACTTTGTGACTTGTAGCAGGCTGTTTACTACAACACAGGTAAAGTACAACTACACACAAGTGTCATCATCATCGCTCATTCCCCATTATTCCTCCTTATTATAATTAGTTTTATAGTATATCGCGTTACATTACATATAAGCGTTTAGCCAACCCCAGTATGGGACTGTGCTGCTTGCGGCTATTCACTAGATGTATCTGCATCTCCAATTCAAATTCTGAGGCACACTTAACTGTTGCTGAATTTGGTCACTTAACAGTAACTGTACTGTAGGAGTCAGTCAGGTAATCTTGAAAGGAAGTGGTGGCGAACTGCTGTGCTGTCGGTGTGCTGTGTACAGTCATGAGTCATGACAATAAATTTGTCCCTGGCCTGTGGGTGGGAGTCATCATAAGAACATCACATTAGTTAGAGGGATCTTTTTTTACAGGTTGGAATATGAAAAAAAATGGATCAAAGTGTTTTGATGAGGCGCATTCTATTTCTCAAGTAGGCAGTGACACTGCAAAAGACAGCAGTCACCCTGAAAAGGGAAAACAAAAGCAAACCCAAAAAGGGATTTTTTTCACATCTGAGGTTTTGTCTTCCAAGTGAATGCTTGAATCCAAAAAAGGTGAATGTCTCAGGTCATCATCAGTCCCAAGTAAAAAAAAAAAAAAAAAAGTTCTGTAGTTAATAAAAACAACGGTTTGGTGGGTACCACCAGCAGAGGCACCCTAAGGTATAGAACAATTGCATACTATGCTACTGCCAGTCCCTCATTTGATTCTTCTGAGGTTGAACCTGATGGGGGTATTACTAATAATAAAGATGAAGAGAATGATCAGGCAGCACAAGGTTTACTGGAGGGGATGGAAATTGCAGATGAGGAAGAAACGGAAATGTTTTGGTTGTGGAGGAGGACAGTGGGAATAAACCACAAGAGGAATAGGCCCAAGAAAAATCCAGGGGTGGGGGTGGGACCCTGATAAAGTGATCGAGGTGCTGTACCTTCCTGGGAAAGAAACTAAAAAAATATCATCTTTTGTTTGGTCATACTTCTCCATTAGTACTTCCAATGAGTTGGTAGCAACATGAGCTATTTGTAAATGGACAATCAGCAGGGGTAAAAAGAAAGGAGCATTGGGAACTTCAGCACTGAAAAGGCACCTAGACAGATGTCATAATATTACCGAGAACTCCAGCTGTGAGTCTCGAAGTGAAAGTGACAGTGATAGCTCACTACACTCAGGGGTATGTCCCATAGGTGAAAGCAGTGGCAGCCTCCGCAGTACTACTGAAACACCTCCATCACCACTTCCTGCCATTCAACGGACTCCTCCTACTGTTACCAAAAGTGCTAATTTGTTCAAAAGCCCTTCTCTTTCAAGGAGATGGCTTACCATCTCAGAAACATATGAGCATAAAGCCAAATATGCCTTGACTCACCCTGTTGCTGTTACAATAACCAAAAAAAATTTCAGAAATGTTAGCTGTTGATTTGCTACCATGTAACGTGGTTGAACATATAGGATTCAGGTGGCTGCTTGAGTACCTCGAAGCTTGATATACCATCGCGGAAATACTTCTCGACAACAGGGAATCCAGATCTTTACGATGTCGTATGTAAAATAAGACAAGTTATGTGCAGTGCTGTTGGGAGGGGGTGCATCTCACAACAGATATCTGGACAAGCTGTCAGCCTGAACCCTTCATGTCTGTCACAGCACATTGGGTATGTTTCGATAATTCCTGTGGTACTTGGGACATTGAAGCATCAAACTTTGCTGTTCTAAGAATGTTTTATTTTCCATCTGAACATACCTCATACAACATCAGTGAAGCGCTCCAAAAACCAATACAGTAATAGTTCACTTCACAGGGCCTGTCAGTTGGCTTTATAGTTGCAGATAATGGGTTCAACATAAGGAATGCCTTGGAGAAAGGGTGGGCTTTGTTCACATCTGCTGCTTTGTGCATTGCTTAAATTTAGTAGTTCAGGGTTTTCTCAATGACGATAGGGAGATTAAGGCTCTCGTTAACACTGCTAAAAGAATATTCACTCATTTCAGTCACTGAAGCAAAGCCTGTCACTAGTCTGAAAAAATATAACAGGAGCACAGTTTACCTTTGCACAGACTGATCCAAGACCTATCTTCTCGATGGAATTCGACCTTTTACATGTTCCAGAGGCTGCTGGAACAAAAAAAAGCTGTCAGGCAATACACCTTGGAAAATAAAACTAGTGATGCAGACGTCTATATTACTCCACTACAGTTGGCCATGCTGGAGTTTCTCATTGTACTGCTCCAGCCATTTGAGGAAATCGCCAGGGAGGTTAGTGCAAACACAGCAACTCTCAGCCAGGTGATACCACTACTAAAAATGTTAAAATTCATATTGAATTTGATTGGGTAAAAGTTAGAGAAGCAAGACAGTTCCATGATCACACAGGCTGCCAGTGGTGCTGCTGACACATGCAGGTTGCCCCCCCACAATACAAGATCTAACGAGACGTATGATCAGGAAAGTTGAAGAAGATGACAAACTACGTAAAATGCTTCATTCTGAGTAGTACATTAAAGCAACAATCTTGGACTCACGATGCAAATCAAAGCAACTATCGAGTGATGCTGATAACACTTGTTTTGAGATAAACAAGAAATAATTAACGAGGTGTGTGCTGTCATGGAACAGAGTGTAACCCCTAGATGGCGCTATCCCAGGGGCTACTACCCCTGCCTGATTTGCCACTAACAGGTTGAGGGGCCTGGATCCGATGGCGGGTGCCTCCACCCAGAGGTCAGGGTTTGCAATAGTTAAACTAACTTGGTCACAGCCCTCTGGGACACTGCAACCCCCTTTCTTCCCACTAGTGGCCCACACAGTATATCAGAATTACCTTCACAGTATACACTTACCCCAGGACTGGTTCAGGCACTGGGACCCCTGTAAAATAAGAAGATACAGTGCAACAATCACAGTACAATACTTTAACATAGACAAATACCTCAGGCAGTATAATTTTGCTGAAACAAGCAGCTCTGATTTATTTGGGGGATATAACAGGGACAGGGAAATCAGGTTAATTAGCTTATCACTTTACTCATCTACCTATGGCTCTGTGCTGAGGCCTATCCTACCAGTTACTGTCCTGGGTACCCAAGCCTAGTGGCTAGTCCAAACCGTGGCAGCTGGTAGGGCCCTTTCACACAGAGAAAAGAAAAATTAGTTAAACAGTCAGCAGTACAGTAATTCCATTTGGATTCAATGTGGCAATTCAACAGGGAGCGACCCTGAATTAGTACTCACGACCTCCAAACAAGATAGGGTCCTTCAACGTCAGCAGGGCTACTCTTGAGCTCCACGAGACTCCTCACACATTTATATGACCAACTGCAACAGGCAAAAGTCCTTTAATGGCAGCAGGATTCACTTGAGCTACACAAGCCTCCTCACACATTTATATGGTAAACAGTAACAGGCAAAAGTCCTTTAATGGCAGCAGGATTCACTTGAGCTACACAAGCCTCCTCACACATTTATATGGTAAAAAGAAAGTACTATACCAGGCAGGCTGCTTCTCTATCCCGATCACAATTACTGCACAATACCCGGGAGAACACACAGCAGATTCAGTTCCTGACAGACCGAGCGCAATTCAGCAATTTCTCCAGTCTTCTACAGGGTGAGCCTGGTTTCTACTCTTCAGATATCCTTTGATTCTCTGCACGGACGGATTCAGTCTAACAAGCAGTTACAAGCTGCAGACCGGAACTCTGGGCCTTGCAGCGTTCCTGACTAAAACTGCACACGAAAAAAAGCGCTCCTTCCCTCTTCACTGCCAGAGCTCAACTGAAACTCCAGCAGACAAAACCGGGCACTTCCTTTGAGTTCCTCCCAGTTCTTGGCTGGATTGGCTGTCACTCACAATAGACTGCCTCTGTTGGTCCAAAAGGTGCTGAAGTCAAACTACATCTCCCAGAGTCACTGCCCATACAATCCTCTTGTGGCTGGCTCAGATTCTGAGTCCAAGTTCTGATTGGTCCAAGGCACCATTTTAGAGCTACCTTAACCCACACTGATTGGTCCAGTTCAGCAGTTCAAAACTAGAATGGGGAACTAGGCAAACACAGTTCTGACTGCAAAAGCAGGTTAGACAAACTGTATTTTCATTATTACTCTAAATGATTTCTGGCAAACAGTTACATCTTTCAGATAGGTTCCTTGCACTCCTAGTGACTGCAAAAATGGAGTGAATTGACATCAGCTCGAGTGGTACTCAAGCAGAGAAACACAGTCCCCCCATACAAACTAATTATGTATGCAGCAGACAGCTCTTAAAGAGACAGTACCAGAGGCTCTAAAAACACTCACAGATAAATGGCTTAAACGCCAAACACCATTCAGGCTTGGAGCATTCAAGCAAGCTCCTGGAAGTCTTTTGGGAACCCCCATTTGCAGGGGGGTTACAAGAGTACAACAGAAGTACCACTTTCAGAATTTTCTTCACGACACAGCACAGCATCAGGTGGCCCATCCTCTACAGTTGCAGCATTTTATTACTCTTCCTTCTGAGCCATTGCAGCTGAATCTTCTTCTTCATCACCAGCCAAACATAGCATTGTCCCACAGTGACTTGTCTCAGCTTCATGTCTCAGGAGTCACTCAGAAGATGTAATTGTAGCATCGTCTTCATCTGCCTCTTGTAACACAGCCTCAGCACAGACCATTGTTGAAATGTACCTGGCAGAGCTCAATATCAGCTGGAATGCTGATCCTTTGAAATACTGGAAATCCAAACAAAATATGTGGCCTGCTTCATTAAACATTACAATGAAGTAAATGAATTGCCCTACGACTAGCGTCTGTTCAGAACGATTGTTTAGTTCAGCTGGTAGCATCATTACTAACACACGATACTGTTTGACACCAGAAATTGCTGAGCGGGGGGTGCTGCTGAGCAGGAAGCAGCACTTTCCTTGTGCTCCAGAGAAATACTTGTTTAATTGTTATTAAAAATTATTTGTTGAGTGCTCTTGCATTAATAGTGGCTTTCTTTCATTGTTGGGCCCCAGCTTGGAAGGTGAAATGAGGAAAAAAGGAGCTGCAGCAGCCGCGACTGACTTTTTTCAGCTGAAGGGGTGGCAGACTGACGAGAGGCCCGACCAGGCAGCTTAAGCTTGGACCTTGTCTGTTACTGCAACAGAGGAAATTACTCAGGCCACGGTGAATGCCACACTGGGGCAGCTGGTCTGATCAGTACAGGAACTTGTCCTCAAATTTGACACCCTTACTCTCTGAGTCACAGTTCTGGAGACGAAGGTGGACTCGATGGAGCAGACTGTGTGTAAGCTGGAAACTAATGTCAGTAAGACTGTGGACATGTCTACCAAACTCATTAAAGAGAACCCTCTCTTGCGTCAGAGGCTCGAAGCGCTAGAGAACCAGACTCAGAAGAGGAATATCAGGGTCCTGGGCCTACCGGAATCAGCAGGAGAAGATGCTTTGGACTTTGTCCAAACAGTGTTACCGTCACTCCTGGGGCTCTCTGAGGATGACCTGCAGCTGTCTTTTGAAAAAAGCGTACAGGATTACCCCCAAAGAATCACTGCAGAGCTGTCCACCTCTAGAACCTTACTTCTTGTCTGTACCAGAGTTGGCGGCAGGGACAGGATCTTATCATTGGCGCGGCGGTGGCGTCAACTCAAATATGGGGACTCAGATATCCACTTATTCCCCGACTTATAGCACCCGTCAGCGCTGCAAGCTGTTCAGTGGGGAGCAGAGCCATCTGCGCCAGCACAAGCTTCAGCATCAGCTGCTTTTCCCAGCCAGGCTTCGGCTATCCTGGACCAGCAAGACGTACTTGTTCAATGAGTCAAAAGATGCCGAAAGAATGCTCTCAATAATCGAACAGGAGCTAAGTCATGGCAAAGAGGACGACGACACAGATGGGGACTGAATTGTTTACTGTGCTTGTTAAGGAGCTAAATTTCACTGTATGTATGCTACTTTTGTTTGTTAATATTAATAGCGCACATCTTTGGGGGGCCCTAGTGGGGTGGAAGTTGTGAAGCTTGTGGCGGTGCCTCTGGGAGGATTTCTATGCTGCGATTTTGGACTTGATATTCACTTTTTTTTTTTTGGCCCACTTTCCTATAGATGGCGGCCACGCTGGGCCAGTCGTCAGATGTGTTTTTGGCTCGCTAGAGTTTTGTTTTATTATGTGTTGATATCTACATGTGGAGTTCAGTTTTTGACTTTGGGGTGATTGTTTTTTGTTTTTCTGTGTTTTTCTGTGTAAAATCGAGTGGACCCGCTGTTGCTTGAGGGAGTGTGTCGGCGCCAATGGCGCTTGCTTTTCCCTCACCCCTAGCAGCTTGTTTTTTGGGATTGGGAGCTGCTGAGTGATTTGGTCTGATCATGAATCACCGAGGGATTTGGACTGCTGAGGAAGGAATATCGTTGGTGGATGTCGTTCTCCTTTTCGTTTCGCAGCTCGTTCCTTGGGTTGACTGGGAGTCGCTGAATAACTTGAGCCGACTGAGGGCTTCTGTTTGGCTCGGAACGGTGAGGGAGGAATATTTGCGGGTGTTTGTTTGAACCTGCCCTGGAGTTAAGTGGGAGCCTCCGAGTGACTTTGACTGGTGAAGAGGCGAAGAGAGGAATATCAGCGGGTGCTTGTTGCATCGACTGTCTGGTAACTGTTAAAAATTGGTGTTTGCTCAGTAGATATTTATAGGCGTCTCTTTCCATAAAGTATTGGAGTGAAAAGTTATGTCGTGGACAGATATGCCTACTCAGTGGAGATCCCTAACTGTTATTAAACTCCCCGAATGTTGTGTGGTCTGGGGGAAGTTTATTGATGGGAGTCTGAGGGTTCCTGGAGCTGATTTTAGTATTAAAATACTGTGCTTGAACTTAATGTGTTCTGGACTTGTGAGCAGGAAGAAATATTGCAGTAGGGTCTGGGAGCAGTACTGTGCAGTATTGAGGGCAGGGGGTCCTCCCTCCTTGTGCTTGGGGCCTTTATTCTTTTCCCTGTGCGGCCTGGGACCAGGCAGGGTGTCCCTTCTTCCTCTCCGGGAAGTCGAAGTGGAGTGGGGAGCTCCCTAGGCTGTCTAGGAGGCAGACATAGGCCTGCCTCTGGGGCAGCTATGGTCGTGGTCATAGGTAGCCGGGGTTTAAGGGGGCTATTCCTGATGCTACAATTTGGGGGGGGGGCTCTTTAAGGATGCCAGTCATTATGTGCACATAATTTGCTGCTTGTGGACATTGCTGCTGGACCTAAATTAAGTGACCAAACAGTTTGTATGCTGATTAATCTGAGTGATTTCTTTTTTTTATTTTCTGTAAAGAACTCACCCCTGCTATGTGAGAGGTGGTGGTGGTGGTGGTGGTGGTGGGGAGGTTGTTCATTTTACCAGAGTAGTGAGAGAACTCTGGTTGTCATAGTACACATTCAAAGTTTATTAAATTTATTATGGTTTAAACCCTCGAAGTGAGAGATTGAGGGGTACTACATTAATAGAACATTGTGATTGTTGTTAATGTGTTTTAGTGAATATTTATAGTTGTCAGCTGCATAGGGAATATGTGTTGGAATTATGTTTTAGTGGGCAGGCGCTATTCCCCGTCCTGGCTGAGGGAACTCCGCCCCTTTGATAGTCCCCCGTTACAGCTCGAGGTGTATAGGCGTTGTCGTGCCTTAGGTATTGTGCGGCGGGGCAGAAGGGGGGGGGCCCCCAAACTGGGGGGGGAGGAGCGGGGTGGATGGATAGGGGTGGTGAGATTGAGGAGGCACCCTGGTGCGAAATGGGTCCAGGAAAGAGGTCCTTCCTGCCTGGTTCCCATACCCAAGGGCTCCACTGAGGGTGGGCAAGTCGCCCGTTCTTCCATGGCCTCTCATCCAACTCAGGCGGTGTTGTACAATGCCAGGTCTATAAAAAACAAGACAGCAATTATTGCTGATCTTGTTGAGTCATCTGACCTGGCTTGCATCACCGAGACCAGGTTAGACGAAAATGCTGGTCCGGTATTGGAGTCAGCAGTTCCGTCCAGGTACTCGGTGATACACCACCTGAGATTGGATCGGGGGGGGGGTGTAGCCATCTGTTTTAAGACAGAACTGGACCTGGTGGAGGTTCCAGTGGGGATCACCAGATCCTTTGAGTATATCCTAGGGGCAGATGTGGGCAGCAGGATTCTTCTCGTCTACCGTCCACCTGGAGATGAGAAAGTTTTCCTGCAGGAAGTTGCAGACTTCATGGTCGACATGGTATTGGAGGCCCCCAGGTGGTTGATCCTGGGGGATTTCAATGCCTGGGTCGATGATGAACTCTCGTCTTTTGGTCAAAACTTCCTCCAACTGATGATTTTGTTGGGTTTTACACAGGTAGTTACCGCTGCAACCCATTGTGAGGGTCACTCCTTGGACCTGGTGTTCCTCCTGGGGATGGAGGCCGATGACTTGGTGGTGGAACCAGTCGGATGGTCAGACCATCACTCTATCAGGTTCAGTTTCACGGCTCCCTCTGTGAGACCAGCCCCTTTGGAAATGGTCCGGTACTGCCCTTTGAGGGGTGTAACCCCAGAGGGTCTTTAAGCGGTGCTGGACCTATCGAGTTAGCCATTGGAATGCTTGGATCCAGGAGATCTAATGACGTGCTATAATAGGGCGATACTAGAGGCCCTGGATTCCATAGCGCCTGTCCGAGTTCGCCCCTTCCCTCTTTGTCCTCAGTCCCCTTGGTTTGACGGGACTTTGAGGGAGTTGAGGAGAGTGGGACGAAGGTTGGAACATCATTGGCGGAAATCCGGCCTGGAGGAGGACAGACTTAGGTTGATCAGCCATTATTTGGACTATCAATCAGAAATCTCCCGTAAGAAGGCAGAGTTCCTATCCAGGGAGATTACTGCAGAAAGAAATCGACCTGCTCAGCTCTTTCGGACCGTGGACAGACTGTGCAATCCAGTCTGTCTTCGGGGCCGGAGAGCCTTTTCACAAGATAAGTGTGAGGAATTTGATCGATTTTTTTTTTTTGCAGATAAGGTGTCCTCCATCAGGTCGGAGATCTGTTCAGCTCGTTCAAATGAGTATGGTGGAGGTCGATGCAAGGGCACAGACACCCAGTCTGTCTGTATAGTTTTTGACTGGCCAGCGATTGTGGATATCATGAAGATTGTTCGGGGCTTGCAACTGACTTACTGTAGTTTGGATCCTGGTCCAACACACCTCCTGGTGGGGTATATAGATGTCATCGGACCGATCCTCGCAGAGATAGTCTGGTGTTCGCTGGATCAAGGGGTGTTCCCTGATCCGTTAAAGGAGGCGGTGGTGACTCCCCTTTTAAAGAAATCATCCAGCGACCCAGACTGTCTTGCGAACTACAGACCGGTCTCTAACCTACCCTTTTTGGGTAAGGTTATTGAGAAGGTAGTTGCATTGCAGCTCAAGAACTTTCTTTCCACCCATGAAGCCTACGATCCTCTCCAGTCTGGTTTCAGGAAGAGGCACAGTACTGAGACAGCATTAGTTCGGGTGATGAATGATCTCCTAATAGCGAGGGATCGGAGGACTCGTTCGATCTTGGTCCTCCTTGATCTCTCTGCAGCATTCGACACCATAGAACATGGGGTGTTGTTGGAATGCCTGCGGTTAATCTGTGGACTGTCGAGGATGGTCCTCAGATGGTTCCATTCTTTTCTCATGGGCAGGTCTCAGAGGATGGTGTCTGGAATTTTTCCTCAGCCCCCTTTGCCCTGCCTTGTGGGGTTCCGCAGGGTTCCGTACTGTCCCCCATGTTGTTCACGGTGTATATGTTGCTGCTGTTGGGAGTATGGACTGAGTTTTCACTGCTATGCAGATGACACTCTGCTCTACCTGTCCCTTGAACCCGAACAGGGTAGTTCTGTCTCAGTATTTAACAACCGCCTCGCCGAGATTCAGGACTGGATGAGAGCTAACTGGTTGAAACTAAATCCGGATAAGACTGAGGTATTGGTGGTTGACCCTGATCACCGGGTAAGAAGTTGACTCCTGGGCAACTGTCCGGCCTGGTACTGGGGAGTGACCAGTTGAGACCTTCTGAGAAGATGCGGAATCTGGGGGTTGTGCTTGACTATGAACCAACGCTTAAAGCACAGGTGTCAGCAGTTGTCAAGTCCTTATTTTTCCATCTGAGGAACATCGCCCGGATAAAGCACCTTGTTCCGCCTGATGACCTTCCTGTGTTGGTTCACGCCTTTGTGTCCTCTCATCATGACTAATGCAATGCTCTATACCTAGGGTTACCGGGAGTGGATCTCCGTCGCCTGCAGTTGGTGCACAATGCAGCGGCCAGGCTGTTGACAGGGCAGTCAAGATCTTGCCATGTCATGCCTGTGCTGCACGAACTGCACTGGCTGCCGGTGTGATGGAGGATCATCTTCAAAGTCACGTTGCTGACCTATAAGACCCTACACGGACAGGGACTGGGTTATTTGCAAGACCTCCTGTGACCTTACAGCCCCCTCCGCCCTCTCCGCTCCGCTGACGAGGGATTGCTAGAGGTTCCCAGGGTCAGTTTACAGACATCAGGTGCTAGGGCTTTTGCTTTTGTAGCCGCGACCCTGTGGAACTCTCTACCTCGTCGGATTAGAGACTGTCTGTCCATTGAGATGTTTAAATCCCCCTTGAAAACTTATTTATTCGGTCTAGCATTTGGGGAGGATATTTAGCCATATGTATGCTGTCTTTTAATTCCTTGTGTTTTAACTGTTTGTTGGTTGTTTTAAATTGTAAACCCGCTTTGATTTAAGAAAAGCATGTTAGAAATAAAGTATGATTTGATAAGTATGATTTGATTATATATTTTATTGGTCTCCCAATGGACAGCTCAGACTTTGCCTTGGATCATTCGATGGACTTGCTTTCTGCTCCTATGTGGGTAGGGACCCGTGTTTGTTTATTTTTTTTTATTTTGTTTGTGCACCCAGGGCTCGGTTTTATGTATTTTAATCTTCTGCTAAATGTTATGTTACGCTATATGCCTTGAGTTCCCATGTCACATACCTGTATTATCGGTACTTGTATCAGGAGTGTAATTGTATGTGCCCACTAAAGTATTTCTTCTGGGGATCTGATGGAAAGTTTTTGTTGGGAAAATTGTCTTTGTTATCACTGGGGATTTACTTGGCCACCATTTCAGAGTGGCGGATATGTACTTTTCACTTGAACTTCTCTTCTTAGTTCATTTTAATCCCCCGGGATCTTCTGGCTGCATGCCAGGGATTTTTTTAATATGATGTTTTAAGACCATTATTGTTAATTCCCCCTATGCTGTATCGAGTGGGGTGACTCTCTCTCTTTCACGTGTTTTCTCATTTCATCCTTTTTTGTCTATGTAATATAGTACTCGGATTCACCTGGGGACTTATAGTTTTGTAAGAATATCTTGCAAATGTTTACAAATAAATAATACAAAAAAAAAAAAGAAATTGCTGAGCACCTCACATTTCTCAAAGTCAACATTCCTCACTTTAATTTCAAATATGACACCTGGCCGGCCCATTGGTGTGGAGGGCTGAGGCATCATGCCTTACCTCCTGCCACGCCGGCGACCCGTGTTTGCAGTGCGAGCGGGTCTTCGGCTGGGGTGGGAGAGGATCAAGCATCCGGAGGATGGCTCTCCTCTCTCATGGAGGGGTGAGATTGAGTCCACTGCTGGACTGACCCCTAGCAGTGGCTGAGGGCGGCACAACTGAACCATGTACATTGGGGTGGAGCTAGGCTACGATGCCCGGCATGCCTTGGCTCCAGCGCTCGGGGGAGACAAAAGCGGAGGAGAAAAAGCGCCCGACTCAGCAGGATGAAGCCGTCTCCCCCGCTATTCCTTGTCAGCTGACGCCTCAGTTGGTAGAGGCTCTGGCCAGTACAGGAGCTCAGTGGCAGTGATGGTGGGGCAGGTTGAAGAGGGCCAGTCGTCGGGGGGGAAATTATAAACATAAATAAAAATATGATACCTGGTGCCTGCCTGGTGATGCTGAGAGTTGAGGCACTGGACGCCACACCTTGCGCCGTGCCGGCAACCCGGGTTCGGGAGCGGACTCGGGCTGCCATAAGTCGGCAGGGGGAGGAGAGGATTGAGCGTCCAGAGGACTGCTGTCCTCTCCTTGGGTGGGTTCTGAGGGATTCCCCATGTGTGATGGCTCCTAGTGCTGGCTGGGGGGGCACTTCACAGCAGAGTGGGGTAGCCAGTGGGGATAGTGTTAGCTGGCAGCTGCAGTAGGGGGTGGGAGCATGTCCTCCGTGCACTGTCACCATTGCATGGCCGTGCCTCTGGGGGTGTAACTAAGAAATCCTTGGTCCGGCCCCGTGGGGGGGCTTAGAGCTGAGGGGTTGTGCGACCAGGAGAGGAGGAGCAGAGAAAGGGCCCAACTGGAGTATTGGGGAGCTGGAGGCTTCAGGCGGACGGGAAGAGCCGCACTGTGAGCATCCACGCGGAGAGAGTCCGGTGGTAGGGAAATAAACAGAGTAAAAAAAAAAAAAAAAGCTATTGAGTGATGATGATGACACTTCTTTTGAGATAAACAAGAAATAATTGACGAAGTGTGTGCTGTCATGAAACAGAGTACAACAGCAGCACCACATTCAGAATCTTCTTCACAACACATCACAACATCAGGTGGCCCATCCTGTACTGCTGCAGCATTTTCTCCCTCTTCCTCCTCAGCCACTGCAGATGAGTCATCTTCTTCACCACCAGCCAAACATAGCATTGTCCCACAATCACTTGGTTCAGCTTTATGTTTCTGGAGTCACTTAGAAGATGTAATTGTAACGTCGTCTTCATCTGCCTCTTGTAACACATCCTCAGCACAGACCATTGTTGAAATGTACCTGGCAGAGCCCAATATCAGCTGAATGCTGATCCTTTGAAATACTGGAAATCCAAACAAAATATGTGGCCTGCTTTAGTAAACATTGCAATGAAGTACATGAGCTGCCCTCTGATTAGCGTCTGTTCAGAACGATTGTTTAGTTCATCTGGTAATGTCATTACTGACACACGATCCTGTGTGACACCAGGAAATGCTGAGCGACTCACATTTCTCAAAGTCAACATTCCTCACTTTAATTTCAGATATGATACCTGGGGCCGGCCCAGTGTCACTGAGGGTTGAGGCACTGGATGCCATACCTCGTGCCATGCCGACAACCCGAGTTCAGGGCGACCTCGGGTGTTGGGGGTCATCCGGGGGTGATTAGTATCAGGATTACTCTCCTCCGGGAGAGTGGGAGGCACAACCGCAGTCATGCTGGCTCCTGGCAGTGGCTGGAGGTCGATACAAGCCACGGTGAGTTGGAGTGGTCAGCGCAGGCTGACGTCGGACGTGCGGTGGACGGAAGCACGCACTGCAGCGTCATTGATGTCCTTGCATGCCTGCGCCATGGGGCGGAACCAGTAAACAACAAATAGCCCCAGTCCTCCGGCGCTCATGATGGATGGCCACTGCGGCGCTGCACCGGATGCTCCCTCTGTCCCTGACTCCCTGAAGGTCTTCCACACTGTGGGGTGCACGGCATGGCCCAAATGGGTGAGAGGGCAAGGAAGTGAGCTCTGGCTTGGCCCCCGGTGCAGGGTCTGCCACGGGCAGGCCAGAGAGGGGAACAATAGGATCACCCCTGCCGAAGAGGTAAGGTAGGAAAAAATATGTAAAAATATATATATATATATATCTATGTGATACCCGAGTAAATCATGCACTGACTACTCTGAGCAGCCCTATCCACAAAACACTTTAAAGAATTTGTGCCTGTGGTGAAAATCTTTTGTGAATAGGGTCTACTACATGAGGTAGCAATTAATTGTAATAAGTCAGGTCAGGACGGACTAGGCCAGGCCACTGTTATGTGAATGATCACATGAGCAGCATAGAAAAAATAATAACATCAGTGGGTTGAGAGTCCAAATACAGCAAACAACTGCATTTCATGTCACAAACTTACTTGGTGGTACCTGGTACTGCTATCTGATCTGCAAGGTAGGATACTGCTGTCCACTACTACTACTACTGTCACATTTTGTCCTCACAAGGCCCGACTACTACTTGTCACTTTTTTGCCCTCAGCAACGAAGCCTAACTGTACTGTTTTAATTTTCGTTCAGTGCATGGCTTAGCAGATGCCTGAAACCCAGAAACTGAATACTCTTTATATATTTCTCACATCCCCCATATTTGGCTGCGATTACTTCACAGAAAAAAATGCTACTAAATGTATATCATTTCTTTATTGTTTGTGTGTACATGGTATGTTAGCCTGGTTACATCTCACTTACAGTAACTGGGCTGAGATTATTACTATATTTTATTTTTGCTACTTAAATTAATTGGCAGTGGCTGGCACCAGTTGTGGAAGGATGTAATTGTGTTGTGTGTCATCAGGTCTTCAGGTGGCAGTGGCAAACATTTTTTTTTTTGAAATTCTCTTTATCCTCCTCACAGCCTGCCTCCTCCGACCCTTCAGTGGCGACCCCAGACATCCCACTGCCCGAACCCTGCCCACACAGACCACAGATCCCCATGGACGCGGTTTACCCCCAGTGGAGACGAGATGGGGGTTCTAACCCCGTAACATTTCGTCGGTCTCGTGGTCTGTTAGGCGAACGCAGGCATCATGAGCACGTCCAAGGTCCTCCATCTTCCTGGACGAAGGGCAGGCTCTTTTCCTCGTTTTTCTCCCTCCCTGAGCAGCCCGGCGACCTCCCTGGCGTCACCGCATGCGCGTCGGCGTCCGTGCTGCTCAGCGGCCTAGCCATCCCTAGTGGGCTTGCAGTCATGCAAGTGCCGGGCATCGGCGGATCCTCCCGGAGCAGGCGAGCTGTCGGGAGGCTGCCTGTCTCCCCGCCGACCCACCGACTACCCGAGTCCGCTCCGAACCCGGTCGCCGCGTGGAGCGAGGTGGGCATCCAGCGCTAACCCTCAAGCGCCACCGGGCGGTGTGGCAAACATTTTTATGACTGCACTGCAATTTACCGATGCGATGTGACTGACTGCCTGCCTGGGTGAGCGGTGATCACTATGTCTTTTGTTTTCCTTCTTTAAGGATTCAGCGTGTTGATCAGATTCAGCAAAAGTAGTCATAGTACTAGAAAACATTACCACCTCTTGGACCAGGCAGTGTACCATATACCACAGTACACCGATTCATGCGTAGCAGTTGCATCATTCAAATGGATAGGGTGGGCGGGCACTCTTAGTTCTGCTCATTTGACCATTCATATCCATTTCTTTGGCCTGTTCGGCTCTGACTGGAACATCCATCAAAATAATACCTACATAGCACCATTAATAAAAAAAAATCTTAGCTGCCTCGCAGTCCCTGCAGTGCTTGGTGGTGGTGTTATGATATAGGTATTTACATTTGTCTGTCTCTCTCTCTCGCCGTCTCTCTCTGTCTCTGCCAGCACAGTCATGTCACAGACCCAAGCAGGATATGTCACCATTACAGGGCAGCCATGAAGGGGTTAATAGCGAGCGATTGCTTTTTTATTTAGCAGTTTTACATTAATTTCTTCACAAATAATCCATTAAATTATTTTCTTTGGGCCTCTGTGTCAAATGTGACTGACTTTGGCCACTTTTATGCATTTTTTCAAATATTTGTCAATAAATCAGAACTAATCAGAACTTCACCGTGTGCCGGTTCTTATTTAATAAGGGTCAGAACTTCACCGAGTTCTCCCAGCCCTACTCCATACACATATTGTCAGGACCCGCAGCCACTGGTGGTGTTAACAAACAAGGCCCTTCTGTGCCAGTATTCACTGCTGCCGATGATATTAAATAAAATGCTTTCTCAGGCCAGGACCAGCCACGGTAACAAATAACAAGGATGCTATTCACTTCCACTAGCTGAGACACCCCCTTTCCTATGGGCTCTCTGCGAGGCCCACTCAATCTGAGTGACAAAAGCAGACAACTTCTCATTCTTCCATAGTTTGGCAGACTTGAACTTCCACATTGTCTTCCCCAGACTCAGTGCTGCCAAATACCCCTTCTGAGGCAGAGAGGTACTCAGCTGCAGTGGCCTCTAGGTTTGTGGATCGGAGGAATTGGATAGGTTCCAGTGCAGGGCCCCTTAAGCTTTCCATAAGTCTCTTTCTCTTCTCCCCCTCAGAGCATTGCCACTCTTGGACCAGTGGAGTAGCATAGTCCATCCTTGTTTCTAGGTCATCCTCCCCCACTGGTACAAGAACTGCACCAGAGAACAAACTGAACCTGTGATAAGAGTCCAGGCATACAGAAGGTATCACAGTGGTGGAGGTTACAATAGGGAATGCCCTGGGAGTGGCCGGAGAGGCTGGAGGAGATTGCAAGGGAGTGGTCTCTTCCGAATCCTTCAAAGCCTTCGGCAACTCTTTAGCTGACTGCCCTTCTGCAGCTAGAAGTCTCATCAATTAATCTTTGAACCCCTCAATCCTCGGGAACCCCCCCAGGGGAAAATGGGTCACTATGCAAATGAATAACTCTCCACCCCTTCTGGGATCCTCCTGGCATGATAACAGGGGGTACCATTTTGGGGTCTATGGGGAGGCTAAGTCCCTTGAAACAGTCCCACAAACCTGGGTACACAGTGTGTTATGCAGGCTAGCCTGAAGTGTTGCCAAGGGTGGCCAGCATTGCAGCTGTTGTTGGGGCCCTTAGGAAGGGAAACAATTAACATGTGCACAACCCAAATAATTGTAATCCCATGCCGGAGGGCTCAGTCCATTTGCAGTAACCCAGAAAAAAAAACAGTCAGATGCCACACTTTCATTTGCAGCTGTTGTTGCAGGGAGCTACCCTGATTTGTACTCACACTACCCAGACCAGGATGTAGGACAGGCGAGATGAAGACCTCATGGCATTGATCTGGAGGGCCAGGGGAAGCAGGGCCTACATGACTCACCTCCTGGTGGTCGCTACCTGTTCGATGATATTGAGCAGGGGGCCGAATCCCCAAGCAGGTCTTTCGCCGAGATGATCTCTGAAATGGGGGCAGCGGCTTAGGCTGAGATGGCAAGGCCCAAGCAGGATGAACAGTTCTGAAAGAGTTTGTGATCTTTTGCTGGAAAAGCCTTCAGCGGGCGTAACAGAATTCACCATGGGGAACCAAACTGTGACACATGAAACACATTCAGCACACTTAAATCAGTTATTTCTCTAAGCCACAGTTTGGATACAGTCCGGTTGCTAATTACAGCTTCACTGTGCAAATCTTCTTCTCCGAGGCTATTTTCTCAATCAGGTAGGTCGATCGCTTCTGGAGCAAGTCTTCGGTCCAAAACCCAAGTCGCCACAAAAATCTTCTTCTCTCTTCTGCTGCCGATTTAAACTGGCAAACGTAAAGGTCTGACTTCTGCAATGGGCAGTTTAAAGGCAGGAGAATGTGGCAAGCAGGCCAGCAGAGCCTTCCCCGCCGTTTCTCCTATGCTCATCCTAGGAGCAACTGCTCGACAGCTCGAGCAGTTCACTCTTCAACCTCCAACTCTCAACTGACTACTACTTCAGTCAGTTCTGGGGATTTCCTGGTAATCCAAAAGGTTCAGTTGGCCGAGGGAACTGTCTGTCACAGAAAGGGCTCCCCCATCCAGGTCCATTTAGGCGCAAAATACTTAAAACTACAAAAATTACAGAATTTCCTTCCCATAAGACCCCTGGGGACAGTCTCCATTTTAGGCCCCCAGAGGTTCGATTGGTCCAGCACTGGAAGTCCAGAACCAAAATGGTGACTCCTATTCAAAATACTCAAGCTGCAATTGAAAGCAGGTTAGACAAACTCCTCTATCATTATTATTATTGCAGATAAACAGCAAGTAATCACATTTCCTAACAGGCCTCCCTCTGTACGTATAGCGACTGCAGAATGGGGCAATATAACACACAGTCTGACTGGTCACAAGCCTTAACTACCCAGGCCCAGCCCAGACTGATTTCCAAACACAAAATAGGCACTCTCTTAAAGAGACAGGCGTGGAGACTCGCTAAAGCACTCTCACGCAGACTAATAGAACTACTGCAGGCAGGACACCATCCTGACTGTGGGCATTAGGAGCCCAGGAAGACAATATAGTAAACTCCAATTTGTAGGGGGGTTACACACTGAAAATCAATCAATCTTTATTTTTACCAGGAGAAACACCTTTGAGAGAATGAATTTACAAAGTGGTCCTGGGTGGGCGAACCAAAAAGTTACAACTCATACAGGTGCAAATAAGGAATTAATAATACATGGAATTAATACATAGATAAGAGAACATATAAATGTACATTATATACAATATATACATTTTAGAAAGGGAGATGAGCAAGGAGGTAGATTAGATAATAGAGGAGCAGCGAGTTATGGAGAGAGAATAGGATGATGAAGATGTCAAGCGTATAAGAGATGATGGGGAGAACGGAAAACAAGAAAGGGGGTTAGAGTAAGATAATACTCACGGGGTTCTCAGAGTCATACCTAATAGGAGTGAGATGCGGCTTAAGCCTTTGAGATGTAATAAGCGAAAAAAGGTTATGGGGGTCAGATAGGAGGGCTAGGGCTTGAGGAAACAGTTGCAACTTTCTTCCAGTAGATGACAAAGTAATGTTTTTAAGGTTGCCATATTAACAATTTGCGATAGTTTTAAGGATTTTTTGATACTGTTCCAGATGGGGAAGGGAGAGAATAGTTCAAGGAAGAGATACCATGCTGAGTTCTGATTCTGGGAATATTGAATATGATGCAAGAATATTTTCTAAGTGAATAGGTTCCCATGGAGCAGACTGGAAGTTTGAACTCGTATTGGGGGAGCTTGCCTATTGTGGCTCTGTAGGCCAATATAGCTGCATTTTGTCAATCTCCTTGTTTTTAGGGATTGCCAGCCAAGTTGAGCATAGAAGGAGCAGTGGTGTGTATTGTATGGTTCATTAGTGCTGAATCTAAGGGCTCTGTGGTACAAGGTGTCCAGTTTGGATAGGGAGGTGGCAGGGCAATGACTAAAGAAGATCGACGTAATCCAGGAGTGGAAGAAAAGTTGTTGGCACTAGTATTGTTTTAGTCTCATGGGTGAAAGTGCTTGATACGATAGACAATGCCTAATCTTTGTCTCAGCTTTTTGGCTAGTTCTACGATCTGTGGAATGAAGGAGAGCCTACTATCGATCGACAAGCCTAGGTATTTGAGTTTGTTTACTGGCTCTAATGGTTCCCCAAGGAGGGTTGTGAGTTGGTGCTTGGTTCCTAAGGAGTGAGTGACTGCTGAATGTGCCTGGGGGAAAAAGAAACATAAGTTTATTTTTTTTAGCATTAAGCAGCAGTTTGAGATGTAGAAGGTTATGTTGTAGCAAGCAGAATTCTTGACCTTACTTCGAGTGGGAGCTCTTGCAGCAGGTTATAACCATTAGGACTAATGCCACAGGCCTTAGGACTCACCGGAAAAATCTTAGCTAGCAGTACCCAGCAGGGACTGCCCCCTGACGTCGGCTCCACTCCGACGTCGGCCATGCTACATAAGGGGGGCGGACCCTGGCTCCACCTCAGTTCTTTTCCCGCTGTGACCCGCTCACATTGGGGAAGTTATTTGCTATCCAGCAGTTCCAGCTAAAATTTTGGATTTTCTCAAGAAAATCGACCATTTTTTCTCCTTTCTCTCTCTTTCTCGACTTCAGTCCAGCTTATGTCATCTCTGTTGGCGGTCTCCTCCTCCGGGCCAAAGAGGAACAAGTGCAATTGTGGTCACCAGATACCGTTGAAAGACGGCCACACCAAATGCGTCTTCTGCCTGGGTCCAGACCACGACAGTGTTGCCTGCAAGATCTGCAGAGGCTTTACCAGCAGGACACGAGTTTGACGCCTGAAGGCCCTAAAAGCCCATCTATTAGAACTCCAGATGGATGTCCTGAACACTTCGGGGGACAAGGGTAAACACCGGGACAAACCCCGTAAGCGCTTCCGGGACAAGGACCATAGTTGGTCCCATCATCGGTTCTGTTCCCATTCCCCCAACCCCCCCCAGGAAAGCCTCTTCTTCCTCGGGCTCGGGGGAACACCAGAAGCATCCTTGCAAGGAAGACTCCAAGAAACCGAGCCCTCCCACCAAAAACCCGACGCTGGTCAAGGCGGGACCATCAGGGGAGAAGCCAGCGAAACCCAAGGTTGTGCCACTGCGAGTGACCCCCAAGGCCTCTTCGGCACAAGCCTCAGTCCTGCCCAAGATGGCCTCAGCTTTGCCCAGTTCGGGCAAGCCACCAGATGACAAAGACACCTCGACACCGCCTTCTGTGAAGCCAGTGCCAGCCACGGTACCGACACCGGTGGAGTTTCCTCCGATGGAAGACACCCCTGTGGAAGGGGCAGCCACCAAAGTTCCGGCAACCCCCAGGTCTTCCACCCTGCAGGGCTGTTCTGGGGACTCCTCCATCCATGCCCTTCTGGACCCTCCGACTTCTCCGGGACCCTTGCTGGGAACAGCGGCTGCTGTATTTAACAAGGAGGAGCTGCAAGAACTCTTCTCCTTTTAGTGGAGTCAGGTGAAAAAGGAGGAGACGCCACCGAAGCTGGCCCCGACACCGGTTCCCGACCGGCAGGACAACTGTGAGCCTGAGGCCTTCCCGCTCCTTCTCCGAAGAAGACCCCTGAGTGGCCGCTGCCTTGTCCATCCTTGAAGGCTTGTTCCCAGTCCCAGTCAGAGGACCATCGTTGGCGCCCTTCTCGATCAGGCAGCCGTTGTCGGTCCCGATCTCAGCCCAGGAGCTGATCCCGCTCTTCCAGGTGGGCCTGCTCTCACCACCAGTCCCCAGGCTGGTGTCAGTCATGCTCTGTTGTGGGTCCCATAGCGGTGTCGGTCCCAGACGGTCAGCCGAGTGTCACCCCTAATGACTGCAGCGGGGAGTCCCAGACACAACTCAGGCTGTTCTAGGCCCAGTAGCAGGTCGTCTTCTTCTTCTGTTTTCTCCTCATCCTTTTCAGGGGTATAGTGTTCCCCTGGGGAGAAGGACCAACCCCGCTCGCCTCCTGATGATCTGACCTTTGTGGATGTCAAGAGGCACATCCAGGCCTTCGATGAATGGGAGATGGAGGACCTGGATCCAGAACGCCGTTGACTGGCCTGTTACCTGAGGCAGAAGGAGCCCAAGCCTCTGGTAGTGCCTCCTTTGGTGGACACCTTCCAAGACCTCACCAGGATAACTTGGAAACATCCAGCATCAGTCCGCCATTCCCAAAAAGTCAGATAGGCTGTACAGAGCCCCGAGGGATGAGCCTTTCCTGGCGGAACACCCTCAGGCGGACTCATCGGTCATTATGGCTGCTCATGACCAGTCTAAGCAGCCTAAGCACCTCAGCTCCCAGCCTTCTGACCCCGCTACTTGGACCAGGTGGGCAAAACAGTCAACTCTGCCTCCACCTGCTCCATTAGATCCTTCATCTTCCTTATGCATATGGTCCAGTACCAGAATGCGCTGTGGGAGAGAGGACAGGAGCTAGCTAATGCCTTGCCAGACTCCACAAAAAGCGGACTTCTGGACATACTGAAATCGGGCTCCAGGCCTAGGCACGCACGACTCCTTCTGCAGCCTCATAGGACACCTACTATACAGCTGCCAGAGCTGGCAGTCCGTGTCTGCCTCCAGCGCCATGCCTGTTTGAGAGTCTCAGGTTTTCACCAGGATTTGCAGTCCAGAATCCGGGACCTCCCGTTCCAGGGTTCCATCCTTTTTGGGCAGGAGACGGAGTCTCATATCCCTCGTCTCCTGGAGTTGGGCAAATCTATCTGGTCCATCAGGCAGATGTACAGAAGGGACCAAAAATGCATGAAACGTCAGCCTCTTCGTAAGCCCTCAGGTACTCAAGCCCATGGAAGTCAACATGGCCAGAGAGGTGGCTTCAGAAGGAAAGTCATCAACCAAGCAACCTGGAGGCACTCCTTTTCGAGGCCGCAAGTCCTCCAAAGCCTCTCTGCCCACTCTTGGCGCCGCCCACTGACTCCCTCCCGACCCCCTCTCCTCTGGAGAAGGTACCAGGGGAGGCAGTAGGGGGTTGCTTCTCCCTTCATCTGAAGGGTTGGAGCTCCATTACAGTGGACCAGTGGGTCCTGGACATTATAAGGAGGGGGACGTACGCTGGAGTTCACCGAAATCCCCCCAGACACTGCACCAAGGTCCTCAAGATATCCTCCTTCTCACATACCCCTTATAGAAGGAGAGATTCAGGCCCTCTTGCAAAAAAGGGCAATAGAACCAGTTCCTCTGCAGCAGCAGGGAAAGGGATTTTACTCCCACTTTTTCCTGATTCCAAAAAAAGACGCAAGATCTTCGGCCCATCCTGGACCTCAGCTCCTTAAACAACTTTATAGAGTACCGAAGATTCAGGATGGTGACCCTTCCAGGTCTTAGTCCTCTGCTGCACCAGGGAGACTGGCTCTGCTCCCTAGACATGCAAGATGCATACATGCACATCGGGGTCTTTCCCCTTCACAGGAAGTACCTGAGGTTCCACTTCCAGGGGAAGCATTATCAGTTTTGGGTTCTTTCGTTCGGCCTCTCCTCTGCTCCTCGAGTCTTCACCAAATGTCTGACAGTGGTAGCTGCGGCTCTAAGGCACCAGGGACATTATGTCTTCCCTTACCTTGACGATTGGCTGCTTGCGGTCCCATCAAGGATGCGCCTCCTTCAGGCTCTCGGAGACACCTATACTCTGTTCCAAGAGGTGGGGATCACCCTGAACCTTCCAAAGTCTTCCCCAGAGCCCAGCCAAAGACTCGTCTTTATAGGGGCGGTCCTGGATTCAGTCCAGGGCATGGCTTTTCTCCGTCAAGAGAGGGGAGATCGCCTGAGGGAGATAGCCGGATCGGTCCTAGTAACCCCCTCAGGTCCAGGCCAGGACCTTCCTCAGACTTCTGGGGCACATGGTGGCGGCCATCCCGGTCACTTCTTTGGCCCGCCTCACTATGAGAATCCCACAATGGATGGTCAGGGTGCAGTGGGATCAATGCTCTGATGACCTAGACCACACAGTCAGGGTCGCAGAGCCAGTCAAGAGGACCCTATTTTGGTGGCTGGACCCTCTCTATCTAGAAAAAGGGGTCCCCTTCCATCAGGAACCCCCAAATTAGACCCTTAAGGGAAGATGCGTCCGTTTTGGGATGGGGGAGCACCTAGGGGCCCACCAAACACAAGGGGTCTGGACCCCAAAGGAGCGCGACCTCCACATCAATGTCATGGAAATGCGAGCGGTCCTCAGTGTACTGAATGCTTTCCAAGAGGACCTTGTCCCCGGTTCTTTCCTAGTTCAGACGGACAATATGGCGGTCATCTTTTACATCAACAAGCAAGGGAGAACACACTCCTACCCCCTATGCAGAGAGGCAATGAGAGTCTGGTACGGGGCGCTGGAGCATCACATCTATCTGTCTTCAGTGCACGTTCCAGGCATCCAAAACAGCTTTGCAGACAGCCTAAGCAGGTCTCAGTCCAAGGTGCATGAGTGGGAGTTACTACAGTCAGTAGCAGACCAGCTCTTCATCAAATGGGGTTGTCCAGAGCTGGACCTCTTTGCGTCCCCACGCAATGCCAAGCTGCCAATTTTCTGCTCGAGGGAGCACGTGCCTGGCGCTTTCTGGCCAGACGCATTGTCCCTTTGTTGGGCAGGGAGGTTTCTTTATGCCTTCCCTCCTTTCCCTATCATTCAGAGAGTACTATTGAAGATACAGGCTGAGGGGGCTCGGATGATTCTAATCGCTCCCAATGTGGCCTTGGCAGATTCTGTTCCCACTACTTCAGCGGTTGTCCTCAGAACCTCCAATTCCACTGCCAGTATGCTCGCAGTTGCTGTCCCAGGATTGGGTCAAGCTGGTCCATCCAGATCTCAGGTCTTTGCACCTTCATGCTTGGCTTCTGCAGACGTAGCCAAATCCAGATATGGGGTCTCCCAAGAGGTGGCGGATGTCCTTGTCTCAGCGAGGAAGCCCTCTACTCACTCCACTTATGCTATGAAGTGGAAACGTTTTTGTTTATGGGCGTCATCTCACCGTCTGAACCTCCTTACCTGCCTGGTGAACTCAGTATTACAGTATCTCCTCTCCTTATACCAACAAGGTTTGAGCTACTCTTCCATAAAGGTGCACATGTGGGCCATTTCTGCATATCATATCCTCTTGGGGGATAGAACCTTGGCTCAACTGGACATGGCCCGCACCTTCTTATGGGGTATCCTGCATATGAGACCTCCCATTAGGGATTCTATCCCTCCCTGGGACCTCCTGTTTGTGTTGGAGAAGCTCACTCCCACTCCCACCTTGAACCAGTGGCTGATTGTGAGCTGCACTACCTTTCCTGGAAGGTTTGTTCCTTAGTTGCTGTTACCTCAGCTTGAAGAGTTTCCGAGCTCCAGGCTCTGATGTATAAAGAGCCTTATTTGGTTTTTCACAGGGAAAGGGTTTCCCTTAGAACAAATCCTAAGTTCCTTCCTAAAGTGGTCTCGGAGTTGACCCTCAACCAGTTGGTTGACCTACCAGTTTATTTTTCTTCCCCTTCTCATAGGGGAGAAGCTCTCCTACACACACTGGATGTTCACAGGGCGCTGAGATACTACCTCAAGCGTACAGCTACACACCGTCAATCGGAGCAACTGTTTGTGGCCTTTGCGCCACAACACTTGGGCAAACCAGTGTCTAAACAGACTATTTCTAAGTGGCTTGTCCACTGTATCGTGTTTTGTTATGAGAAGCACAACAAACCCCTTCCGGGCCCAGTTAGGGTTCACTTCACCAGGGGAGTTTCGACTT